>SSNR01000011.1:4951500-5018886 GCA_006937965.1 Callopanchax toddi
AGTGATTACAAATAAAGTAAAAAAAAAAAAAAGAGAAACGTATTGAATGACTCAGACCGGATGTTGACCCGGAAGCAGAGCTCTCGTTTGCTTCACTTTCAGTAGCAGGCAGCAGACGTGAGTTAAAAATTGAGAGAATTAATACAGTTTCATCACTCAAAAGTGAACCGTTCTCCAGAAGAACAGAGCAGGAAAAGCGCCATCTGAAAGAGGTTGGACCCGACCAGCAAAAGACAGAGGCAGGAGCTACACACTGGCTAACTGGCTGTGCTAACAAAATGGATATTTATTCAAAGAATCCTTCTTGGCAGCTTGTGACAAGAAGCCATTTTATCCCATGGGTCCTGATTTAATCACCTCCATGGTGAGTGACTTCGTTTGTTTTTTCGTTTGTTTTATTACCAATGTGTCTCGCCGATTTTTGCTATTGAAAACGCCTATCAGCAAATGGCAGAGACCTACTGTTTTGTGGATTTATACCTTAAATAGCTACATATCTTTGTAGCCGAATGTTAGAGGGACATGCATACTGTTGAATGAATGTTGCTTCATGTAGTTAAGCCCGTTTTGAGGCGTTTTATGACACTTTTCCTTAAAACGCACGGCGCTCTATGGGAGTTTTGTATGAGTGGCCTAAAATCGTATTTTACCTTATTTTGATGGGACATATCAGTGGATTTGACTTTATTTTGTTAATTCACTTCATTAGTTGAGCTGATTGTCATGACTTGCTTGGTTAGTGGTTGTTGTCTGAATTGTAACATTAATTATCTGACTGTTAGTTAGAGATGGATTTATGTGTTTGTGGTGTCAGTAGAAAGCTGATTGTGAATATTAAGTTGTGTTTCTGACCTTGTGGAGGTCAGGTTAGTTTTTCCTTGAAACTCTTACTTCTGTTGTGACCACATTGTGGTTGTTTTTATTTTTATTTGTATCTGATTATATTGATATTATTCTAAGGTCTCCTCATGAAGACTTTATGATTGCTTTACTGTTTGATGTGTAGAATTAGACCTAACAGCTCCACATTGTTAGAGAACTGGTGGTAGGGATTTTTACCAGCAAAATATTCAGTCAGATGAAAATATTTTGCTTCATTCCTGCCCTAGTGGTGATGATATGTGATTATTTGCGCATCTGAAAACTGATTTGTAAAAATTTTCCCCACCCAAAAAAAATTTACCAGCCGCCACTGACAATATATACTATAAATGTTTACATGTCACTGTTTGTTTCATGTTCAATTTTGATATTTAGGACATTGCTACTAAATCATGTAAATGAAGTCATGCTTTAAAATGTTTTCAAGTTGTTTTTTAAATTCTTTTTGCAAATTAAATTTTTTTTTAGCTTTCCATCAGTTTTGTGGCATTAAGTACTTTGTGCTACATGGACAGGTTGTGTAGTTATTAAACAGAAATGAATAAATATGTGTTCTTACTTGTTTAAAGGTCAGGTTTCTGTCTCATGCTGTTCCTTTAATGTGTGACCTACCAGCCTCAGAACATCAGGAGTCAAACAGCAGCTCAGATCCAGGAGGACCTGTGGATGTGAGATGCTGGGGATGCTGAGTCAGCAGGGGCTACCTGAAGGTTTGGAGTTGTACCAACACCCACTGTGGAGGATGCTGTCCACTGTTAGCTCACTGACACCCAAATAACAGATCCTTTCAATTAGAAACTAAGGTTGCAAAAAGGGTTTACATATAAATACACCCTTTGGGACAGGTCAAATCTTTAGTGCCTCCTAACACATTTATGCAGATTACATTTTTTTTTTTGACTTAATTAAACCTTTTTTAACCAGGAAAATGTTCAGCTGAGAGTTTGTTCCCACATCCTGAACAGCCTGACCTCTGAATCAAACAGGTGTGTGGAGGTAAATGAACATTAAACAGAACAGGACTTTGCATGTCATGAAACCACTAACGACCATTTAAATGTGTCGACCTCGCTCAAGACCAACAGAGAGACGGAGTCGAGTTCAGAAATGACTTTAATGTCCAATAAAATCCACCAGGTTGGGATGTTAGGAGAATCCTAGACATACAGGTTTATCACACCTGATCTATTATACACAGCTCTGTGTGTCATTAAAATATATGTACAATATATAGAATGTTCTACTTTAATTACAAGGACTGAAACTAATTCAGATCAAAGTCTAAAGAAAGAATCATATCTCATGACATATGTTCCATTTGCATCCAAAGCAAGAAATAAACTTAAAAGTAGGTCATTTTAAAATGAGCTCTAATGATAAATATGAGTCTAAAATGTTTTTAAATAAAGACAGCTGGACTTTGTGTGAATCTAAACCAACCGCTAACATCTGACTGGGATTTCACCATCGTCTCTATAAACTTCCTTCTTTAGTTCTTGGTTATCTTCCTGCAACACGGTATTTTTCCTGCCCTTTTCAGAAACAACAGAGGTAAAACCAGACTGCTGGGCACCGTCAGCCAGATCCCAGAATCCATCAGCACGCAACTATCTTTCTCATCTATCGAAACCAGATTATCAATACCAAAGACGACGAGAAGCCCAAGAATCCTCAAGAGCAGAGACACTGTTATGGCCAGAATCATGTTGAATGCCCTCTTCTTCAATGGGTCAGCTCTCCCATTGCTCCCACTGACCGTCCCAGGTCCCGGATGAGTCAAGAAACGGAGAACAGACAGGCAGCAAAAACCAGTCACGAATAAACTGGCGGCCAAGAAAGGCAGGAGAGGAATGGTGGGAAAGGCAGGCAGGTACAGCTTCAACAGGATCATCCACAAAAGGTTCACCAGCCAAGCAGCCAGGGTGCTGATGTTCCTGACTCTGAGCTTGATGGCTTCTCTCATCTGAACGAAGGTGATGGCGTGAACAACAGCCAGGTAGCGCTCCACACAGGTCAGGACGTGAAACAGCGTCTGTCCGGAGAAAATACAACCAAAGAAATACACCCCACACAGGACTGTGTTCAAGGACTGGATGTGGGAACCCAGGGTATACAAAACGGACCCCAAAACACCCAGAATCTCCACTATCATCATTTGGAAGGTGAAGAAGTCGGAGTGGCTCATGGGCGTTCCTGCACGAGCGGAGCGCTGCCGCCTCCATCGCTGGACACCCATCAGGAGGATGGAGATGTAGAGAGGGAGGAGGACCATGTTCATCGAGGTGAAGGAGGTGTAGATGACCTTGCTTCCGATGTTGTTCTGACACGCTGAGAAGAAATATCTAATAGAGGAGTTGAAGGAAGGGAGCGGAGGGAGGACGATGGAACGAAAAGAGGAGGAAACGACGGACATGATCTGCAGAAGAAATAAAAATTCATGAGTATCAAGGAACGCTGAAATGCTTTAATTCAAACTGATCAAACAGACACAAAGATCTCTGGACGGCTGCCTCGTGACTTCAGCCAGGATGTTGATGTTGGGCTTTAGAAACATCTCCAGGTGCATTGTGGGTCCTCATTAGGTGAGATAAATGTGATAGATGGACGATGGCGTTAGCAGGGTTCTGGGTGGAGTGTGGGGCAGCAAAACCATGACGTTCTGCACAACGTTATACATAAAAAGTTCCTTTGTGTGTGGTGTTCCAGTCATCTGGGTCCTACATCTACCTCATCATACAGTATATAGTTACATCCATAGTTACAGTACAGGCTGAAGCTGTTCTACAAGACCTGGCAGAGCATTCAGATTCACATTTTATCAGGTAGGAATAATTCAGTTCTGGATCTGTGACCAGACTTTAGAACTATTATAAAACTCTTTAAGGAAAATGAGTTTTATTATCAGATCACAAAAACAGTGGAATGATCCTTTATTTAGCTTTCTGAAACAAACACCTGCAGAAGTAGAGGATTGAGACGTTTAATGAGATGTTTGGGTCGTTTTAAAGACGCATCCTATCGGTTATTTATCTACAGCAGAGACCACGCCCACTGGTGATGTCACTCAATGTAAAACGTATCAAAAAGCTGAATCAATGACAAACATGTGGAATGTTTCTAAAATTAGAAGCTAAAGATACAAAACCCTCAGTAATGTAAAAGAGATTCACACAGGGAGACCCAAACACTGTCGAACCTCACAATAGTCACGAGAAACATTTTCCCAGAATTTCTCATCATGATTCTAAACAGTGTAAGAGTTCGATTTATCTTTATGACAACAATTAATAATAAAATGGGTAAATATGATCGTTTCTATTCAAATAACAAAAAAGTTTAATCATTCATTCCGGATCAATCCAGAAAAAATCAATCAGGTTTGATTCTAAACAGACAAGAAATAAAACAGTCTAAACTCAAAGCTGCTGCAAAGCTTAAAGACTAAAAGCAAATGTGATCAAATCAAACCTCGTCAGAAGAATTTTATACGTTTTCTGTCAAACTGGTGGAGTTGAGGCTCTAACCAGCTGGAACTGGTCTGGACTGGTGTTCCAAAAAGTGCAACTGGATAATTTGACAAATGAACAGAACGACTACTTTGCATGTGAGAAAACAACCAGTGACCACGTATTTAAATCAGCCAGTTGGAGAGGAAAGGGAATAAAATAAAATAAAATAAAATGGTGCCATTCTGGTTAAAAACAAGAGGATTCTTTATCAGCTTACTAAGTATGTATTGAGTACTTACTGATTATACCAGATACTTACTGAGTATGTACCAAGTTGTTACATCCCTTGTTTGTCGCCCCTGAGGGATCTGGCTGCCGCCTGCGGGCCGTGTCCTCTCTGGCCTCTACTGCCTGTGAACGCGGCTTCAGGACCATGGAGAGCGGAGAGAGTTTGGCGTATTTTTGTTTGTTGTTTCTGGTTCCTTGGTTCAGGTTTGATAAAAGCCTGTTTTAGTTTAGTGAACCTTTTAGTTAGAAACAACTTTAGTTAATTATTATCCTTAAACTCTCCTGTATTATAGATCCTTAGTTTACAGCCTGTGTGCTTTGTCTTTCCCGGAGGAGTGTCCTCCGGCATTTTTACTTTATTAAATCGTTAAATATTATATCTTGATAGAGCTATTTCATTTTGTTGTTTACCTTAGTTTAATAGCTCCTCCTTTTGTTGTTTATCATTGCATTGTATACAGAAAATAAACAGATTTTTGTTATAAATTTAACACAGGTCTCCTCCAACTATTTTGTTAGACCTCCAAACTCCTAGACCTAGTGGAGGTCGTAACACAAGTACTTACTGAGTATGTAGCAGGTACTTACTGATGTTTTTCTCCCCCCGTATCATTAAGGGATATTCAGAGTCGTGCTCTGGGTTCTGTTCACACGTCTAACTTTTCACGCCACCATGCTGGAAGTTCAATTTTTGGCCTTTAAACCTAAATTCAGCACAAAGAGTGATGGAACAGTGTTTGGTTGATTATTTCTTTATTGTAACAAGTTCCAACAATACATTTTAAGTTGATGTAAAGCCTGATTGTTCACCTTTGCTACAAAGTACAACTTATCAGAATGATGCTTCCATTTAATGAACAGCACAGCTAATGTGCCACAAAAGTTTGCCCCCCAATCCCCTGCAGTCTGCTGCTGGTATTCACTGTTGTTCTGAGTTACTGGTGGATTGGATGAGATCACTTTTCCACTGGAACTGAGGGAAAAAAGCCCAATTGGTCTTTTTTTTATATACTTTATTCATTTTCCACCATCTGGAGCCTCAGTAGCATGTGGAGGATCCTTGTCAGCCACGCTCCTCCTCCTCATGCTGCTCACCAGTCTGGAAGTGTCCAGGAAGGTTAGCCAGCATGGTGGTGATGTCACTCTAACGCACAGAGCAGCCCAGGTTGTCGTAGAGCTGCCGATCAGAAGCCAGTCGTACACCTGAGCCTGGAACACACCTGACAGCACTGAACTCAGAACTAGAGCGAATACCAACCATTACTTAGGCTCCACCCACAAAATGTTCATTAAATTGATCTATATTGATACTTTTTTGTGCTAATTTGAGTTATTTCTGGGTTTTATTCACTTCAGGTTGCGTTTCAGACATGTTAGCTTTCCGTTCCTGTGCAGAAATAGCAGCGGTAGAACCAAACTACTGGGTAAACACATCCAGAAGCCAAAAATAAAGTTTTCACACTCGTTTGGTGTGGTCCCTGTCATTCTGTTTAAAATGGTCAGGAACAAGACCTGCCCACAGAATCTCAACAGCAGAGCGCCTGTTATGGCTATGATGGTGTGGAAGGCCCTCCACTTCGATTGGTCGCTTCTCATTCCGGAGCGAATCAGAACACAGAAAACAGCCAGGCTGCAGTAACAGACACTCATCACAATGACGAGCAGGATGGAGAAGTACACAAAGGTGGGGAAGACGGGGAAGTAATGAATGACGACACCAACGGCACAAAAGCTCAGCAGCCAAGCGCAAACGATGCTAACGTTTCTGAGTCTGATCCCGTGTGACCTCTTTAGCTTCATGTAGAGGATGGGGTGGACAACAGCGAGGTAGCGCTCCACACAGGTCAGGAAGTGAAACAAAGTCAGCGACGAGGAACCAATGCAGACACAGAAAGAACCCACCATCATTATTTTTGGTCTACAGGTGTAGATGGCACAACAGTAGGACAACTGTCCAAAAACATTTAGAATGTCCAAGACAGCCATGCAGTAGGTGAAGACATCAGTGTGGCTCATTTGTCCTGCAGCTGGACTCTCAGACCTCCACTGTCTGAAACCCATGGAGAGGATGACGAAGTCCATGGGGAGGAGGAAGAGGAGGTAGTTGAAGCTGTAGATGGTGAAGTGGATGGTGTTTCTGCTGTCATCAAAGCAAGAAAAGTCGATAGGATAGAGGGACTCGTTGATGTTGCAGCTGAGAGGAGACGATGGGATGACGCTTGAAGAGGAGTTGATCTGCATGTTTGACGATCAAATATCTGAGAAGAAGAAGGAACAAAAGATTCAGAGTGACTGCGTTTTCATCTAACAGATCAGCCGTTGTGTCTTCTGCATGAAATAAAGGAATCTTAAAGAGATATACTGGATTGGATTTTGTGAGGGCGGGTTCTGTGGAGTAGTTGTGTGCACATAACTGGTGCACCAGTACGCATGCGCACCCCAGATATCATGCGCACACATAGGTGTCACAACAAATACAGTCCCCAGACAGTTCTGCATGACAGCACCGGTCTACAAAGACACATTCAGGCAGAGGGATCAGGTAAGCGCATGATATCTGGGGTGCGCATGCGTACTGGTGCACCCCAGATATCATGCGCTTACCTGATCCCTCTGCCTGAATGTGTCTTTGTAGACCGGTGCTGTCATGCAGAACTGTCTGGGGACTGTATTTGTTGTGACACCTATGTGTGCGTCGCTAATTAGCTTCCCAGATAGAACTGATGGGTACATGCTGCTATGTTCTCTGACATTGTTTTAAATAATGAGCTGTTCCGTTTCAGCCAGCGACTGATTGTTGTTGACTAGTGCCTCCCAGCTTCAAGCGTCGGAGGGATTTTCACTGTCCCTGTATGCAACCCTGTATGCAGTCCCGCATGCAGTCCTCTATGCAGTCCCGCATGCAGTCCTCTATGCAGTCCCGTATGCAGTCCTCTATGCAGTCCCGTATGCAGTCCCGTATGCAGTCCTCTATGCAGTCCTCTATGCAGTCCTGTATGCAGTCCTCTATGCAGTCCCGCATGCAGTCCTCTATGCAGTCCCGCATGCAGTCCTCTATGCAGTCCCGTATGCAGTCCTCTATGCAGTCCCGTATGCAGTCCCGTATGCAGTCCTCTATGCAGTCCTCTATGCAGTCCCGTATGCAGTCCTCTATGCAGTCCCGCATGCAGTCCTCTATGCAGTCCCGCATGCAGTCCTCTATGCAGTCCCGTATGCAGTCCTCTATGCAGTCCCGTATGCAGTCCCGTATGCAGTCCTCTATGCAGTCCTCTATGCAGTCCTGTATGCAGTCCTCTATGCAGTCCCGCATGCAGTCCTCTATGCAGTCCCGCATGCAGTCCTCTATGCAGTCCCGTATGCAGTCCTCTATGCAGTCCCGCATGCAGTCCCGTATGCAGTCCTCTATGCAGTCCTCTATGCAGTCCTCTATGCAGTCCCCTATGCAGTCCCGTATGCAGTCCCGTATGCAGTCCTCTATGCAGTCCCGTATGCAGTCCCGTATGCAGTCCTCTATGCAGTCCCGTATGCAGTCCCGCATGCAGTCCCGTATGCAGTCCCGTATGCAGTCCTCTATGCAGTCCTCTATGCAGTCCTCTATGCAGTCCCGTATGCAGTCCTCTATGCAGTCCCCTATGCAGTCCTCTATGCAGTCCTCTATGCAGTCCCATATGCAGTCCCGTATGCAGTCCCGTATGCAGTCCTGTATGCAGTCCCTATGCAGTCCTCTATGCAGTCCCGTATGCAGTCCTCTATGCAGTCCTCTATGCAGTCCTCTATGCAGTCCTCTATGCAGTCCTCTATGCAGTCCCATATGCAGTCCCGTATGCAGTCCCGTATGCAGTCCTCTATGCAGTCCCATATGCAGTCCCGTATGCAGTCCCGTATGCAGTCCTCTATGCAGTCCCGTATGCAGTCCTCTATGCAGTCCCGTATGCAGTCCCCTATGCAGTCCTCTATGCAGTCCTCTATGCAGTCCTCTATGCAGTCCCATATGCAGTCCCGCATGCAGTCCCGTATGCAGTCCCGTATGCAGTCCTCTATGCAGTCCTCTATGCAGTCCCGTATGCAGTCCTCTATGCAGTCCTCTATGCAGTCCTCTATGCAGTCCTCTATGCAGTCCCATATGCAGTCCCGTATGCAGTCCCGTATGCAGTCCTCTATGCAGTCCTCTATGCAGTCCCGTATGCAGTCCTCTATGCAGTCCCGTATGCAGTCCTCTATGCAGTCCTCTATGCAGTCCTCTATGCAGTCCCATATGCAGTCCCGTATGCAGTCCCGTATGCAGTCCTCTATGCAGTCCCGTATGCAGTCCCGTATGCAGTCCTCTATGCAGTCCTCTATGCAGTCCCGTATGCAGTCCTGTATGCAGTCCCATATGCAGTCCTCTATGCAGTCCCGTATGCAGTCCTCTATGCAGTCCCGTATGCAGTCCCGTATGCAGTCCCGTATGCAGTCCTCTATGCAGTCCTCTATGCAGTCCCATATGCAGTCCCGCATGCAGTCCCGTATGCAGTCCTCTATGCAGTCCTCTATGCAGTCCTCTATGCAGTCCCGTATGCAGTCCCGCATGCAGTCCCGTATGCAGTCCTCTATGCAGTCCTCTATGCAGTCCCATATGCAGTCCTCTATGCAGTCCCGTATGCAGTCCTCTATGCAGTCCTCTATGCAGTCCCGTATGCAGTCCCCTATGCAGTCCCGCATGCAGTCCCGTATGCAGTCCTCTATGCAGTCCTCTATGCAGTCCCGTATGCAGTCCCGTATGCAGTCCTCTATGCAGTCCCGTATGCAGTCCTCTATGCAGTCCCGTATGCAGTCCCGTATGCAGTCCTCTATGCAGTCCTCTATGCAGTCCCGTATGCAGTCCCGTATGCAGTCCTCTATGCAGTCCTGTATGCAGTCCTGTATGCAGCCCCGCATGCAGCCCCGCTATGCAGTCCCGTATGCAGTCCTCTATGCAGTCCTCTATGCAGTCCTCTATGCAGTCCCCTATGCAGTCCCGTATGCAGTCCCGTATGCAGTCCTCTATGCAGTCCCGTATGCAGTCCTCTATGCAGTCCCGTATGCAGTCCCGTATGCAGTCCTCTATGCAGTCCTCTATGCAGTCCTCTATGCAGTCCCGTATGCAGTCCCGTATGCAGTCCCGTATGCAGTCCTCTATGCAGTCCTCTATGCAGTCCCATATGCAGTCCTCTATGCAGTCCCGTATGCAGTCCCCTATGCAGTCCCGTATGCAGTCCTCTATGCAGTCCTCTATGCAGTCCTCTATGCAGTCCCATATGCAGTCCCCTATGCAGTCCCATATGCAGTCCTCTATGCAGTCCCATATGCAGTCCCCTATGCAGTCCCGTATGCAGTCCCGTATGCAGTCCTCTATGCAGTCCTCTATGCAGTCCTCTATGCAGTCCCCTATGCAGTCCCGTATGCAGTCCTCTATGCAGTCCTCTATGCAGTCCCATATGCAGTCCTCTATGCAGTCCTCTATGCAGTCCTCTATGCAGTCCTCTATGCAGTCCCGCATGCAGTCCCGCATGCAGTCCCCTATGCAGTCCTCTATGCAGTCCTCTATGCAGTCCTCTATGCAGTCCCGTATGCAGTCCCGTATGCAGTCCTCTATGCAGTCCTCTATGCAGTCCTCTATGCAGTCCTCTATGCAGTCCCGCATGCAGTCCCGTATGCAGTCCTCTATGCAGTCCCGTATGCAGTCCTCTATGCAGTCCCGTATGCAGTCCCGTATGCAGCCCCGCATGCAGTCCCGTATGCAGTCCCGTATGCAGTCCTCTATGCAGTCCTCTATGCAGTCCCGTATGCAGTCCTCTATGCAGTCCTCTATGCAGTCCTCTATGCAGTCCTCTATGCAGTCCCATATGCAGTCCCGTATGCAGTCCGCATGCAGTCCTCTATGCAGTCCCGTATGCAGTCCTCTATGCAGTCCCGTATGCAGTCCCGTATGCAGCCCCGCATGCAGTCCCGTATGCAGTCCCCTATGCAGTCCTCTATGCAGTCCTCTATGCAGTCCTCTATGCAGTCCCGTATGCAGTCCTCTATGCAGTCCTCTATGCAGTCCCCCATGCAGTCCTCTATGCAGTCCCGTATGCAGTCCTCTATGCAGTCCTGTATGCAGTCCCCTATGCAGTCCCCTATGCAGTCCCCTATGCAGTCCCCTATGCAGTCCCCTATGCAGTCCCGCATGCAGTCCCGTATGCAGTCCTCTATGCAGTCCCGTATGCAGTCCTCTATGCAGTCCCCTATGCAGTCCCGTATGCAGCCCCTATGCAGTCCTCTATGCAGTCCTCTATGCAGTCCCGTATGCAGTCCCGTATGCAGTCCCCTATGCAGTCCTCTATGCAGTCCCGTATGCAGTCCTCTATGCAGTCCTCTATGCAGTCCTCTATGCAGTCCTCTATGCAGTCCCATATGCAGTCCCCTATGCAGTCCCATATGCAGTCCTCTATGCAGTCCCGTATGCAGTCCTCTATGCAGTCCCGTATGCAGTCCCGCATGCAGTCCCCTATGCAGTCCTCTATGCAGTCCCCTATGCAGTCCTCTATGCAGTCCCATATGCAGTCCCGTATGCAGTCCCGTATGCAGCCCCGCATGCAGTCCCGTATGCAGTCCTCTATGCAGTCCTCTATGCAGTCCTGTATGCAGTCCTCTATGCAGTTCCATATGCAGTCCCGTACGCAGTCCCGTATGCAGTCCTCTATGCAGTCCCGTATGCAGTCCCGTATGCAGTCCTCTATGCAGTCCTCTATGCAGTCCTTTATGCAGTCCTCTATGCAGTCCCGCATGCAGTCCTCTATGCAGTCCCGTATGCAGTCCTCTATGCAGTCCCGTATGCAGTCCTCTATGCAGTCCTCTATGCAGTCCCGTATGCAGTCCCGTATGCAGTCCTCTATGCAGTCCTCTATGCAGTCCTCTATGCAGTCCTGTATGCAGTCCTCTATGCAGTCCCGTATGCAGTCCTCTATGCAGTCCCGTATGCAGTCCCGTATGCAGTCCTCTATGCAGTCCTCTATGCAGTCCTCTATGCAGTTCCATATGCAGTCCCGCATGCAGTCCTCTATGCAGTCCTCTATGCAGTCCTCTATGCAGTCCCGTATGCAGTCCTCTATGCAGTCCTCTATGCAGTCCTCTATGCAGTCCTCTATGCAGTCCCGTATGCAGTCCTCTATGCAGTCCCGTATGCAGTCCCGTATGCAGTCCTCTATGCAGTCCTCTATGCAGTCCTGTATGCAGTCCTCTATGCAGTCCCATATGCAGTCCCGTATGCAGTCCCGTATGCAGTCCTCTATGCAGTCCCGTATGCAGTCCTCTATGCAGTCCCGTATGCAGTCCCGTATGCAGTCCTCTATGCAGTCCTCTATGCAGTCCTGTATGCAGTCCTCTATGCAGTCCTGCATGCAGTCCTCTATGCAGTCCCGTATGCAGTCCTCTATGCAGTCCTGTATGCAGTCCCGTATGCAGTCCTCTATGCAGTCCTCTATGCAGTCCCGTATGCAGTCCCGTATGCAGTCCTCTATGCAGTCCTGTATGCAGTCCTCTATGCAGTCCCGTATGCAGTCCCGTATGCAGTCCTCTATGCAGTCCTCTATGCAGTTCCATATGCAGTCCCGCATGCAGTCCCTTATGCAGTCCTCTATGCAGTCCTCTATGCAGTCCTCTATGCAGTCCTCTATGCAGTCCCATATGCAGTCCCGCATGCAGTCCCGTATGCAGTCCTCTATGCAGTCCTCTATGCAGTCCTCTATGCAGTCCCATATGCAGTCCTCTATGCAGTCCCGTATGCAGTCCTCTATGCAGTCCCGTATGCAGTCCTCTATGCAGTCCCGTATGCAGTCCTCTATGCAGCCCCGCATGCAGTCCCGTATGCAGTCCTCTATGCAGTCCTCTATGCAGTCCTCTATGCAGTCCCATACTGTGTCAGTCATGACTTTTTAAAGTGAATACAGAAATGATCTTTGATCATTCAGGGGTTTGAGGTAAAAACATCACCTTCTTTGTTTGGCTGATCGAATGTGTTTTTACAATCCATCAATCTGTTTCACTGTTTGTCAGACTTCTTAAGTTATACCAGCTTGTGACAGGCAGACTGACTAAACTCCAAATTCAGCAGTTTTCTACATATTTGAATCAAACTGCTGTAAAATCAGAAAGTCATTCTTCAAATTTAGTGAAATTCACCAAACCTGAAGATGTCTAAATATGACAATGTAGACGCATTCATCGAGTTATTCTGACAACATAAAGAAACTTAAAACCTTCTCATATTATTTAAAGGACTAAGAACATGATGTTCTATCAGGCTTTTTTAGTCATTAAGGTGCAACTTCATTATTTATTCATCTCTAAATTATTGTACTTACATAAAGACCTGAAACAACTCAACATAGAAGTAGTGCTGCTCATTAAGAAAGAGTCATTATCCTGTTCAGAACGGTTTCATTTATGATTTTCTTTTTTTCACAGCACAGTGGGATTAACAGGTTCAGGTCAGTTTCTCTACAGATTCTATTCAGTAGGAGATGTAGAAATGGCTTTTCTAATCTTAAAGGCTGCCTCTAGGGGGCAGTGTAGTGTACCCTAACCTAAAACTGCTCCTACACACCCAGTTCTTTAATAAAAAGCTTTAATCTGGTGGAATTAATCTCTGCGGGTTCAGCTTGATGTTTTCTGCACATGGTTTCAGACAAATAAACAAACAAATAAATAAAGGATTCAATTATAATGTTGAAACCGTGACTTTTAGACTAGATCCTTTAAGGAGCCGTGAGGACGCCATCTGACTGTCTGACGGCCTGAAAACAAATAAAAAAGTGGTTTTGCTTTGGGATTTTTTATTTAATTTTGGTTTGACCTCTGTTGACCCCGATACCTGGGGGGTCAGCTGCACTTCAGGCAAGAAACTTCACCCAAAAACTTCACTTATTGGTAAGAAATTCAGCTAAAAAACTGAAATATGAGTTATTATCTGAACAAAACACCATAAAACGACATGACAGAGGAGCAAAAAGACACTAAATATGCACACCTAACAAAATGACTGACTTTATGAAACGAGTGATGAAAATTCTGGACTTTGTCACAAAATTCTAGATTTTTCAAGATGTACAATGTCCTCTACCAGGTTAAAGGAAAAGAATAAAAGGAAAGCTAGAATGTGATTTAATCAAACATTCCCATTGATGTTATGATGTAGTAACTCGTCAGACACATGAATAATAAGAGTGAAACGAGGGCCGGTCCACGATCTGAGCTCTGAGTCCGATCCTGAACTTTTACCTGTTTTTAAACAGAATAAAATCTACAGTGACCTGATGAGTTAAAACCAGATGAACTGACCTCAGAGCAGGACTCGAGTCTGGTGTCCAGCAGCAGCCTGTCTGAGGCGTCCTCTCAGAATAGAGATAACTCATATCAGCTCTGTTGTTTCTGTCTAATGGGGGAGCTGACAGGCTCTTTGCATGATGCAAAACCTTTATAATACGATCGTTTATCATGTTGTTCTACAGGAGCACTGGATCACAAGGAAACCTCTTTACAATAAAACAATCTAACCATCAGTTCATTAAAAAAATAAATTTAAACAGACAAAGATTTAGGAAACCTATTCTTTATGTTACCTAGGCAACCTGAAGGATGAGGCTGAAGCCAGAGGTTCTGATTCATGATGCTACCATTAGAACGAGCTGTGCACATGATGGAAGAACCTTAAAACTGAAGACGTTCTGAGTTGTAAAGGTTAGTTTCTGTAAACTGATGACATCATTTCTGATTTATAATCTAAATGCTTCTCTCTAATTTTTCTGCTGAGTTTCCCTCTGGAACTGATGGAATTAAACCAGATCAGCTGATTTCCATGTGGACAAACCACTAATGATAATCTATTCAAATCCGACCCACAGAGACAGGTGAGGAGTGAGATAAACAGCACCTCCTGCTGGTGGGATTCAGCAACAGCAGCTAAATGCATACAGGTTGTTTGTTGATCCAAAAAAAAAAAAAACAAAAAAAAAAACTTTTTATATCAGATATTAATTTTGATTTGACTTTTTTCACTCCAAAAATATATTTTCAAATTTCAACAACAAAAAATTCACTCAAAAGAAAATAATCCACCATTAATCTTCACACACTGAACTTTTATTTGTACCATTACTCAGAAGTCAACAGAACAAAAGACACAAACAGAACTCTAAAATATGTCTATGTTTTAGGAGGTGGAGCAAATAAACAGGTAAATAAAACAGAGGAAACTGTTAAAAACTGTAATGATCCATTTTGACCACAAGGTGGTGCTGCTGTCACTGATTTTCAGGGTTTTCTGTGAATCCAGATGTGAAACTAAGAATAGAAGAGGAACTTTCTCACAGTGAGAGAAACAATCACAACTTTTTCTATGTATGTTACCTATAAATATATAAAACTCATCGTCTCTGTAACAAAACACAGTAAAAGAGGAGAAATCAGTTCAAACTGTCCCTCTGGGACCAGGTGATCATCAGGAGGAAAGATTATCAGAACAAATATTCAAATAAAAACATCCCATCAGAGGAAGATGAAGACCTGGAAGATGTGCAGGTGAGACCTCACATCACCTGAAGCTGGACCACGTTTCTGCTCAGAGTCCAGGAGGAGGCTGACATCACCAGGATGGTGGCTGACTCCACAGTAAAGTATTAAACTACAACGTCTTCATTCTTATTCTGATTCAGAGCTCTTCCTCCAACAGGACAGTTTTCCTGCTCGATGCAGGAACAGCAGAGGCAGAACCAGATTACTGGGTAGCGTCAGCAGGATTCCTGAATCCAGCACAACACAGAACCGGTTCAGATCGATGGAAGTCCCAAACTTCAGCCCAAAACAAACCAGGAGCCCGAAGAACCGGAGCAGCAGCGTCACCGTTATGGTCAGGATCATGTGGAAGGCTCTCTGTCTCGTTTGGTCGACCTGCCCCTCCCCCGGACCTGGACCGGTCAGCCCACAGAGGACGGAGAAACAGCAGAAAAATATGATCATTATGCAGACGGCTAGGATGGAGAAGAATGGGACGGTGGGAAATGTAGGCAGGTAAACCTTTATGACCCCGACCCAACCAAAGCACAGCAGCCAAACTCCAACGGTGCTGATGTTCCTGATCCACACCCCGTGGGTTTCTCTGTGGTGCAGGTAGGTGATGGGGTGGACCACAGCCAGGTAGAGCTCCACGCAGGTCAGAACATGGAACAAGGTCTGTCCAGGTAGAATGACACAGAGGAAATACAGGCCCAGCTGGAACATCAGCTGGACGTTTGTGTAGCTCCCAATCTGGAAGAAAACAAATCCAAACACACAGAGGATCTCTGGGATCATCATGTTGTAGGTGAAGAAGTCGGAGTGGCTCATCGTCGTCCCTGCAGACGTGGAGCGTTGATGCCTCCATCGCTGGAAGCCCATGTAGAGGATGAGGAGGTAGAGAGGCAGGAGGAGGAAGGTGTTAATGGAGGTGAAGGTGAGCCAGATCACCCGTCTGGCTACTGAAAACGAACATAGGAGGTAGAAAGGGATGGAGGAGGAGTTGGAGGAGGACAGGAGGGGAGGAAGAACACTGAGGGAGGAGGAGGAGTTGAACATGACCTGTGGAGGTCAACGAGAAACAGATGGTTTAATAAATAAATAAATAAATAAATAGGAAGTCATTATCCGTCTGATTCACCAGGTTATCACTTATGAGGGACAGGTTTCCTTCAATGTTTCACTAATGAAACATCCATCCATCCATCCATCCATCCATCCAGCTGTTTTTTGACAGTTACCTTGTTTCTTGATACTAGATGAGATCATAAACCAGTCTATATCCTGACTGGAGCTTGTTTGTTTGTGGTTTTTCTGGTTCGGTGCTGAAGAGTGGTGTCCCAGCAGGATGTGAGCTGCTGAAATAGGTTCATCTCAAACACCCAAAACAAACACAACCAATGAGTTTGCATGAAACTAAATTCAAACAGGACAACAGCTGTAGGTATGAATGTCATTGATGTTCTCGAGACAGAGATACAAGTATACAGAATGCAAAAAGGACCTGCTGTGGCATCCAGTTACAGGTAAATGCAAAAACATTAGGAGGCTTCAGCCTATAGGTCAAACAAGAATCCAGGGTCAAAGGTCAGGAGTCATAAATAAGGGTTTTTTTGTAAAAAGAGGACAAGGAGAAGACGTTAGATGTTCAGTTCTCATTTGGAACCGTTGATGCAACGTGATAAACCCTCACCAAAGCTCTTTACCTTCGTCGAACATGAAATGGGTGTCATGATGACCTCGTTATCTTAAATAAGTTAGAACTTTGTGTTGGGCGTCTGGAGCTGTTCTGTATGAATCCATATCAGTAGCATTGTTAATCATTTGAATCACTTGAAGAACCACACCAACTACGTAGTGACATAACTCAAAGTAGTCCTCTGACCGGAGCAAATGGCTAGTCGGATCAGAAGAGACGCTGCTGCAGATCAGTGACAAATTAATGGATAATTTTCTGGTATTTAAATCAATTCTTGCTCAAAAAAGTCCTACTGATGCGTTAGAACTCTGTATAATCTGTTAGCTAACCTCTACAGTCAAGCATAAAGAAACAGCTGTGGATCTTTGATTTTCTGAGCCATTCCTGTTGGAGTTTACTTTTGTAAATTGGTATGTGAACATTTTTAGACTCGTTCAGTAACGTCAGTGTCCTCTGTTAGAACCTAACCTGTATCTTATTGAAATCTGCACTGAACCTAACTGGACAATAAAAAACTAAATTAAATTATTACATTATATTATAAGCCTCATTTCCTCCAAATTAATAAGAAAATGCAAATTAAGAATTTTTAAGGGTTAATTAGTTAAAACTCTCCTGTGTGTAACTGTAGCTCGTTTTGTCTCAATGTAAACACAAAGTCAGCTGATTTCTATTGTATGTAACTCCAAACCCGACAGGATCACTGTGGTTTTAAATCAAAGCAGCGCAGCACAAGCCGACGGTTCTGCTCTGCTCCGGTTTGTTTTCATGGATCCAGGACTTGTTGGATTCAGGTTTCTCCCACGAGGACTCGCCTGACTTCACGTTAAACCTCATGGGACTTTGTTATTATTAGATCAGTATTTTTCTCTATATTTTTTTTTACTAATTAACTGCAAATTTTCAAATATTTCAACAAATTAAATACCAAAACATTTAGCTTGTTCAGGAATTTCCAGTGGTTTGATTTTTGTAAAATCAACTTAGGTTTTCCAAAAATATGAGAAATTTTACAAACTTTTCCCCCTTCTGATGACGTCATCAATTCACTCTGAGGCTTTGAGGTTAGAGGTCAAACTTCAGCGCTTTAAACACAATTTTTAAGGATTTTTTGGGACATTTAGTCATTAAAAAACATATTGTTAAAGCTCATTGAATAATTTGTCTGGTTTTTATTGAACTACATCCACTTGTTAAGTATTATGTGGTTATTTTAAAGAAACTGATCATAATTGTTGAAATAATCAGTTTTTTGCGTTACAGGAGAGCAGGCGGAACCTTTGCGCTTGGTTTCCAGTCGGACTGTTTTTATGAGCACACCGGTGCACCTTGAACTCAGCAGGAGCGTCAGACAGCAGCGCTCCTCGCGTCTTTTCGTGTCTTTCCGTCGGTTTTTGTAGGCTAACTCGTTTCATGAACGATGTCCGGTTTCCCGCCGTTACTCCGGGTGTCGCGTGCGGCCTTCAGGCAGCTGTCGCGCGGAGGTAGCGCAGAAAACAGCGTCAGTTTGCCTTTCAGAGCGACATGTTTACGTCTCGGCTCGATCCAACCCCAACACAGAAGCAGCAGGTGCTACGTGAACTCTACCGGGGATCGGACGGTCCGGATCGGCTGCGCTTCCGGGTTCTGGGGGGACACGGCTACGTCAGGTAAGACTGAGGTTTGATGATTAGTTCTTTAAAAGGAGCCGTTTTTACGGGTTTATTTAGACACAAACAGCTGAATTATCATGTCACTTTTAGTTTGACTTAAATTAACTGAGTACAGTTCATCTCAGACCCCTGGAGCCCCCAAAGCCCCTTTAAGACGTTGGACTCTGAATCAATGTCTTGGTGTCCTGAGTCCATGTGTTAGACTCAAAGACTCGGAGTCTTGAGTTTAAATGTTGGACTCCTAGTCTATGTGTTGGTGTCCTGAGTCCACTGTTTTGGACTCTGAGACCACGTGTTTAGGTCTTTTTCCATGCATTGGTCTCTTAGCCCCTGTCTTGGTGTCCTGGGTCCATGTGTTGGACTTTGAGTTTACATGCTGGACTGAGAGTTCACGTATTAAGTCCATGTCCTGGTGTCCTGAGTCCATGTATGGGACTCTTGAGTCCACATCCTGATGTCCTGAGTCCATATCTTGGTGTCCTGGGTCCATGTGGTGGACTTTGAGTTCACATGTTGGACTCTGAGTCCACGTCCTGGTGACCTGAGTCCATGTATGGGACTCTTGAGTCCACATCTTGGTGTCCTGGGTCCATGATGTGTTGGACTCTTTGTCCATGTGGTGGACTTTGAGTTCACATGTTGGAGTCAGAGTTCACGTATTAGGACTCTGAGTCCATGTCCTGCTGTCCTGCTTCTGGGACCTGACTCATTAATGTTCTTGTTTAGTTCCTCAGCTGATCTACAACGGGGACCTGGACTTCCTGGTGTTTGACTACCTCAGTGAGATCACCATGTCTCTGCTGACCGCTGCCAGGACCAAGATGCCTGTGAGTCTTTAGAACCCTGACCTACAGGTTTCCAGATACTGAGCTGACCGTTGGTCGCTGAGAATCCAGACACACTCTGAGCTAACTCATCACACATAATGACAAAACTCTAAATCATCATTTCTTCTGTTTGTGTGTTTTCCCTGTTCGATGACCTTTGACCTCTACCCTCCTACAGGACCTGGGTTACGCTCCGGACTTCGTCCAGGTGGCTCTGGCTCCGTTCATCAACGACATCCACAGGAAGGGTGAGCTCACGTCACAGCAGGTAACTTCCGTCTCCATGGCAACAGTCAGCTCTGCTTCTCTCATCGTCAGGTATCCGAGTCGTCAGCAACGCAGGGGGCGTGAACCCGCTGGCCTGCGCCGAGGCCATACAGGAAGTGGTCAGGAAGGCCGGGCTCAACCTGAAGGTTGCCGTGGTGACCGGTGATGACCTCATGCCCAGAGTACGGCCCCTTCCCTGCTGCGATGTCATCATTACAAAGTGTTTTAATACAGTGTAACCTCAGCTGACTTCCTCTCCTCTTCCTCAGAGGAGCCTCCTGTCTGAAGTAAAGATGGCCGACGGCGGCGGCAGGCGGTCGCTGCCCAGAACGCTGCACAGCATGAACGCGTACCTCGGGTATGAAATGTTCAAACATTCACAAGTGATCCCAGAGTTTATAGTCAAATCTGCCCGAGAGGTTCTCAGTGTGACCTTTGACTCTGACTTTAGTCCTGATTGGTCCCAGATCAAACTGTCCAATCAGGGAGTCCTTTGGCCTTCTGAGCCAATCAGATTTAAGGATGCCTTCTGAGGTGAGACTCAAACTGTAGTAACGTTCTCTCCTGGTTGACCTTAAAACCAGGTTCAACATTTCATTAATCTACTGTGAAAATGGTTGAATCTTCTTGATCATATTGGATTATTGTTCGTTTCAAACCATAAGTAAACGTCTGTGTTCAGGGCCGAGCCGATCCGGCGCTGCCTGGACCTCGGAGCCCACATCGTGGTGACGGGGCGCTGCGTGGACAGCGCCATGGCTCTGGGACCGCTCATGCACTCGGTAGGTCTGAGTCTCCTTCAGGGACCTGGTCCAGAACCTGAGTCTGCTGCTGCTCCTGAAACCTGACGTGTTTAAAGTTAAGACTCTAACCTGTTCATCTGTTGGGAGGACATCTCTGTCCCCGCACGCACACACTGTTGGTCTCATTATAAAGACTTTTAAAGGTTTATTTTCTTTCTTTTTTCAGGGAATACACTTTTAAAAGCGTTAGTCATTAGTTTAAAGTACTAAGTATGACTAAGTATGTACTGGTCCCCATCAAGCACTTGAACTCACCTGGTTTAAACAAAGCCTTCATATTTATGTCTGCCTAAAGGATTGTTTTTCTAATATATTATTTTGATAATTTGATGAGTTGTTTCAGTCCATCCTGGAAAAGCTAGTGTTTTTAGCATTCTTTACTTACTAGTTTGCTTTCACTGTTCAGTTTAGGATGAGTAATTAGCCTACTTAACGGTTCTTCTATGTACCACTAGAGGGAGCTCCTGTACCACCACAGTTTGAGAATGTAGAACCTAAACCTGGTTCTGGTTCTACAGCTCAACCTCTGACCCCGTCCTATCAGATAAACTGATTTAGACATTTGAGATGTTTAATTCAGGCTTGTTTTTATTTTTGAAGTTGGAGCTGGTTCTGGTTCATGTGATGTCTGTTTTTCTGTTTTCAGTTCGGATGGAAAAGAAGTGACTTCGACCTGCTGGCAGCTGGAAGGTAAGAAAACAAAACAAACATCTTTAAATTTAGGCAGCAAAAGTTTCAACACAGCTCAGTTTTCTTCAGTTTTTATGTCAATCAGGAAACAAAAACAAAAATCAGAATTAAGAGTTGAGTTTAAAGTCTTTGACTCAAACAAGTTTCTGGTCTAAGAGTCAAACTGAGGTCGAGTTCTGCTGAAGAGGGAGTGAGTTTTGGCTTCTGTTTTTAATTTGGATAAAACCTAAAACTCCCCCAAGAGATTCCAGGTTCCACAATGTTGGTTTGTTAGTCCAGGCTTTCAGCTTTAGTCTCAGAATATATTCACAGAAAAGTCACATTTCAAAAGTCCTTCAATGATTCTTCTGGTACCACAAAAAAAAATAAAGTTTCAGAAGAGAAAAGAAGGAAACTCGATTTCTAAGACTAATGAGTTGTTTTATTGGAGAGTGAGATGGAAAAACCAGCGTTCCCAGTTAAACTGAAGAGGAATGTTCCACTAAACCACAGAGTTAATTGCTGTTGCTGTTTGGGTCGAGTCAGAACCTGTTAGAATCAGTCAGAATCAGTTAATACCTGCTGCTCTTTGGGTCAGAACCAGTAAGAACCCATTAGAACCTGCTATTGTTAAACAGTTAGAACCTGCTACTGTTTGGGTCGGGTCAGACCCAGTTAGAACCAGTTAATACCTGCCACACTTTGGGTCAGGCCAGAACCAGTCAGAACCAGTTAGAACCAGTTAATTCCCACTGCTGTTTGGGTCGAGTCAGAACCAGTTAATACCTGCCACACTTTGGGTCAGGCCAGAACCGGTCAGAACCAGTTAATTCCTGCTCCTGTTTGGGTCGAGTCAGAACCAGTTAATACCTGCTGCTGATTAGGTTGGGTCAGAACTAGTTAGAACCAGTTAATACCTGCTGCTGTTTAGGTTGGGTCAGAACCAGTTAGAACCAGTTAATTCCTGCTGCTGTTTGGGTCAGGTCTGAACCAGTTAAAACTAGTCAGAACAAGTTAAACTTGCTGCTGTTTGAATCAAGTAAGAACCAGTTAATTCCCACTGCTGTTTGGGTCAGGTCAGAACCAGTTAACCAGTCAGAACCAGTTAATTCCTGTTGCTGTTTGGGTCGGGTCAGAACCATTTAATACCTGTTGCTGTTTGGGTCGGGTCAGAACCAGTTAGAACCAGTTAATTCCTGTTGCTGTTTGGGTCGGGTCAGAACCAGTTAATACCTGTTGCTGTTTGGGTCGGGTCAGAACCAGTTAGAACCAGTTAATCTTGTTGCTGTTTGGGTCGGGTCAGAACCAGTTAGAACCAGTTAATCTTGCTGTTGTTTGAATCGGTCAGAACCAGTTAGAACCAGTTAATTCCTGTTGCTGTTTGGGTCGGGTCAGAACCAGTTAGAACCAGTTAATTCCTGTTGCTGTTTGGGTCGGGTCAGAACCAGTTAGAACCAGTTAATTCCTGTTGCTGTTTGGGTCGGGTCAGAACCAGTTAGAACCAGTTAATCTTGCTGTTGTTTGAATCGGTCAGAACCAGTTAGAACCAGTTAATACCTGTTGCTGTTTGGATCGGGTCAGAACCAGTTAATTCCTGTTGCTGTTTGGGTTGGGTCAGAACCAGTAAATACCTGTTGCTGTTTGGGTTTTGTCAGAACCAGTTAGAACCAGTTAATCTTGTTGCTGTTTGGGTCAGGTCAGAACCAGTTAGAACCAGTTAATCTTGCTGTTGTTTGAATCGGTCAGAACCAGTTAGAACCAGTTAATACCTGTTGCTGTTTGGATCGGGTCAGAACCAGTTAATTCCTGTTGCTGTTTGGGTTGGGTCAGAACCAGTAAATACCTGTTGCTGTTTGGGTTTTGTCAGAACCAGTTAGAACCAGTTAATCTTGTTGCTGTTTGGGTCAGGTCAGAACCAGTTAGAACCAGTTAATCTTGCTGTTGTTTGAATCGGTCAGAACCAGTTAGAACCAGTTAATACCTGTTGCTGTTTGGATCGGGTCAGAACCAGTTAATTCCTGTTGCTGTTTGGGTTGGGTCAGAACCAGTAAATACCTGTTGCTGTTTGGGTTTTGTCAGAACCAGTTAGAACCAGTTAATCTTGTTGCTGTTTGGGTCAGGTCAGAACCAGTTAGAACCAGTTAATCTTGCTGTTGTTTGAATCGGTCAGAACCAGTTAGAACCAGTTAATACCTGTTGCTGTTTGGATCGGGTCAGAACCAGTTAGAACCAGTTAATACCTGTTGCTGTTTGGGTCGGGTCAGAACCAGTTAGAACCAGTTAATTCCTGTTGCTGTTTGGGTCGGGTCAGAACCAGTTAGAACCAGTTAATACCTGTTGCTGTTTGGGTCAGGTCTGAACCAGTTAGAACCAGTTAATACCTGTTGCTGTTTGGGTCAGGTCAGAACCAGTTAGAACCAGTTAATACCTGTTGCTGTTTGGGTCAGGTCTGAACCAGTTAAAACTAGTCAGAACCAGTTAGAACCAGTTAATCTTGCTGTTGTTTGAATCAGATCAGAACCAGTTAGAACCAGTCAGAACCAGTAAATTCCCACTGCTGTTTGGGTCAGTCAGAACCAGTTAGAACCAGTTAATTCCTGTTGCTGTTTGGGTCAGGTAAGTAAGTAAGTAAGTAAAGTTTATTTCTATAGAACCTTTCACAGAAAAAATCACAAAGTGCTTCACAGAAAACAGAATCAAACATGATAAAACAAATAAAATTAATAAAACAAACAAAATATCATTACAAATCAAAATCATTAAACAACAACAAGAGAACACAAAATAGTTATTTAAAAGCAGTTTTGAATAATTGGGTCTTCAACTGCTTTTTAAAGGAGTCCAGACTGTCTATACCAGTGTTTTTCAACCACTGTTCCGCGGCACACTAGTGTGCCGTGGGAGATCTTCAGGTGTGCCGCGGGAAATTATTCAATTTCACCTATTGGTCTAAAAAAAATTTTTTTTTTAACTAAATTATTATCTGCAAATAATATTCCATTGTCTGTGCCAGTCATCACTGGCAGACTCATGTTCTGTTTGGGGTCAGACACGCAGCAGATCAGGACCTGGACCGGGTCCAGCGACAGCACCCGGCAGCGAGCCGGTGCTGGGGGGGAGACGCGCGTCTCTCCCCTGAGAAGCTCCCGCGGGCCGCAACACGCTCGGCATCTGAACCCCTCCTCCCCCTAACTGGACCGCATCTAGTCTGTGGTTCAGATGGCTGGGAGGGGCCGCCGCCAAGCGAGTCGTGGACCCACGGCAAAAACTTGGTAGAGTTTGGGCAGAACACCAGCCACGCTCCGCGTCAGCCGACTGGGTCTCTGGTGAACTGACGGTCGAGACGTTTTTAAATTTATACTTTGATCTGATTGCTTCATTAAACCAGGAGATCAGCGGGTCCACTGACACTGGGCCGGACCAACATCGTTTTACTTTGATCCTCCGATAGCATACCAGTTTGTTTTTGACGGTCTGAGCAGCCCATTGGTTATTTTCTCCCATGTCTCCTCACTTTGGCTGAAGGATGGATGATGTCATCTGATCACCTAACTCAGCTCTGCACGCGCCTCTCAGTAGCGTGAATGTGGCAGCGCGCGCTGCTCAAGCTGTTTCTCAGCATAATAACTGACAGCTTAAAATTCAACAAACAATATCAACACTAAAAACACACTGATCATTGGTTTGTTTTTGTTTTCAGAGACTTACATTAATACTAATGTTCAATTCCCCCAAAAATAGTTTTATTAAACAAAAACATGATGAAAGAGTCCTATGATGTGGATATTGAAATTAACAGTAGGGAAATAAAGTAATTTTAAGGCAAATTACTGATAAACTGGATGCTACAATCACTTTTTGACAGGTGAAAAAAATCAGTTTAAAGTTATTTGATAGTAAAAAAGAGAGATGATGATTTAATCAGGTCACCTGTAAACTAAATCTAATCCTTTACTGTCAGGAGAACAGATGAGAAAGTTTCTACAGTCAAACTATTAAAACAGAGTGAGCCTGAGAAAACAGCTGTAGAGTTAAAGGAGACAGACCTCTGATGACAGATCAGTGTGTTTTAGTCTTAAAAATGTTTAATTGGACAAAATTCATCCGATAACTTTATCAACCATCAATGAGCTCAGAGCTCATCTTATCTGATTTGTCTGGGCTTCTGAGGGAAGTTGTGACAGGCTTTAGTCATTCTTGTAAGGTTAGTAACACCCCACCCCCCCACCCCCGGTGTGCCTTGTGATACTTTTCAACGACGAAGTGTACCTTGGCTCAAAAAAGGTTGAAAAACACTGGTCTATACAGCGTAAAACTAAAGGAAGGTCATTCCAAAGTCGCGGTGCAACAGACTGGAAGGAGCGATCACCTCAACTTTTAAATCTGGTCCTTGGAACTGTTAGGAGATTCTGGTCTGTGGACCTGAGAGCTCGGGTTGGAGCGTACGGCTTTATCAGTTCAGTAACATAAAGAGGAGCTTGACCATGTAGGGCCCTGAAAGTTAGAGTCAGGATTTTAAAATGAACTCTACATTTAACAGGTAACCAGTCAGAGACCTCAGAATAGGAGTGATGTCATCTTTCCTGTTTGCTCCAGTGAGGAGCCTCGCTGCAGAGTTCTGGACCAGCTGAAGGCGGTCAAGGGCTTTTTGGTTCAAAAAGTTCTGGTTCAGGTCTGAACCAGTTAGAACCAGTCAGAACCAGTAAATTCCCACTGCTGTTTGGGTCAATCAGAACCAGTTAGAACCAGTTAATCTTGCTGTTGTTTGAATCAGGTCAGAACCAGTCAGAATCAGTAAATTCCCACTGCTGTTTGGGTCAGTCAGAACCAGTTAGAACCAGTTAACCCTCTGGGCGCCAAAGTCGCAATATTGCGACAAGCGTCATTACTGAGTTTAACGAGCCGCAGCTGCTGACATGAGCCGTTTTTTAGTTTCTACTTTACATCAGAAGATCGTGGACACCTGTAACTTCATACTGAGCAACATTTTTGGGTGTGTTTATATTGAAAGTTTTGGAG
The DNA here is from genome assembly GCA_006937965.1 of Callopanchax toddi. Classification (NCBI taxonomy): domain Eukaryota; kingdom Metazoa; phylum Chordata; class Actinopteri; order Cyprinodontiformes; family Nothobranchiidae; genus Callopanchax; species Callopanchax toddi. Next base: position 4,977,607 of record SSNR01000011.1, read on the forward strand.
AAAAAGGAGTTTAAAAACCTCCTCCCGTCGGAGGAGACGGGAGGGGAGTGGTTACCGCAGCCGCGCTGCTCAGAGTGAGTTTCGGAGCGAGGAGGGAGGAGAAAACTTACTATGAGGAGACTTCTGTTCACTGTACACCAAGCACTTCATCAGATAATGGCTGACTCAGACTCTGAAGAGGACAATCCATCTCTGATGAAGATGATCAGTCGTCCAGGGAGACTGCAGCTGTGTCTGCAGGCAGCGAGAGTGACCCGGTTCGCCATTACGACCCAAAAGCAGCTCGTAGGTCCGGTTCTGTTCGGTTCAGCTTTGCTTTGCGGTGTCCAGAGAGGAAGGATGTAATGTCCATAGCAAGCAAGGGTAGTAAAAACACAGCGAATAGTAACAAAAAGAGCGAAAATGTAAAAATTCGCGGCAAACTCAGCAGAACCCGCGGGAGAAAAAAACTGTAAATAGACGGGAAGCAGCGTTCACTGTCCCTCTGTAAATGAGGATGATGATGGTGGGGTTTTCCCGGGAGATGATGAAGAGTATCACAGGTGCATCAGACACTTTGATGAACCTGTTGAGTGTTTGGAAACAGGTCTGTCCAGTTCTGAGCCCACTGGTTTCCTGTATGTTCTTTAGATGATGGATTATATACTTTTACATATATATATATATATATATATATATATATATATATATATAACACACACACACATATATATACATAAAATCAAAAACTAAAAATAAAGATACGAAAAATGCCTGTAAAAGTTACACACCCAATGGTGCTGCTGCATGATGACGTCATAATATGCAAATTAGATACGTGAATTTGTTCCAATCACAAACTTTGATTCAAACTGAAAATTTTTCTCATTTACAGTACGCCTTTATCTCTAACCATATTAAAGTTACAACTTTTTGAAATTGTAATGTCAAAAAAGATGATTTTCTTGGAAAAACTCTGGCGCCCAGAGGGTTAATTCCTGCTCAGTGGTTGAAGTGGGCCGGTACGCGGCGGTACGCAGTACCGGCACTTCTAAAAATAGCTCTTTAGCGTTCCGCCACTTCTCGGGACACTGAGAACGTACTCACAGCGTCCCGGAACGCTCAGTAGTGAGCGTCCGTTTAAATCAGGGGTGTCATTCTTACGGCCCGCTGGATGAGTTTTGAAAATAAAAAAATTAGGGCTGGGACTTTAACGCGTTAATTATGATGCACGTTAAAAAAAATAACGCAATTAACGCAACTTGCGTTTGAAGCAAGGCTGAGCTCTTGTCAGCATCATTTCCTGCTGTCCAGACGCTCAGATCAGACCTTTGAGGCACGCAGGCAGCCCGTGCCAAGCTCCTCCTTCGGAGGATCCACCCGCCCCACTCGCTTCACCCGTCTACGCGGTCGTGGTAAAACTCAGCCCTCCGCTCCGTCCTTTCACCACAAAAACCGAAAAGGATCGGCGGTGAAACTGCACGTCTCTAGCCTTATAGGTTTATTCCAGCCAGTGGAAACGGCAGGTCGCATCCAAAGCGCGTTTGTTGGATGCAGCACGCCACTGAACTTGCCGTCCTGCGCGCTGTGCCTGTCAACTTGACCAGTGATGAATCCTCCACATCTAGTCACAGCGTGAGGCCAGGGCTTCCGATCGCGTTACGCACAGAGATCAGAGCCCAAACTGGAGCGTTTGCGCTCTGTGCGTCCTGGTCCGCGCCTTTGGTTCGTTTCTGGCTCAACACTCGACACGCGCGCCATCTACAGCATCGCTGAGCTGAAGCTGATCATTTTAACTAGAGAGCTGGACGTCAGCTGGGCGCACAGATCACCATCCTGACACTGAGGAACAAAGACCTGAATGGGTTTGGATCCAGATCTGGGTTTTCCCTCAGACCTGATCTAAATGAAACCATGGTGAAACTGATGGTGTCCAGTCAGCATCACCTGGATTTACTGGTTTTATTCAGTTTTAGATGAAACACTGAGTTCCTCAAACCCAGACCCTAACTCTATTTAAAAAGATAAACCAGTAACAAACCCACATAGTCTATATAGAGACCCTCATTGAAAATGAGGCAGAGCCTCCAGACCGTGAGTCAGTTTGAACACTGCAAAAAATGATTCTCTCATCCAGGTGTTTCCACATGTTGGAAATCTTTTATTATTAATATTTTAAGACGATAAAAGTTTTGTGTACTTCTGCACAATTGTCTTAAGAAATATTTGTTTATCTTGTGTTTTGTAAAAGAGTTTTGAATAAATGTGAAGATTGTCAAATGTACTTGTAATTTTTCTTGCATGAAAACAAGGAGAACAACATGCACTTGTTATTTATAGGTAATTATTTTAGGATTGTACTGGTCCGGCCCACTTGACATCTGATTTGTCTGCATGTGGCCCCTGAACCATAATGAGTTTGACACCCCTGGTAGTGGTCAGTGAGCTCACGTCCACAACACCTCTGTGTTTGGGTTTAACCGGCATAGATATACAAATGTAGATGCCTCATTAAGCGCTGGAACCATTATCGAGGGTGTAAAGAGGCATCTGTGCATACATATGTCTATGTTCTCGTCTGCCGCTCTTCACAATGCGCAGGCGCAGACTGACCAAGCAATGGAAATTAATTTTGTTATTGTAATAATTTTATGTACGTAGACAACATTTGATTTAATTTGATTATATATGAGATTTGAGCTGAGCTCCATCCCTTTCAATTTGCATTATGATGCATAGAGAGAGGGGACGTCTTTTCACTGAGCTATATTTACACTCAGGAATCTCAACATTTCATGTTCCAACCTCCATTAAAGAGAGTACCACCACTTCTTGTTGTCCACTTCAAGCACTGTTCCTGCTGCTGTTTGAGTCAGGTCAGAACCAGTTAGAACCAGTTAATTACTGCTGCTGTTTGAGTCAGGTCAGAACCAGTTAGAACCAGTTAATTACTGCTGCTGTTTGAGTCAGGTCAGAACCAGTTAGAACCAGTTAATTACTGCTGCTGTTCGAGTCAGGTCAGAACCAGTTAGAACCAGTTAATTACTGCTGCTGTTTGAGTCAGGTCAGAACCAGTTAGAACCAGTTAATTACTGCTGCTGTTCGAGTCAGGTCAGAACCAGTTAGAACCAGTTAATTACTGCTGCTGTTTGAGTCAGGTCAGAACCAGTTAGAACCAGTTAATTCCCGTTGCTGTATGAGTCAGGTCAGAACCAGTTAGAACCAGCTAAATCCTGATGCTGTTTGGGTCAGAACCAGTTAGAACCTGCTGAATCCTGATGCTGTTTGGGTCAGAACCAGTTAAGCCACGTTTCCACTGCAAGGTTCGGTACAGTTTGGGGCGGGTCGGATCGCTGTTTTGTCTGTTTTCATTGTAAAACCGGTCCATACAACCAAACCGGACTGCTCCATTCATGGTCCTCCTCAGCTGTGAGTCCATAGGAGAATGGAGCGGTACGGTTAGGGCGGAGCTGTGGCGTTAAAACAACACAGTCACTGCTTGTGACAAGCAAAACAAACCCTGGAGTGCCCTTATTTTATTACTTTATTACTAAAGTGAGAAGTTATTTTATTAAGATAAAAACAATCCATCCTGTAACACTGGACCCAGCTGGTCCAGCCGTGGACCGCGAGGGATTCATTCACCGATCCAAACTCGTGTGCCTCCTCGGGTCTGTCAGCAGAGGTCCGACCGTACACGGATGTGATAAAAACTTTGTTTTAGTTGTTGTTTTGAATGTAGACCATGTAGAAGTTGTTGTTGTTTTTAGTCTTGCAGGTCACCTGATCGAGTGCGGCGCTCAGAGCACAGGAGGGATTTTCACCGACTGGCACAATGTTCCTGACTGGTGAGACGTTTTAAAAACTTCATCATTTACAAAGTTGAGTTTTATTCAAACTACAAAGATTTTCTAAAACCATGATTTTATTTCCTTCCTGCGTTAGTTGAGGATTAATTGGAGAAAAATCCGATCAGATTCAGTGTATATATTTTTAGTTTTTATGGTATTTAGATCCCAGTTGTTGTTTTCCAGATCACAGCTGCATCTTTTGTTGGTCCTTCTGTATTTACGAGGACTCAAACCGTCACATCATTGAAGCTCAAACCTAAAACACGAGACGGTTGTTGAGGATCTGGTCCATGATTTTAACCATCAGATGTTCTTGTCACAGATTATTTCCCCTGACAGAAACAGGACGCTTGGTTTTGAAGGAAGATTTTTATGCTTTTAGCTGCTGTTTGGGTTTAAAGCAGCAGAACTGGATCACATGGTGACTAAAGATCCAATCAGGAAGCTGATTGCCTCGGTCTGACCCCTTCTCAGGGACAACATGGGCTTCCCGGTGATCCAGTGTTCTGCTGACGGTTCCTTCGTTCTCTCCAAACCTCCGAGAACCGGCGGCCTGGTCTCCTTCGGTACCGTCGCTGAGCAGCTGGTGTACGAGATCGGAGACCCGCGGAGATACCTGCTGCCTGATGTCACCTGTGACTTCAGCCAGGTGGAGATCCAGGAAGTACCTGGTACTTTCTCTCTCTCACACACACACACACACACACACACACACACACACACACACACACACACACACACACACACACACACACACACACACACACACACACACACACACACACACAGAGTGCTGAGGACATGACCACAGTTTGAACCACTGACTGTTTTTATAACCCTGAGAACGGCTAAACAGAAGCATCTGGAGCTTCTTCTGGCCCTCTGCCTGAACCCTAACCCTCCTCTGAACCTCCATCAGCTATCAGGGCCGGTTCTCCGTTTATAAACCTAAACACGGATCCATCAGCCTCGGCTGAACCCATCAACAGTGCTGCTGCAGCGTCTAACCTTCACGTGAACTCTAAAAACCTTCCGCTGAACTTCTCCTCCGATTAAATTCATTTAGCCTCGTTTTGGTGATTAATTCAGGGGAGAAACCACAATCTGTTCCCAGCATGTGGAGTCTCGACCCCCAGCATGCCTGGGTAAATATTAGCACAAATCAGATGGGCTGTGTTTACATTTGGAGTTAATGTAGAATATTTCTCACCAGTAGCTCAACCTATAACTCAGTCTGACCTGGTGCTGCTCCCGTCGCCTCGTTTAGGAAGGAGGTGAGAAAAGAAGCAGCAGCAGCGCAAATCTGCTCTGTTGGTGGTGCTTTTTACTACGTTTGACCCCCAAAAAACACCAGTTTTAACAAATCTGAACACCTCTTTTCTTCTACATGTTTATACTTTAAACTAAGCTGCACATGTCTGACTGGCCTTAGTTCAAAACTCCTTACAGGGGTCGTGAAATCCTTAAATTGTTTTTAGGCATTTTCAAGGTTTTGAAAGTGCTTGAATATTTTTTAGTGTCTCTCCTCGCCTCGCCTTCTTCCGCTTATCCGGGTCCGGGTCGCGGGGGCAGCATTCCAAGTCGGGCAGCCCAGGCCACCTTCTCCCCGGCCAAGTCCACCAGCTCCTCAGCTGGGACGCCCAGGCGTTCCCAGGCCAAACTGAAGATGTATTTCCTCCAGCTTGTCCTGGGTCGACCTGGGGGCCTCCTGCCGGCAGGACATGCCCAGAACACCTCCCGAGGGAGGCGTCCAGGAGGCATCCTTACCAGATGCCCGAACCACCTCAACTGGCTCCTTTCGATATGGAGGAGCAGCGACTCTACTCCGAGTCTCTCCCGGATGTCCGAGCTTCTTACCCTATCCCTAAGGCTGAGCCCGGCCACCCTGCGGAGAAAACTCATTTCAGCCGCTTGTATCCGCGGTCTCGTTCTTTCGGTCATTACCCAAAGCTCATGACCATAGGTGAGGATTGGGACGTAGATCGACCGGTAAATCGAGAGCCTTGCTTTCTGGCTCAGCTCCTTCTTCACCACAACAGACCGGTTCAGCGTCCGCATCACTGCAGACGCTGCCCCAATCCGCCTGTCGATCTCCCGCTCCCTCCTTCCCTCACTCGTGAACAAGACCCCGAGATACTTGAACTCCTCCACTTGAGGCAGGACCTCTCTCCCGACCCGGAGTTGGCAATCCACCTTTTTCCGGTCGAGAACCATGGCCTCAGATTTGGAGGTGCTGATCCTCATCCCAGCCGCTTCACACTCGGCTGCGAACCTCCCCAGCAAGAGCTGTAGGTCAGAGCTCGATGAAGCTAGGAGGACCACATCATCCGCAAAAAGCAGAGACGCGATTCTCCTGTCACCAAACTCCACCCCCTCCACACCACGGCTGCGCCTAGAAATCCTGTCCATAAAGGTTATGAACAGGACCGGTGACAAAGGGCAGCCCTGGAGGAATCCAACCCTCACTGGGAACAGGTCCGACTTACTGCCGGCTATGTGGACCAGACTCACACTCCTCTGGTACAGGGACTGAATGGCCCTTAACAAAAGACCATCAACCCCATACTCCTGGAGCGCCCCCCACAGGGTGCCCCTGGGGACACGGTCATAAGCCTTCTCCAAATCCACAAAACACATGTGGATTGGTTGGGCAAACTCCCATGACCCCTCCATCACCCTAGCGAGGGTAAAGAGCTGGTCCACAGTTCCACGACCAGGACGAAAACCACATTGCTCCTCTTCAATCCGAGATTCAACCATCGACCGGAACCTCTTCTCCAGTACCCTGGAGTAGACCTTTCCAGGGAGGCTGAGGAGTGTGATCCCCCTATAGTTGGAACACACCCTCTGGTCCCCCTTCTTAAAAATGGGAACCACCACCCCGGTTTGCCACTCCACAGGAACTGCCCCCGATGACCACGCAATGTTGCAGAGACGTGTCAGCCACGACAGACCTACAACATCCATTGCCTTGAGATACCCAGGTCGGATCTCATCCACCCCTGGGGCTCCGCCACTGCGTAGTTGTTTGACTACCTCAGCGACTTCTGCCCCAGAGATTGGACAGTCTGTCCCCAGGTCTCCCAGCTCTGGTTCCTCCTCGGAATGCGCGTCGGTGGGATTGAGGAGCTCCTCAAAGTATTCCTTCCACCGCCCGACTATAGCTCCAGTTGACGTCAGCAGCTCCCCGTCCCCACTGTAAACAGTGTGAGTGAGTTGCCGCCTTCCTCCCCTGAGGCGTCGGACGGTTTGCCAGAACCTCTTTGGAGCCGACCGATAGTCTTTTTCCATGGCCTCGCCAAACTCCTCCCACGCCCGAGATTTTGCCTCGGCAACTGCCACTGCTGCACTTCGCTTGGCCCGCCGGTACCTGTCTGCTGCCTCTGGAGACCCACAGACTAGCCATGCCTTGTAGGCCTCCTTCTTCAGCCTGACGGCTCCCCTAACCTCTGGTGTCCACCAGCGGGTACGGGGGTTACCGCCACGACTGGCACCGGCTACCTTGCGACCACAGCTAGCAACAGCCGCCTCAACAATTGCAGAGCGGAACAAGGCCCATTCGGACTCAATGTCCCCCACTGCTCTCGGGACGTGGTCGAAGCTCTGCCGGAGGTGGGAGTTGAAGACCCTCTTGACAGGCTCTTCTGCCAGGCGTTCCCAACAGACCCTCACTATACGTTTGGGTCTACCAGGTCTGCGTAGCATCTTCCCCTGCCATCTGATCCAACTCACCACCAGGTGGTGATCAGTTGACCGAGTGTCCAAAACATACGGTCTCAGGTCAGATGATACAACTATAAAGTTAATCACCGACCTGTAACCTAGGCTACCCTGGTACCAGGTGTACCGGTGGGCATCCTTATGTTTGAACATGGTGTTTGTTATGGCCAAACTGCGACTTGCACAGAAGTCCAAAAACAGAACACCACTCGGATTCAGATTGGGCGGGCCGTTCCTCCCAATCACGCCCCTCCAGGTCACGCTGTTGATTTTTTAGTGTTTGAAACAAAAAAAGTCAGGTGGTGATTGAAATCAGACGATATTCAGTTTAACCTGTGATTGGCCGATCGGAGCCTTTATTTATATATTTCTGTCAGTGAACGCACCGTCGCCAAGCAGCATTTTTAAAAAATCTGACAAATGTCTCGCTCTGTGAACTCATCAGCACTAATTCATGCCGACAGATCTTCCATGTGGAAGTTTTTACCTCTAGAATCATAATTTTTTTTTGTTTTTTAATAATATTAAAAAACATGTTCTGGTAATTATAGTTCATTGAGATCAGTCAGAAGACGATCTGTGTCATTAGGTCAGAGCTGCACAGAAATCAGTGATCGATATCGGCCCTCCGAACCAGAATCTCTGTTTGAAACTAAACGAAAACATTAGTTTTAGCTAAAGAACATGAAGTATTATGAGAGGAGGAAGTACTCTGTCATTGTACTTGACTAGGCAGGTGGAAAACCATCATCTTACAAGTACAAAAACCCACACCGAGGTTCCTTCCTGCCAGATTTATTCTGATGGCACAGATTTTTATAAAAGAATGAAACAATGAAGGATAAAACACAAAACCTCAGTCTGTATGACGCTGATATGTGTAAACTACGTTGAATACTAAAACATCATAGATTATAATTCCTTAGTAAACAAAGTAAAGCAACTAAATGAGCTGACAAGCTAACATTAGCACTAGCTAACGGCTAATTATGCTAACATCTGATAAACAGATTTTTAGGTGAAATCACTTGTATAAACGATCACAAACTAACACACTGTCATTGTATTGTGTTCATCATGGAGGAGCCTCCAAAGAAACAAAGAAAACCTTTATCTGATGATTGAAAACACGGCGCGCAGCGAGGGGAGGGGTCAACTGGAAACGGACACTAGGGGGTGCTAAAAACAAGCCAAAACTGCCCAGTGTGTCTTTAAGGAGCCGGAACAGGAAGTGAAGTAATTGTTTTGGGTAAATGGGAGCTGATCATGTTTAAATCACCTCTAATCTGAGGTCCTGGGAGATCTTGAAAGCTCACATTGACAGAACTTGAGGTGGAATCTCATCTTAACTGAGGCCAGAAGCTTCAGAACGTCAGGCTTTCTGTAGAGTTGAAAGCACGTTAAGCTGTAGATAAGAGCTGTGATGAGTGAGATTCAGAGGGCCTAAAGGAGGAAACGCTTTACAACACGTTGATTTAAAACCAGAAGGTTAAAGAGGAGCTCCAGTTTGACAACAAATGTGAAAAAATTCATTCAACTGAATAAAACAAAGCAGAAAACCTGAAGGGATTTTCAGGTTTCTGCTCTGCAGGTTGTGAAACTACTGGAGACAGAGCAGAGCGTCTGACCTGGACAGCTGGGATCCGTCCCCTTTAGGTTTGACTAATTCCTCGAAGCACTAATGCATTCTGGGTTTTTTTTTTCTTCTTACATCTGACTCTAACAAAGCAGAGACTCTGAGACTCGCGGTCACTCCAGGACGTGAACTTTTAGTTCCCTTCGCTCCTAAACATGTAAATATTTGAGTGTGACCGAGTCTGGATGAACTCCTGAAGCCGGTTGGACCCCGGGCGACCCGTCTCTCTGATCAGCTGTTTATCTTCAACACGAGGGAGGCGGGGACGTGAACCGGAGACGAGTCCGGTTCAAACGGGGGTGAGCGAAGTCCAGAGGGCCGTTCTCAGGGAGGAGTCAGGAGGTAAAGGATGGAGACAGAGAGGAGGACAGGGTGAGGAGGAGACATCTCCCTCCTATCTGTTAATGTAAGGTCAGAGGTCACAGAACCACCAGGCCTCTTAATGAAGCCTGATGGTTCAGATGGAGGCTAAAGTGGTTTATTTGTTTATTTAAAAAAGGAAAGCAGATAAGCTATTTAAAATGGTGAATATTAAAAAATGTAAATACACTGTAAAACTCTATAAATGGGTTTAAATGGATATAGTTAAAATGACTTGGTACTTTAAAAATAATATAAAGAGTTTAAAAAAAAATTATACATAATAAAAAACTGCTAATAAAATATTAAAACATTTTTAAAATAACGGTAAAACAGTACAGTAAAGTTTAAAATAAAATGTCAACATGGTTTAATTTAAAAATGATTCAAATAACTTTAGATAGTTACAGGGATGTGATTGGAGGAGACCTAGAGGAGGTTTCTGGATGCAGTGAAAGAGGACATGACGCTGATTGGAGGGGCAGTGGAGGATGTAGAGGACAGGGTTAGATGGAGACAGATGATTCAGGGAAATGATGGAAGGAAAAGAAGAAGGAGAAAGTGTACTTCTAAAGGTTTCTGAATATGGAGTAAAGGATGGCTTGTGTGTCTTCAGGTGTAGACGGAGGAGCAGTCAGAGTCAGCGGGGCGAGGGGTTTCCCTCCATCACACGACTACAAGGTGAGACTTCCTCCTACTCCTCCTCATTATCGTCATCATCTCAGATCTTCATGGAGTTTTTTAAAATGTATTTTTCATTTGATTTGTTTGCACAATAAAACCATAAAGTCATCAGACTGTAACAACAAGGACAGATGTGCAGGTTTAGGAACTCCTGGGCTTTTTATACATCTCACTTAAAAAATAACAAGTAAATAAAATCATCAGGACAAAAAACAAAAGTGTTTTCAGCAGCCATGTTACATAATTAAAATATCAAAGATATGAGAAGATTAATCTAAAAAAATACCCCAATAAAGTGACATTAGTTTAAATTTAAGAGACTTCCTCTATCTGATGGTTGACTGTAGATTTAAATAAGGTGGAGCTGATAATTCTGTCTATTACATTAGTCAACATTAGTTTTGTTCTGAAACAGGTTCTGAAAATGCTCTAAAACAGGTGAAGGAATCTAATAAAATATCAAAGTTAAAAATTACTTATTTTAGAAACAGTCAGTTTTTCTTTTTAATAAACTCCAACATCTGTGGGTTAAAATCTGTGACTCAATGAAATAAAAATCAGCTGTAGATCCTCAGTAGATCAACTGTAGATCCTCAGTAGATCAACTGTAGATCCTCTGTAGATCAACTGTAGATCCTCAGTAGATCAGCTGTAGATCCTCAGTAGATCAGCTGTAGATCCTCTGTAGATCAACTGTAGATCATCTGTAGATCCTCAGTAGATCAACTGTAGATCCTCAGTAGATCAGCTGTAGATCCTCAGTAGATCAACTGTAGATCAGCTGTAGATCCTCAGTAGATCAGCTGTAGATCATCTGTAGATCATCAGTAGATCAGCTGTAGATCCTCTGTAGATCAACTGTAGATCATCTGTAGATCCTCAGTAGATCAACTGTAGATCCTCAGTAGATCAGCTGTAGATCCTCAGTAGATCAGCTGTAGATCCTCAGTAGATCAACTGTAGATCAGCTGTAGATCCTCTGTAGATCAGCTGTAGATCCTCTGTAGATCAGCTGTAGATCCTCAGTAGATCAGCTGTAGATCCTCAGTAGATCAGCTGTAGATCCTCTGTAGATCAGCTGTAGATCCTCTGTAGATCAGCTGTAGATCCTCAGTAGATCAGCTGTAGATCCTCAGTAGATCAACTGTAGATTCTCTGTAGATCAGCTGTAGATCAGCTGTAGATCCTCAGTAGATCAGCTGTAGATCCTCTGTAGATCAGCTGTAGATCCTCTGTAGATCAGCTGTAGATCCTCTGTAGATCAGCTGTAGATCCTCAGTAGATCAACTGTAGATCCTCAGTAGATCAGCTGTAGATCCTCTGTAGTTCAGCTGTAGATCCTCTGTAGATCAGCTGTAGATCCTCTGTAGATCAGCTGTAGATCCTCTGTAGATCAGCTGTAGATCCTCTGTAGATCAGCTGTAGATCCTCTGTAGATCCTCTGTAGATCAGCTGTAGATCCTCTGTAGATCTGCTGTAGATCCTCTGTAGATCAGCTGTAGATCCTCAGTAGATCAACTGTAGATCCTCTGTAGATCAGCTGTAGATCCTCTGTAGTTCAGCTGTAGATCCTCTGTAGATCAGCTGTAGATCCTCTGTAGATCAGCTGTAGATCCTCAGTAGATCAGCTGTAGATCCTCAGTAGATCAGCTGTAGATCCTCTGTAGATCAGCTGTAGATCCTCTGTAGATCAGCTGTAGATCCTCTGTAGATCAGCTGTAGATCCTCTGTAGATCAGCTGTAGATCCTCTGTAGATCAACTGTAGATCAGCTGTAGATCCTCTGTAGATCCTCAGTAGATCAGCTGTAGATCATCTGTAGATCCTCTGTAGATCAGCTGTAGATCCTCAGTAGATCAACTGTAGATCCTCAGTAGATCAGCTGTAGATCCTCTGTAGTTCAGCTGTAGATCCTCTGTAGATCTGCTGTAGATCCTCTGTAGATCTGCTGTAGATCCTCTGTAGATCATCTGTAGATCAGCTGTAGATCCTCTGTAGATCAGCTGTAGATCCTCTGTAGATCAGCTGTAGATCCTCAGTAGATCAACTGTAGATCCTCAGTAGATCAGCTGTAGATCCTCTGTAGATCAGCTGTAGATCCTCTGTAGATCAGCTGTAGATCCTCAGTAGATCAGCTGTAGATCCTCAGTAGATCTGCTGTAGATCCTCTGTAGATCAGCTGTAGATCAGCTGTAGATCCTCAGTAGATCAGCTGTAGATCCTCAGTAGATCAGCTGTAGATCCTCAGTAGATCAGCTGTAGATCCTCTGTAGATCAGCTGTAGATCCTCTGTAGATCAGCTGTAGATCAGCTGTAGATCCTCTGTAGATCTGCTGTAGATCCTCTGTAGATCAGCTGTAGATCCTCAGTAGATCAACTGTAGATCCTCAGTAGATCAGCTGTAGATCCTCTGTAGTTCAGCTGTAGATCCTCTGTAGATCAGCTGTAGATCCTCTGTAGATCAGCTGTAGATCCTCTGTAGATCCTCTGTAGATCAGCTGTAGATCCTCAGTAGATCCTCAGTAGATCAGCTGTAGATCCTCTGTAGATCAGCTGTAGATCCTCAGTAGATCAGCTGTAGATCCTTATACAACAATGCAGTAGGTGAGGTTTTGATAAATTCAGTTTTGGTATAAATTTAGTGAACACTTCTGGTTAACCAGACTATGGATTTTTAAATGTTAGGAGTTGATTTTGATGATTAATTTAACATGATGACACCAGTTTTTATGTTTTTCCAATAGAAACTGTTCAGTTTGAATCAGCATATATTTGATTCAAATGTAAGCATCATAAGTGATATTTATCTACATTAATAGCAGTTTAGTTTGAACCATTTAGAAATGTGATGTAGATCAGAGTATTACCATAGAGGTCCGTATGTGGCGACACATTCAGGACATTTCTTCGTTAGTCTCAGGGTTTGTATTTTGTCCCGTTGTCTCATTGTCCTCCAGGTGTGTTCCACCTACATGGACGGTTTCAGAGCGACGGCGGTGTGCCCAGTCGGAGGACCGAGAGCAGCAGAGAAGGCCCGTCGGACCGCAGACAGCATCATCAAACGGTGTGTTGGATGATCTTCTGACAGAACCAGAACCACAGTGGCATTTAGCTTCATGATAAAGATAACTAACACTTTGTTTCTTTGTTTAGAACCAGACGGATGTTTACCCAGTTGGGACTGGAGGACTTTAACTCCGTCAACATCCAGGTGCTGGGAGCTGAAGACACTTATGGTCCAAACGCTCGCAGAAAGGTAAAAACGCATACAGGAAGTGGACCAGCTGCTCGGCCCTGGTCTGGGTTTGTCCATCACAATCGTACAGAGTAGACCTCTACTCTACTCGCTTCTACAAAATGTACTTTTTGGGTCCCATTGAAATTAAGAATCTGTTCAAGGGAGACCTGAAGACCGTGGGAGGTTCAGTAGAATGCTTCGACACGTGGCCGGGTCGGGGACTGAGCCACGGTCACCCCCATAATTATGAGCTCTATTTCTATTGTTGCTATTTCTGGTCATTTTACTACACACTAGTCAGATCCCAGCCCCAGATCACGTTAAAGACCAGTCTAAGTCCAGAGCTCCCAGTCCGTGCTGCTCAGAGGTTTCCTCTCTATTTTCAGACTGTAGATCTTTTGTTAGTTTTTGGGGTTTTTTGTTCTTCGCAGCAGGTTCAGGGTCTGAGTTAATCCTGTTTCACGCCTCTGTTTTCCCCCTCCATCACCTTTTTCTTCTTCATTCGCCACAGAAGCTCCGTCCAGCCCCTGCTGCCCTACATCCACCCTCCTGAGTTTCCTTTACAGAACCAGGCCGGGGTCGAGCTGCTCTCTGTTTAACGCCTGTCGGGTGTTTTTGTGTTTTCAGGACTCCAGGGAGGCTGTGATCTGGTTGGCTGTCCACCACAAACAGAAGAAAGCCCTGGAGATCTTTTCCAGAGAAGTCGCTCCTGCAGGAACTGGAATGGGTAAAAACATCTTGTGGTTTAAACCCTCATAACCCTGATCGCTGCATAAAGTCCCTATAGAGTGACCAGAACCACCACTGAACACGGTGAATCAGTTAGAGCTGGTTATGTGATGTTAGAAGACTGGTCTGAACACTGATGACCTCGAGCAGATCAGATACACACAATCCATACTTTGTGTTTCCTCCTAGAGGCGACATAGATCTGGATCATGTATCCCTAAAGATCGGTCCTGCTCCTAAAACGACCTCTTTATGAGATTCTGAGGAGGATTTGGGTTTGGAGACCCCCTTTTCTTAGGAATTCTGGGATTATTTGACTAAAATAATAAAATGTCTTCTTGTTCTTGGTGGGTCACTGTCTAACAGCATCGAATATAATAAATCAGAATTCAGACATTATTCTAGTCTAGAAGATTCTCACAAAAAGGAGATAAACCCCTATAGATCAGTCTTAGAGAAAAACAGAGGATCTATTCTTGATTTATTTAAGAGTCTTGATTCTTATTAATTTTAACAGGACATTTAAACTCCATTCATGTCTTCATTACATCATCTGGAGCTTTTAAATGTCAAAATGTGACTCAAAGTTCATTAAAGATACCTAAAATCTAAATGATCCAGTTAGTTTAAATCTGAATTATCTCGTTGGTTTAAGTCTGAGTTATCTCGTTGGTTTAAGTTTGAATTATCTTGTTAGTTTAAATCTGATTTATCTCGTTGGTTTAAGTCTGAATTATCTTGTTAGTTTAAGTCTGAATTATCTTGTTAGTTTAAATCTGATTTATCTCGTTGGTTTAAGTCTGAGTTATCTCGTTGGTTTAAGTTTGAATTATCTTGTTAGTTTAAATCTGAATTATCTCGTTGGTTTAAGTCTGAGTTATCTCGTTGGTTTAAGTTTGAATTATCTTGTTAGTTTAAATCTGATTTATCTCGTTGGTTTAAGTCTGAATTATCTTGTTAGTTTAAGTCTGAATTATCTTGTTAGTTTAAATCTGATTTATCTCGTTGGTTTAAGTCTGAGTTATCTCGTTGGTTTAAGTTTGAATTATCTTGTTAGTTTAAATCTGAATTATCTCGTTGGTTTAAGTCTGAGTTATCTCGTTGGTTTAAGTTTGAATTATCTTGTTAGTTTAAATCTGATTTATCTCGTTGGTTTAAGTCTGAATTATCTTGTTAGTTTAAGTCTGAATTATCTTGTTAGTTTAAATCTGATTTATCTCGTTGGTTTAAGTCTGAGTTATCTCGTTGGTTTAAGTTTGAATTATCTTGTTAGTTTAAATCTGAATTATCTCGTTGGTTTAAGTCTGAGTTATCTCGTTGGTTTAAGTTTGAATTATCTTGTTAGTTTAAATCTGATTTATCTCGTTGGTTTAAGTCTGAATTATCTTGTTAGTTTAAGTCTGAATTATCTTGTTAGTTTAAGCCTGAATTATCTTGTTAGTTTAAATCTGAATTATCTTGCTAGTTTAAGCCTGAATTTTCTTGTTGGTTTAAATCTGAATTATCTCGTTAGTTTAAGTCTGAATCATCTTGTTGCTTTAAATCTGAATTATCTTGTTGGTTTAAATCTGAATTATCTTGTTGGTTTAAATCTGAATTATCTTGTTGGTTTAAATCTGAATCATCTCATTAGTTTAAGTCTGAATTTCTTGTTGGTTTAAGTCTGACTTATCTCGTTAGTTAAAGTCTAAATTATCTCATTAGTTTAAATCTGAATTATCTTGTTGGTTTAAGTCTGACTTATCTCGTTAGTTTAAGTCTAAATTATCTCGTTAGTTTAAATCTGAATTATCTTGTTGATTTAAGTCTGACTTATCTCGTTAGTTTAAATCTAAATTATCTCGTTAGTTTAAATCTGAATTATCTCGTTAGTTTAAGTCTGATGTATCTCGTTAGTTTAAGTCTGATTTATCTCGTTAGTTTAAGTCTGATTTATCTCGTTAGTTAAAGTCTGATTTATCTCGTTAGTTAAAGTCTGATTTATCTCATTAGTTTAAGTCTGATTTATCTCGTTAGTTAATGTCTGATATATCTCGTTAGTTAAAGTCTGATTTATCTCATTAGTTAAAGTCTGATTTATCTCGTTAGTCAAAGTCTGATTTATCTCGTTAGTCTAAGTCTGATTTATCTCGTTAGTCTAAGTCTGATTCATCTCGTTAGTTTAAGTCTGATTTATCTCGTTAGTTTAAGTCTGATTTATCTCGTTAGTTTAAGTCTGATTTATCTCGTTGGCTTAAGTCTGAATTATCTCATTAGTTTAAATCTGAATCATCTCATTAGTTTAAATCTGAATTATCCCGTTAGTTTAAGTCTGAATTATCTCGTTAGTTTAAATCTAAATTATCTCGTTAGTTTAAGTCTGAATTATCTTGTTAGTTTAAGTCTGATTTATCTCGTTATTTTAAGTCTGATTTATCTCATTAGTTTAAGTCTGAATTATCTCGTTAGTTTAAGTCTGAATTATCTTGTTAGTTTAAGTCTGAATTATCTCATTAGTTTAAGTCTGAATTATCTTGTTAGTTTAAGTCTGAATTATCTCATTAGTTTAAGTCTGAATTATCTTGTTAGTTTAAGTCTGAATTATCTTGTTAGTTTAAGTCTGAATGATCTCCTTAGTTTAAGTCTGATTTATCTCATTAGTTTAAGTCTGAATTATCTCGTTAGTTTAAGTCTGAATTATCTTGTTAGTTTAAGTCTGAATTATCTCATTAGTTTAAGTCTGAATTATCTTGTTAGTTTAAGTCTGAATTAAATCTGAATTATCGCGTTGGTTTAAATCTGAATTATCTCATTGGTTTAAGTCTGAATTAAATCTGAATTATCTTGTTGGTTTAAATCTGGCCCATCCTGTCTCTTTTGTGAAATCAAAAACCTAATGAATTTTCTCTGGTGATTATAAATCTGCCTGGAAGAAACATACATACAGAGCCAAACGCTGTCCTCTGATTGGTTCGTTGAACCCGACTCTCCCTCTGCTGGCTGCAGATAAGAGGGGTCGTGACCTCCTGAACCATGTTTGGGTTCTGATTGTGGTGGCTGGTTCAGCTTGGGGTGAACTCTGAGTGACTCCTGCTGAATGACAGAAATCTGATCTCAGACCAGCTGAAATCCTCTCCTCTGACTTTGTTTCATACCTGCAGCTCCGGGACTGACCGGCATCGTGGGCGGACGACCCAAAGTGTGAGTTCTTCTCCTCTGAGGGGAGGCAGCGGTGCCTCAGGGTCAAACTCAGGCTTCCTCTACATGTTTCTGAGCACTCAGCTTCTGCTGTTAGAAACAGGAAGTAGCTGCCTGTTTCCTGCATCAGGAGGAAATGGTATAAAAGTTTAGTTTGATGATTATTGTGAAGGAGTTGATCCTGTTGTTCTTTTCTCTCAGGTCTCCGGTCCTGAAGCCGTTTTTTTTCTTGTTCCCTAAGTCTCAGATAAAGGTCTGGTGGTTTCCTTTCTGACTCTAACCTCTTCATGTTTTACCTAAAACCCATCGGATCTGATTGATTGATGGTTTCATCAGATTTCATCAGCAACACCTTTAAAATCTCTGAACTCCACAGGTGGACGTCCACATCGCTGGACATCTGGTCGAGTCCCTTACAGACGTGGATCCAGACACACCTGAACAGGAGCTGGAAGAAGCCCCGCCCACCTTGGGTCCAGATCCAGCTGACGTAGGTAAACAAACGCAGACCAGCTGATTCTGTTTATGATGCATCTGTGAGGTTCAGGTGAGGATCATGGAGGTTCTCCTGATGTTCCTGTAGAACTTAAAGGTTCCACTCTAAAGTTCTGGTAGAGGATCTCTGAGGACTTTGTGTTTTAGGGATCCTTTGAGGCGGGTAGTGGGTCCTGAGCTGGGGTCTGGAGCTCTCAGATATTGAAGGATCTGGTGGTTTCTGAGAATCCTTGGTTTAATGAGACGTTTGGCTCAGAATGTTAAGGGTTTTTGTTCTGGGCGTGACGGAGAAGTCAGCTGATCCCTGAAGGGCTTTGAGGTCTGTAAGCGATGGGTGAGATGGTTGTGATGGATCCTCCAGGGTTGTTTTAGGAGCTCAGATGGTTCTAGGTGGCGTTAGAGGATGTGAAGGTGTTTATTAGAGTCATCAGGATGGTTAGAGGTTAAATAAAGAGGGTTCAGGTGGACTAAACGGTCTTGATGATGGTTTAAGTGGTTCTTTAGTTGCTTCCTCTGGTTTTTCATGGAGCTCTTTAGTTCTTCAGCAGCGTTGAGCTGGAGGTTTGACTGATCTGATGCGTCTTTGATCCATTAGGGCTGAATTTAAAAATACACGCTAATCAAAGGCTCAGGTCTCAGGAGGATTTAGAAAATCAAACATTTCATGGACTCCAGTAGAAAACCTGCATCCTTTTGACTCGGCATCGATGGTAAAACATGATTCCAGGGTGATGTTGCAGGAAGTCCTGAGAGCCTACGTCTGGAACCCAGTCAGGACTGAAGGGTTTCATTAGAAGCAGCAGCCTAACAAGCGGGTTGTGTTTGGTTCTGTTGGACCTGGTGTATCCGAGCCAAACAGACGTGCTTTGTTTTGTGATTTCTATTCAGACCTGCCCAGCGGACCACACACCTACAGGCTGGAGGACCTGGCGTTCACGAGGAGCGGAGACAAAGGAGACTCGGCAAACATTGGTGAGAGCGAGGAGACCTCACCCTGTAACCATAGAGACGATCTGATGTCATTAAACCCCCCAGAGAAAAAACAGGGCAGATTTTCATCACCACTTTATAAATTAGCTGCATGGTAGCAGCACTGTTTCCTCACAGACAGAAGGTTGCAGGTTCGATTCCTGCTATGTGGAGTTGGCTTATTCTCTCTTCTCCTACAGAACACGACATGCTGGGTTTGTTCTGTGAGTGGTGATGAATTAATGTCCAGCAGCTCAGGGTCCAAACAGATCTGAGACCAGTCTGATCACTGATGAGGATGGTTGTTCTCGTGTCTCCGTAGGAGTGATCGCTCGTCATCCGCTCTACTTCCCCTACCTGAAGAAACACCTGACTTCTTCTGTGGTGGAGGAATACTTCTCCCACCTGATAGAGCCGGGAGTGACAGACGCCGTGACGCGGTGAGCAGCGACGACGAGGCGTTGTGTCGATTCATCCAGATACATCAATAAATAAAGCAGCAGGAGGAGGTTGATGTGGTTTCCCACAGATGTTGGTGTCACCTTGAACTTTCCAGGGTTTCATCACTCGGATCAGCAGCAGCTGTTGTTGGTTTGTGATTCACTGAGACGTTCAGCTGTAATGAGACGAGGGTGAAATGTTAGTAAGAACCTCCTGGAAACGGTTCTGAGGATCCTCAGAAAACCAGGATCAGGTTTCTCCTCCTGGAGGAGGACTTCTCTCCTCAACATCAACATGTTTTCAACTCATTCATGCTTTAAAATCTAACGAGATTTAAACTTCAACCCTTTTTATTTTCAATATTTACCTGGTTCTGAGTTCTGATCGGGACCAGATGGAACCGGTTTACCTGGTTCTGAGTTCTGATCGGGACCAGATTTAACCGGTTTACCTTGTTCTGATTTCTGATCGGGACCAGATGGAACCGGTTTACCTTGTTCTGATTTCTGATCGGGACCAGATGGAACTGGTTTACCTGGTTCTGATTTATGATCGGGACCAGATTTAACCGGTTTACCTTGTTCTGATTTCTGATCGGGACCAGATGGAACCGGTTTACCTGGTTCTGATTTATGATCGGGACCAGATGGAACCGGTTTACCTGGTTCTGAGTTCTGATCGGGACCAGATGGAACCGGTTTACCTGGTTCTGAGTTCTGATCGGGACCAGATGGAACCGGTTTACCTGGTTCTAAATTCTGATCAGGACCAAATGGAACCGGTTTACTTGGTTCTAAATTCTGATCAGGACCAAATGGAACCGGTTTACTTGGTTCTAAATTCTGATCAGGACCAAATGGAACCGGTTTACCTGGTTATAAATTCTGATCGGGACCAGATGGAACCGGTTTACCTGGTTCTGATTTCTGATCGGGACCAAATGGAACTGGTTTACCTGGTTCTGAGTTCTGATCGGGACCAAATGGAACTGGTTTACCCGGTTCTGAGTTCTGATTGGAACCAGATGGAACCGGTTTACCCGGTTCTGAGATCTGATCGGAACCAGATGGAACCGGTTTACCCGGTTCTGAGATCTGATTGAGACCAGATGATCCACTGAATAATAAACTACGATTAAACCAGGCTCCACTTCACTTACCATTGTGTGTGTGTGTGTGTGTGTGTGTGTGTGTGTGTGTGTGTGTGTGTGTGTGTGTGTGTGTGTTTTAGTGCAGGCTGTAAATCTGACCAACCAGAGTCACGTTTCTCACCTCCAACCAAACACCTCCACAGACTTTCATTACTCCGTCTGCTGCTCGTTAGGAGACACACACACACACACACACACACACACACACACACACACACACACACACACACACACACACACACACACACACACACACACACACACACACACTGAAATACTTACAGACTGCAACACACACACTCTCACACTCACGTGGTGATTAAGCTGTTTGACTCTTCTTGTAAATTCCACTGAAACATCTAATGACTCTAAAACACACACACACACACACACACACACACACACACAGGACCAGACTTCTACTTGTGTTTAACACATTTTCTCAGGTTTTTGTGGTTTCAGAAGTGTGTGGATGGGGGCTGTGTTGCCGTGGTAACGGGTGTGGGCTCTTGTGGTTTTGCAGATACACTCTACCGGGGATCCGCGGCCTCAACTTCGTCCTGCGGAGCTCACTGGGTGGGGGAGGGGTGGCCTCGCTACGCAGCGACCCCCAGGTAAAACACACGCACACACACACACACACACACACACACACACACACACACACACACACACACACACACACACTTTGTTTCCTGCCTCCTTTCTCCTCCTCTCTGAAGTTAAAGTCGTTCAAACACCTAAACCTTCACCCTAAACAGCAAACTCCACATTTTGAACAAAAACATGAACTTCCTGTTGGTCTGCGCTCACTGGACGTCACATGACCCAAACCCAAACACACCTCAGCTTCCTAACAGTCAGACAGTTGGAGGAAATCTGTCAAACTCAGAAATGACCTAAAGATCTGTGAATGATGGAGAATAAAAACAGAACAAAATCAACATGAAAACAACATTTTTCCAGGAACTCAAACAGCTCAGCCAAACGTCCTGCAGCTGTAAATCTTTAACGTTTAGCTCTTTTTACTCCTTTTGGCTCATTTTAGTTCAAAGACTAAATGTTTTAATCACAAACAGATGGCAGTAAGAAATGGTTTCATCCCTCATGAAATCAGAACCAAATCTGGAGAATCTCATTAAAAGAAGTCTTTATTTTAAAGATAATTCAATACAAAGAACTTCATTACTACAAAATAAAAAGAACAGAGTCCCCAGCCTTTAAAGGTCCTTCTTTGCTGTTTGAAGCCTGAAACAGGATTATCTGTTAAACACCATCACACCACTCCGTCTGAGGGCTTCAGGTTTCAGACCAGAGACCTGCTGAGTCTCCAGGCTCCGCCCCCTGCTCACAGGTCTTTACAGCAATGTGCACGTCTGCATCTAATTACAGGTCCCAATAATCCACTAATATTAGCACCATGTTTAAGCTAAAGCAGGTCTGACTTTTACTTGAACTGGATGTTTCTGCTCGTTAACCATCCTGTAGCTCGTCAGAATCCACAAAACATCAGAGAATCATTCAAAACGCGTCGATTCCCAGCCTGAGCGCTCTGACAGGAAGCAGCTCACACGTCGACCTGTAAGGTCCTAACGCTGTTTGTTGCTCTGGTTGTTGCTCAGGGTAAAGCCTTCGGACAGATGCTGCTGGACCTGGAACTGGGAGGACTCCCAGACCTCAAGTCACTGGTGGACTGAGAACGTGAGACGGTTTTCTTCTGTGGATCCAGATCACGTCCAGGGAGTCGAACACAGAAACCTGCTTCTGAATCGGTGTGAAATATACAGTATACAGTGTGAAATTTGGCACAGATATAAAACCTTTTATCACTTTTAGAAACCCAAAAGGGAAAGTTGATGTTGATTATTTTACGTCCTCCATACGATCCTAAGATTACCAGAGTCCGATGTTATTATTCTAATATCTGGACTACGGCCATAAAAACATTCAACCTGTTAAAATCAGTTCATGCTAGTTTCTGCAGAGGATCACAGTCTAGGGAGAGTTTGTCTCGTTATTCCCGCAGACAGATCTTATAAACACTGTTTTAAACGGTGAACCATTTTCATTGGCTGTTGGTCATTTTGAGCTGCTTCCAGCTCCTGATCAAAGTGTTTTTCTCCTGTTTTTAACCAGTGAAGCGCTGGTGAGAGAGTGAGTCAACATTAGAGATCAGTGATCCTGATCAGGAACCTGAGATCATATCACCTACTTTAAAGTTTTTAAGGGGATTTTCGGCCATGTTGAAGCAGGTTTTGGAGTAAAAGTCATCAATAATCAGAGCTGCACCTGAAACCATCAACGACGGGTAGAACAGGAGTTAGTTCAGTTCAAACAGAAGGTTGTTAAACCTGAATCCTTATTTAGCAGCAGACTGAACCTGGTTTGGTGTAAATGGAGGAGCTTTTACTTTGAAAGGGTTTGCTGCCCTCCTGTTGGGCCTCAGGGGAGCTGGCCTGACCTCTGACCTCAGGACTGGAAAGTTTCAGTTTGGGTTTCCCTGTGAGATGCTCCGTTCAGATATGAGACTGTGATTGGCTTCAGGTCCGACGGGCACGCCGCCTCGTTCACTTCGACCCGACCCGGCTCCGATACCCCGCCCCCCCCCTTCAGGAATGTGTCTCCTTCCAACAAACCGACTCTGGTGCTTCCAGCATGTTTTACCATAATTACAAACAGACTGAAGCTGGAGTCTCTCTTCGTCCCAAGTCTTCCTCCAGCCTGGTCCTGATTGGTCCTCACCGCCCGACCTGCTGCTGCTGCTGCTCTTTGACCTCCAGAAGAAACCAGTCAGTGATTCAGACCTTCAGCTGGACAAAATGAAAGAAGCAAACTGTTTTCATCAAATCTAGCATCGCAGACACAAAGAAACAATGTTTCAACAAACGATAAATAAACAACCATCCAGTAAACAGATGGCGAAACAAGTTCAAGAACAGAAAGTAAATCAAGTTCAGAGCTCTGGGTTTTACAGAACAAAAGCTTTAAGTCCTCGTTCCCACAAAGCTGTGAAAACACAAGTGTTTAAATCCAAAGTGTTTTTAATTCAGTCATCAAAGAAATATCCTCCAAGCTTAGCGATGAAAACAAGCTCCCATCGGTCCTGCTTTTCTCTCTGAAGGAACAACCAGGCCGTCCAAACACTTCCCGACATCTTTTAGTCATTTGTAGCCTCAGCCTTCCATTTTCCCACAGTCAGAATCTGGGTCACACTTTTAGGATTGTTGTGGAGCTTCGTTTTTCCAGACACCATCAGCAACACAGAGGTTCATCCGTAGCTAATGTTTAGTTTAAAGAAAGTTTAATGAATGATCAGAAATCAATAAAAAAACTCCCACATTGATGTAGATTTACATGACTGATAGGAGTAAAGCCCCCAAAATATACTTCTGGAAATAGGAACGACATAAAACAGACGAATGTTCCTTTTCTAAACTCAAACGCTGGCTACGTTTTTCATTTATGGACTAAAATACTATTTTTAACTATAAATGTAATTAAAGTTTACAAAAAAGTTTTAGAAAGAAAAACAGAAGTCTTAAGAATGACACCCTGTGGAACACCACAGATGGATTTATTCTAGTGGTGGGACTCCATTAAAATAATTAAATTAACTGCAGACGTTGTAATTAGTTAATCACAATTAATTGTATTTTAAACTAACAAGAAAAATGTCCCTAAAAATCTATTTTTAAAATTTACAGTAATTTTATTGGGGGACAGAATCAAATAATAGACCCGAACTTTAATATTACAAACTCAAGCTCCTTAAGTTCTGGGGGTAAAAAAGCATTTAAATTACATTTCAGATCAAAACAGTAGAAAAACAATAAAATATCCTTGAATAAAACTGTAAAGACCCTAAAGTACAGTACTTTATTTGTTCATTTTAAGTACATTTTTAGAAGGGTATTGTTTCAGAATCATAGTAATTAAAGCTTTCCATCGTGTGGAAACACCCTGTATGAGGGAATCGGTGTTTTGCAGTCTTGCAACTTCTGCCTCGTTTTAAATCTGGGATCCGGTCAGGTCCCGATCTGGAGCGTACGGCGAGGAAGGGTCAGGAGTAACTCTAAGGGCTAGAGACCGTCCACTTTCACAGCCGGTTTCTTTCTGTTTTCGCGGTGGAAGGAGGTCTGAGCTTACCGCGCCTGGGTAGGCAGGTGAAGAGTGTGGACTGATAACATCTGAAGGCTGGATCCTCCGAAGGACACAGGGTGTGATCTGTCGGGGTAGCAGGGGATCGTGCTTAAAAATGTGCTACTTTGCTTCAAATGTAAGCTAAGTCTAATGAGTCTGTTTGCGTTTTTTACCCGTTAAATGAACCCGTTAAAGTCCCAGCCCTCATCTGTTCAGGTTAGAATGATCTCCTACTGGTTGATGTTATGAGGCTGAATTAGACACAGTTTGTCTGATCTAGTGAATATAAACTAATAACTGATTATTTAATTGATTATTTTAACAAATTCTAGGTTTATTTTCTGGTTTTTGTTTCTTTTAAGGCCAAGAAACATAAACTACATGTCTTAATGTCAAACCGTTAGGAGTTTGTTGTAGACTAAGACTTTTATCAGTGGGAATATTTTTTGTTGCTGTTCTCAGACCAATTCAAACTGTGACTATTTTTATTTAAAGTGCTTAAACGACATCAGAGGAATACAGCTATCGGTTCAGATCCTCTGAAAATAAACCAGACGCTGCTACTGTAGTATTTTATTTTGAACATCTGTGCCAAATGTGATGAAAGTTACTGAAGCCTTAAAGCATGTTGACACACGTACTGATATTTAACAGATTCTAATAGAGAAGATATTATTTTAATGGAACATTAGTTTGAGATGTAGAGAGTGTCTGTCTTTATAGTTTATGACTCTAATGAGTGAAACACATCAGCTCTAATCCTAATAATTACGTTAACGATCTGACAGCTGTGGATCTTTTAATGTCAGATTAAAACACCTGCAGTCTGAGAACGGATCCCTGTGGTACACCAGAGAGGTTCCTCTGCTTGTTAACCTGTACCAGAACCAGGTGTGTTTTTGATTCTATGTGAATCAGTAAGTGGTTCATATTTTTCTTTCCAGAGATTTATTATTGAACTTTAAAGTTGGAACCCGAGGCCTTACAGTGGAACATTTTATCATCAGGACACTGAGTTTTTATTTTCTAACTTTCTGCTCTAATCAGAACTCATCCATTGTTTCTCAGATCAAAGTTTATTGATGACGTTTTTGTAATTATGAGTTTTCTGACTGAAACCTGAATTCTGTTGGATCAGCAGCACAGGTTGATTTCAATTCATCTGGAATATTCTGTATGACGATCATTTTGTAGAAACTAAAATAAAATTATTTTATTACCAAACCACCAGTTTATTTATTTTAGGTTTCTGGTTGTTTTAGATCATTGATCATGTTTTGCCTCAATGGATTAATAAGAAGCTGAACTTTGTTTTCTTTCTTTTCTTGTTGCTCTTTCTTTTTTATTCTTTCTTGTTTCCAGTTCTGTTTGGTGTTTAGACTCTTTATTTTCAGCTATTGAATCGTAAGTTTGTGTTTTTGTAACTTTTATACTTTTGAAATTATTTCACTTTGTTCAAAATGTTTTGTCACTGGAAATCCTGAAGTTGGTGTCAGATTCCTGTAAAACATGGTG
The DNA here is from genome assembly GCA_006937965.1 of Callopanchax toddi. Lineage (NCBI taxonomy): Eukaryota > Metazoa > Chordata > Actinopteri > Cyprinodontiformes > Nothobranchiidae > Callopanchax > Callopanchax toddi. The sequence goes on from SSNR01000011.1 coordinate 5,003,690, forward strand.
CTCAGTTCCTACATGAGTCCATCCTGGAAATTCACTCCAACTTCAACAACCCTCAATGGATACGACTTGAAATGTCCAAGTATCTCAGTTATAGGCAGTTAAATTGTTAGGGTTGATGTATTGAGGAGGAGGAAGATGGAAGAGTAAAAAGGAAGAAGAGAAGGAGGAAGAAGAAAAAGAAAGGAGGGAGAAGATGGAGGAAGATTGAAAATGAAGGCAAAAGAAGAATGAAGAAGAGGAAGGAGGAAGAATGAAAAGAAGGAAGAAGAAAAGGGAGGGAGGAAGGAATAGGAACAAGAGGTAGAAATAAAGGAAGGAGAAAGAACAAAGTAAGGAGGAACAGGAGGAAGAGGAAGGCAGAAGATGAAGAAAGGAGGATGAAGGGAAAGGAAGAAGAAAATAAAAGGGGAAGAATGAAGAGGAGGAGGAAGCGGATAACAAAGAGGATGGAAAACTTAAGAGGAAGAGGAGGAAAAGGAAGGGGAGGGGAAGGAAGAAAATGAAGAGGAAATAAAAGGAAGAGAAGGAAACAGGAAAAGAGGAAAAAGAAAAGGAAGAAGAGAAAGAAGGAAAAGGAAGAATATGAGGAAGAAGAGAAAGGAAGGAGGTTGAAGAAGAACAAATGTAAAGCGATTTCCCCTGAATGTATTTTCTTTCCTCTTCAGTCACTCCTTCTTTCCAGCAGCGTCTCTAATGGCAGCGACTTGTTTCTCTGGTTTAATGAACAGAATTAAAAGTAACTTATTAATAAAATAAATTTAATATTTTACATTTAGACTAAAATTTCCATCAGACATCTATAAAACAAGCTAAAAGGACAGTAGAAACCCAAGCGTCTGATCTGATGTTTTTACCCTCCTCTATACCAGATTTATAAATGCTGATTCGGGTTTATAAAGAATCTCTACGTTTCCATTAATCAAAGTCAGGAAGCTGTTTGTTTTCATGTCGGGAGGCTGAACGTGTCTCTGTGTCGCCGTCACGGCTGATAAAAGGAGATAAATCACGTCTCATCGCTCATTTCTCTCCCTCTTTGTGCCTCCAGATTCTCTTTGCTCCCTGTGAGACTTCGTCTAACGGTCAGAAACTCTCAGACGTCTGAGAAATAAACATCAGCCTCATTGGGTTTGATTCAGTCAGTAAATGGTTACTGTACCTTTAAATCTGGTTTGTAAGTGTAATCAGATTTATGAGGTTTTGTTTCTTCAGGATGAATAACCTGACAGAAGAAGTCAGATTAAAGCGACACTTTTATCTAAATCATTCTGTGATCAACAAAACCCGGCATCTGAACCTGAACCGAACTCCTCCTCTGTAGCAGCCTGGCGTTTGGGTCGGCTCGGTTCTGTTTGGGTTTCAGGAGACTCAGAAACACAAAACAACAGGAAAGAGATGCAGGAAGCCACAGAAAGATCATTATAGCTGAAAACCTCAGAGACCATCATAAAAACATTCAAACAACAAGAACTCAAATTACAAAAGGAGCCGAGGTGGACATCAGATCAAAGCATCTGGTTCTGATTCAGAGTCTGATCCTGGAGAGAGGATCCTGATTGGTTCCTCTCACTTCATTCAGACGCATCTCATTCATCACTCACTCCCCACCCCGCCTCAAAGGGGGTCCAGACTCAGTGTGAGCTTCCTAAATCCTTCAGAATCCTCCTTTCTGAGGAGCAGCAGGAGGAGCAGCGAAGGAGGGAATCACAATCAGCTTTAAACCCCTCAGAAAACTTCCCAGCATGCTCGGCGTGTGGCGTCCCTCCAGCTGGATCTCCTTCACGGATTCTGAAGGCATCAAGAAACAAGACAGGGTGATCCAGTCCAGAACTCCTGATCCAGTCCAGAACTCCTGATCCAGTCCAGAACTCCTGATCCAGTCTAGAACTCCTGATCCGGTCTAGAACTCCTGATCCGGTCTAGAACTCCTGATCCAGTTTAGAACTCCTGATCCAGTTTAGAACTCCTGATCCAGTCCAGAACTCCTGATCCAGTCTAGAACTCCTGATCCAGTCTAGAACTCCTGATCCAGTTTAGAACTCCTGATCCGGTTTAGAACTCCTGATCCGGTTTAGAACTCCTGATCCGGTCTAGAACTCCTGATCCGGTCTAGAACTCCTGATCCGGTCCAGAACTCCTGATCCAGTTTAGAACTCCTGATCCAGTCCAGAACTCCTGATCCAGTTTAGAACTCCTGATCCAGTCCAGAACTCCTGATCCAGTTTAGAACTCCTGATCCAGTCCAGAACTCCTGATCCGGTCCAGAACTCCTGAACCGGTCTAGAACTCCTGATCCAGTCCAGAACTCCTGATCCAGTCTAGAACTCCTGATCCAGTCCAGAACTCCTGATCCAGTCCAGAACTCCTGATCCTGTCTAGAACTTCTGATCCAGTCCAGAACTCCTGATCCAGTCCAGAACTCCTGATCCAGTCTAGAACTCCTGATCCAGTCCAGAACTCCTGATCCAGTCCAGAACTCCTGATCCTGTCTAGAACTCCTGATCCAGTCCAGAACTCCTGATCCAGTCCAGAACTCCTGATCCAGTTTAGAACTCCTGATCCAGTTTAGAACTCCTGATCCAGTCTAGAACTCCTGATCCAGTCTAGAACTCCTGATCCAGTCTAGAACTCCTGATCCAGTCCAGAACTCCTGATCCAGTTTAGAACTCCTGATCCAGTTTAGAACTCCTGATCTAGTTTAGAACTCCTGATCCAGTCTAGAACTCCTGATCCGGTCTAGAACTCCTGATCCAGTCCAGAACTCCTGATCCAGTCTGGACCTCAGCTTAGATTTAACAATAATTTAACTAATAATCATTCATACATTGCTGGCGTTCTAGAAGGCGTTAATAGAACGTTCTAACGTTCTACTTTACCTCCGTTGGGCAGCAGGTCTGTTCAGGTAGCTGAGTGGAGCTCAGGTTTGTTTGTGGAGCTGGAAGGTGGGTCATGAGAGGTCACAGGGGGTGGGGTTAGTACCTGGTGCTGACTGAGTCACTCGGGTCAGTCAGGATTACCAGAACCAGGTCTAAACAAACACATGGTGATGGAGACCTGTCGACACGGTCCTGGTTCTCCAGCCTCCTGTTGGTATGTTTTGAATAAACCTGACCCAGCTAGAACTGGTTCTGGGTGGGATACGTCTGCTGGACTCCAGTTCTCACCAACATGATGATGGATGAGTGTGAACAACATTTGGTCTGCTGGACCGAGCAGCATTTGTTTGGCTGACATGTTTGGTTTGAGGTCAGACCGGTCCAGGCTCCAGGAGGTCTGGAAGGTCAACAAGGACATCCTGAAAAGAAGGGTCATACGGAAGCCCCAAGGAACCAAAAACAAAAATCATTTTATAAAACATGATGAAGCAAATCTAAAGTTTTAGGTTTTGAGTTGTGATTTCGTTAAATGTTTGTAGTTTAATTGTCTCGTCTCGTCTTCTTCCGCTTATCCGGGTCCGGGTCGCGGGGGCAGCATCCCAATTAGGGAGCTCCAGATGGTCTTCTCCCCAGCCACTTCAACCAGCTCCTCTGGCAGGATACACTAAACTAGCCAAGGCATGGCTAATTTAATTGTACTTGTATTATTTCGTAACTAGTCACCAGCTGGTTAATTGTTCACTAACTAGTCACCAGCTGGTTAATGGATCATTAACTAGTCACCAGCTGGTTAATGGTTAACTAATGAGTCACCAGCTGGTTAATGGTTATCTAACTTGTCACCAGCTTGTTAATAGTTCACTATCTAGTAACCAGCTGGTTAATGGTCCACTCCACTAACAAGTCACCAGCTGGTTAATGGGTCACTAACTAGTCACCAGCTGGTTAATGGTCCACTAACTAGTCGCCAACTGGTTAATGGGTCACTAACTAGTCACCACCTGGTTAATGGTTCACTAACTAGTCACCAGCTATTTAATGGTCCACTAACTAGTCACCATCTGGTTAACGGTTCACTAACTAGTCACCAGCTGGTTAATGGTTCACTAACTAGTCACCAGCTGTTTAATGGTCCACTAACTAGTCACCAACTGTTTAATGGATCACTAACTAGTCACCACCTGGTTAATGGTTCACTAACTAGTCACCAGCTGTTAATGGTTCACTAACTAGTCACCAGCTGTTTAATGGTTCACTAACTAGTCACCAGCTGTTAATGGTTCACTAACTAGTCACCAGCTGTTTAATGGATCACTAACTAGTCACCAGCTGTTTAATGGATCACTAACTAGTCACCAGCTGTTTAATGGTCCACTAACTAGTCACAACTGTTTAATGGATCACTAACTAGTCACCAACTGTTTAATGGATCACTAACTAGTCACCAGCTGGTTAATGGTCCACTAACTAGTCACCAGCTGGTTAATGGTTCACTAACTAGTCACCAGCTGTTTAATGGTCCACTAACTAGTCACCAGCTGGTTAATGGTTCACTAATTAGTCACCAACTGTTTAATGGATCACTAACTAGTCACCAGCTGTTTAATGGATCACTAACTAGTCACTAGCTGTTTAATGGATCACTAACTAGTCACCACCTGGTTAATGGTTCACTAACTAGTCACCAGCTGTTAATGGTTCACTAACTAGTCACCAGCTGTTTAATGGATCACTAACTAGTCACCAGCTGTTTAATGGGTCACTAACTAGTCACCAGCTGGTTAATGGTCCACTAACTAGTCACAACTGTTTAATGGATCACTAACTAGTCACCAGCTGGTTAATGGTCCACTAACTAGTCACCAGCTGTTTAATGGTCCACTAACTAGTCACCAGCTGGTTAATGGTTCACTAATTAGTCACCAGCTGGTTAGTTAAACCTGACCAGGTCTTGGGTTAACTAGAACCGTACTCCAGACTGGGTCCAGGTTTTCTCTGCTCCTCCTTCACTCGGTCTGGATACCCTCCCCCCTCACACGCACTCCCTCTCCAGGAGAAAAGCCAGCGGCCAGCGGAGCTCCCTCAGACCCAGACCGACCAGGACCAGGACCTGCAGGTCTTCCTCCACCATGTTGGACACCCTGACCTTCCTCCTGGAGCGCCTCTTCCTCCTGGCCCACATCAAGCTGTCCAGTCTGACCCCCCCTCCGGACCGGGACGCCGCCGAGCCGCCGCCCCCCCTCCGGACGGACCGGGAGCCCCGGTTCCAGCGGGGAGACCTGCTGGAGGTCCCCCGGACCCTGTTTACCCACTTCGGGATCTACCTGGGGGAGAACCGGGTGGCGCACCTGATCCCCGACTTCCTGCCGGTCCTGACCTCCGACAGCCGGCAGCTGCAGAGGATGGTGACCAACAGCCGGCTGCTGCTGGGGGTTCTGTCAAAGAAGGCCAGCATCCGGGTGGACTCGGTGGAGGACTTCGCCTACGGGGCCGGGATAGTTCAGAACGGGATGGACCGGGTCCTGGTTCTGGTCCCGCTGCCAGCAGAGGAGGTGGCCCTTCGGGCGGAGCGCCTGGTGGGGAGCGTCTCCTACAGCCTGCTGTGGAACAACTGCGAACACTTTGTCACCTTCTGCCGGTACGGGACCGGACGGAGTCTGCAGACCGACCAGGTGAGACCCGGACCTTCGGTTCTGTGCCCTGCTGCAGAAATCACAACTTAAGAGCTTTTAGATCAGCAGGTCCACAGACCTGGAGCAGGAGACAGTCTGCAGGTTTAACAGAGTCCAGAAGCAGTATGTGGTCCAGTCTGGTCCCAGTCTGACTCTAGTCTGGTCCCAGTCTGACTCTAGTCTGGACCCAGTCTGGTCCCAGTCTGACTCTAGTCTGGTCCCAGTCAGACTCTATTCTGGTCCCAGTCTGACTCTAGTCTGGTCCCAGTCTGACTCTAGTCTGGTCTCAGTCTGACTCTAGTCTGGACCCAGTCTGACTCTAGTCTGGACCCAGTCTGACTCTAGTCTAGTCCCAGTCTGACTCGATTCTGGTCCCAGTCTGACTCTAGTCTGGTCCCAGTCTGACTCTAGTCTGGACCCAGTCTGACTCTAGTCTGGTCCCAGTCTGGTCCCAGTCTGACTTTAGTCTGGTCTCAGTCTGACTCTAGTCTAGACCCAGTCTGGTCCCAGTCTGACTCTAGTCTGGTCCCAGTCAGACTCTATTCTGGTCCCAGTCTGACTCTAGTCTGGACCCAGTCTGACTCTAGTCTGGTCCCAGTCTGACTCTAGTCTGGACCCAGTCTGACTCTAGTCTAGTCCCAGTCTGACTCGATTCTGGTCCCAGTCTGACTCTAGTCTGGTCCCAGTCTGACTCTAGTCTGGACCCAGTCTGACTCTAGTCTGGTCCCAGTCTGACTCTAGTCTGGTCCCAGTCTGACTCTAGTCTGGTCCCAGTCAGACTCTATTCTGGTCCCAGTCTGACTCTAGTCTGGTCCCAGTCTGACTCTAGTCTGGTCCCAGTCTGACTCTAGTCTGGTCTCAGTCTGACTCTAGTCTGGCAGTCTGACTCTAGTCTGGACCCAGTCTGGTCCCAGTCTGACTCTAGTCTGGTCCCAGTCAGACTCTATTCTGGTCCCAGTCTGACTCTAGTCTGGACCCAGTCTGACTCTAGTCTGGTCCCAGTCTGACTCTAGTCTGGACCCAGTCTGACTCTAGTCTAGTCCCAGTCTGACTCGATTCTGGTCCCAGTCTGACTCTAGTCTGGTCCCAGTCTGACTCTAGTCTGGACCCAGTCTGACTCTAGTCTGGTCCCAGTCTGACTCTAGTCTGGTCCCAGTCTGGTCCCAGTCTGACTCTAGTCTGGTCTCAGTCTGGTCCCAGTCTGACTCTAGTCTGGACCCAGTCTGACTCTAGTCTGGTCCCAGTCTGACTCTAGTCTGGTCCCAGTCTGACTCTAGTCTGGTCCCAGTCAGACTCTATTCTGGTCCCAGTCTGACTCTAGTCTGGTCCCAGTCTGACTCTAGTCTGGTCCCAGTCTGACTCTAGTCTGGTCTCAGTCTGACTCTAGTCTGGACCCAGTCTGACTCTAGTCTAGTCCCAGTCTGACTCGATTCTGGTCCCAGTCTGACTCTAGTCTGGTCCCAGTCTGACTCTAGTCTGGACCCAGTCTGGTCCCAGTCTGACTCTAGTATGGACCCAGTCTGGTCCCAGTCTGACCTGCTGGTCCTGGACCTGAATCCTCTTCCTGTCTCTCTTTAAACCACGTAAACGAGGTCTTCCTGACTGGCTCTAAATCTGGACTGAGACTTTTGCACAGAGCCGTTGAGGTTCCTGTTCTCATGGATGCATCTGCACGTTAAATGTATCCATTAATAGATTAAAATCAAACATTTTACATTTTTACAGAAAACCAGCAGAGCTCTGATTGGTTCAGGAGATAAAGTAAATAAAATAAAAAAAAAACACAAACCTTTATTAACAAAGTTCAGTTTGTCAGACAGAAAACCTCCAAACCCTTACATCTGTAGACTAGACTAGAGTAGACTAGACTAGAGTAAAGTAGACTAGACTAGAGTAGACTAGACTAGAGTAAAGTAGACTAGACTAGAGTAAAGTAGACTAGACTAGAGTAAAGTAGACTAGACTAGAGTAAAGAAGAGTAGACTAGAGTAGAGTAGACTAGAGTAGAGTAGACTAGACTAGAGTAAAGTAGAGTAGAGTAGACTAGACTAGAGTAAAGTAGATTAGAGTAGACTAGACTAGAGTAAAGTAGAGTAGACTAGAGTAGAGTAGACTAGAGTAGAGTAGACTAGACTAGAGTAAAGTAGAGTAGAGTAGACTAGACTAGAGTAAAGTAGAGTAGACTAGACTAGATTAAAGTAGAGTAGACTAGACTAGATTAAAGTAGAGTAGACTAGACTAGATTAAAGTAGAGTAGAGTAGACTAGACTAGATTAAAGTAGAGTAGAGTAGACTAGACTAGATTAAAGTAGAGTAGACTAGACTAGATTAAAGTAGAGTAGACTAGACTAGATTAAAGTAGAGTAGACTAGAGTAGACTAGATTAAAGTAGAGTAGACTAGACTAGAGTAGAGTAGACTAGACTAGATTAAAGTAGAGTAGAGTAGACTAGAGTAGAGTAGACTAGACTAGATTAAAGTAGAGTAGAGTAGACTAGAGTAGAGTAGACTAGACTAGATTAAAGTAGAGTAGAGTAGACTCGAGTAGAGTAGACTAGACTAGATTAAAGTAGAGTAGAGTAGACTAGAGTAGACTAGACTAGAGTAGAGTAGACTAGATTAAAGTAGAGTAGAGTAGACTAGATTAAAGTAGAGTAGAGTAGACTAGAGTAGAGTAGACTAGAGTAGAGTAGACTAGACTAGATTAAAGTAGAGTAGACTAGAGTAGAGTAGAGTAGAGTAGACTAGACTAGATTAAAGTAGAGTAGAGTAGACTAGAGTAGAGTAGACTAGAGTAAAGTAGAGTAGACTAGAGTAGACTAGACTAGATTAAAGTAGAGTAGACTAGAGTAGAGTAGACTAGATTAAAGTAGAGTAGAGTAGACTAGAGTAGAGTAGACTAGACTAGATTAAAGTAGAGTAGACTAGAGTAGAGTAGAGTAGACTAGATTAAAGTAGAGTAGACTAGAGTAGAGTAGACTAGAGTAGACTAGAGTAAAGTAGAGTAGACTAGAGTAGAGTAGACTAGACTAGATTAAAGTAGAGTAGACTAGATTAAAGTAGAGTAGACTAGATTAAAGTAGAGTAGACTAGAGTAAAGTAGACTAGAGTAGAGTAGACTAGAGTAGAGTAGACTAGACTAGAGTAGAGTAGAGTAGACTAGATTAAAGTAGAGTAGAGTAGACTAGAGTAGAGTAGACTAGACTAGATTAAAGTAGAGTAGAGTAGACTAGAGTAAAGTAGAGTAGAGTAGACTAGAGTAGAGTAGACTAGAGTAAAGTAGAGTAGAGTAGACTAGAGTAGAGTAGACTAGACTAGAGTAGAGTAGACTAGAGTAGAGTAGACTAGAGTAAAGTAGAGTAGAGTAGAGTAGAGTAGACTAGACTAGAGTAGAGTAGAGTAGACTAGATTAGAACAGACTCTGTCGTCCCTCAGGAGGACGTTCAGGTGAACCAGCAGTCAGTCAGAAACAAACAGATTTATATGTTTATTACTGACCAGGTCATGTGACGTGTTGATGTAATCTACCCATGATTTCAACCTGCTGGTTTAGACAAGTTCACCATCACAACTTCTGAACAGCTGGAGAGACCCTGACAGGTCAAAGGTCACCTTTAAAATGATAATATTAATAAATGATGATGATGAGTCTGAGACCAGACTCTGATCGATGCTCCCGTCAGTCAGAAACAAAGATGATCAATAAATTCTGAGGATTTTAGTTTTAGTTTGAATTCAGTTTATTCCTAAAGCTCCAGTTCAGCACAGGTCACCGCTAACAGCTGATCTTCCATTCTGAGGCCACAGTGGGAAGGAAAGCTCTTTAAACAGGAAGTAACGTCCAGTAATCAGGGAGGAGCCTGAGAGCTGGTAGCTCCGCCTCCCATCTACCCGTAGAAACTCAGGTCAACCTGCTGGAGGCATCTGGAAGGAGAAGATCTCTGAGAGCAGATCTGATCTAGGAGAGCTTTAGAGGTCAGAAGGTAAACTTTAAGGGATCCATGAAGTGATGCTGAAACTGATCCCAGATCAGAAGCTCGATTCAACGAGACTCTAAACTAACAGAGTCAAACCGTCAACACTTTTATGAATCACCAGCGGAGTCACACTGAAACAACGCTTTGTTTTTGTTTAACAGCTGATTCTAAAATAACATGAAGTAAACAGCTGACCCAGGGTTGAACATACAACTTTGATCATCAGGAAACCAAAAGTCACAGGATAAAACCTGTTATTTAATGTTTGATGAAGAAGACGGTTTGATCATGGTGTTTATTAGATCTGAAAGAATCAGAACAGACTCAGATCGAGGCTAAAACGGCTGATCTGAGATCAGCAGAGCGACTGAAAAACATCAGAAAATGTTTAAACCGGAGGCGCACCGATCAGGAGTCGGGACCGATACCGAGTCCTGGTTCCTGAACTTCTCCGACCTGCTGATTATCACTGTGCTGAGTTCACAGACCGGGACTAATGTCAGATTTTTCATTTCTTGGTGCGTTCATGAACCCAACATATGGATCAGATTTTTGAGTTTCAGATTGTCTGATTCTGATGAAAACGAAGCTCTGCTGATGAACTTCACCTTCACCCCTCCTGCCCCTCCCCCTCTAGTCCGATCGTGTTACGCTGTTTTTTTTTTTTTTACTCAGAAAAGGAAAATGTGGGTCGCTCTGGAAAAGTTGTGAGAACAAGAGCAGCATTCAGAGCCGAGGAGCCAGACGGCACCGGAGCGGGTCCAAACTCTGAGGAGGGCGATGAAGGACGGCTCATCAGACCCGAGTGCCTCTCTGTGGTTAGCTCAGGACCTGAGTCAGAACCAGGTCTGATGGGGGCGGAGCTCCTCTGGGCCTCAGATCAGGACTTTTACCAACCTGGACTCAATAAAACTACTTCAAACGTGACGTTATGGATCAAATCATCTTAACTAAGGAGAAAATACAAGCTCTTAATGTTTAGTTTTATATAAAAAACAGACTAAATTAGAATGTAAAAAGTAAAATAAACTCTTTTAAATCTGCGATTTATTACATTTAATAATTTAATTAAGTTAAAACCTTTAAATTAAGTTTTTTTATGTTAAAATAATAGATTTTAGCTTTTGTTCCCTATTTTTGTGGGAAACCATCAACATCAGGATCAATTTAAATTTATCATCTTTTATTTTATTAGAGGATTTTTTTTCTGCTTTATTTTTTTTAATTTTTTAATTTTTAATTTAATTTTTATTTATTTTTTTATTTTTTAACCCCGTGTCCTGTCCGGCTGTGGAGCAAACAGAATAATGTCTGAGTGCCAAAAACAAGCCCAACAGTGTTGCTGTTTCAGGTGAGAGGTTACAGCCACTGCTATAAAACTCCTCCTGATTTTTGTTTAAATATAACCCCCAAAATCTTTATTAGAATATTTTTATGGTTGATTGGACACGGAGCCTGAAAGTGAAGGGAAGGGTACAGAAAGAGGGATGGGGGAGAAAGTAAACAGAAAAAGAAGAGAACAAGAGACGTGAAGAGTCCACTTCTAGACCTGTAAATAAAGCACAAACAAACAAAACAGGGAGAAAAGATACAACAGCAACAAACAGGGGCGGCACTAGCTCAGTTGGGAGAGTGGCCGGTCTGGTAACCGGGGGGTCCAGGGCTGGACTGGGACTAAAATTCAGCCCGGGCATTTTGAGCGGAGACCAGCCCACCAGCTGACAATACGCACTAGCACACGCGCACACACACAAACCTGCACGCACGCATGCACGCGCGTGCACACACACACACACATACACACACGCACTATAAATTAGGGGAGAGAGTAATGATTGAATTTCAAGATATTTTTATGAACTATTTATTCATGACAGGAATAAACAGAACAACACATTTCCTCAAACATTGAGACCTTTAAAAGTGAAAAATGCAGAAAGTAAGGTCAGAAAAGCTGATCTGGTCTGGCATGTGTACAGATGTTGTGTCAAAAACTTTATACAGTACTTACAAAGAAGAACCACTTGAACAATGAATGAAGGATGATGGGATCCTGAAAAATATAACAGAGAAACATAGATGTGCTGAATATTAAAATATACATGACAGATTGTGAATGAGTGTATCTCACAGATGATAGACTCACCTCATCAATAAACAGGAACAACAGGTGCAACAAATATTTCTTCAAACACAGTAACCTCTAAATGTGAAAATAGGCAGACAGAACGGTGAGAAAGTATAATAATGGACTTGTTCAGATGATCACAGTACTGGTATCTTTAGTCTATAATAGAGTTTAATCCTGTATTCTAGACTGTACTCCCCAAGAAGAAACCACCTCAGGTTTCAGAAAATGAGTGACATCATCCTATAAAAGACAAGTATTAAGGTAAAAAAAAGGTATATGTTAAGGCTGGAAGAAAACAGCTGTTTGTGTTTAATATTTATTCTACTAATTCTAATGAATTCTATTAGAAACATTTTCTGAGCATCAAGTTGGATCAAAACCTTTAGACTATTTAAACTTAAAGTCTAACCTGATCAGATCTGATCCATTCTAAGTGTTATTTGACCTCATCGTTCTACAGAAGGAGCTTTTTAACAGCTCACTCTTCTCAGCCACCTGTCAGAGTCCAGTGAGGAGGTCCTTTTCAGTGATCAGCAGAAACATTTCTGAAACACAGGAACACAATAATGAATGTAAAATAAAAATATTAATAACAATATGAAATGTGTTCTAAAGTCCAGTTTAGGAACAGGAGCTGATTTTTGAGTCTTTTGGTCACATGACCTGGAAGCTATTGGAAAAAAATTCATAATTTTCTAAAAAATATAAACTTTTAATTTCCATGAAATGTGTTAAAAACTGCTGTGTCTGATTAGTCCAGTTTAGTTAGACAACTAGTAATCGGTCTGTTTCTTTTGGTAACGTGACCTGGAAACTTTTTTTGTAAGGGTTAAACCCACTGGATATTTGTTGATGGTCCGTGACTCAAAGGTCTACCACCGTCTCAGTGGCATCCAGTGAGAATCCATCGCTAACTGTGGTGAACCAGGGACTGAATTCTGTCAACAATCCAACTTTAAACTAACTTCACCACCGGACCGGTCACCGGTCTACAGCTAAGACCACGATCAGCACTGCGTCACAGAAAAAGAAGAGAAATCCCGTCGCTGCGTCACAGAGCTATAACATCTGGCTTCCTAACTTCTGACTGCTAGCAAGCTCAACAAAAATAAACTAATGAACCAAACTTGATTAATATCAGCCCCAAGACTGCAGTTCATCACTTCTTCTTACCTGTTGAAGTTCAGAATCCTCCTCTTGAACCGGCCCAGCCTCCGGTCGCCGGTCTCCTCCTCTTCATCTTCATCACCTGCCGAACGTGCAGGTGGTTCTGGAGCGGAGGAGGAGGAGGACGCTCCACCATGGACACCGACAAACATTTGTGTTATCTTCAGATATTTGGAAGCATCTGCTGCCTTGTTGTTTAGTTCTAACTTTTCCCGCTCCTCCTCTTCGTTTTTTTCCGGTCTCAGTTTTCCCGATCTCATCTCGCTGCATGATTGATTGACAGCTGAGAGGGGACCTCGGCCCTGGGCTGTGATTGGTCCAGCCCATAATCAATCATGTCTAATGGGTGGATCTACCCGTTTTGTAAACCAATAGGAAAGACTAATACTGTCCCGACTCCCGAGTATCATTTGTTCGGAAAAAAAAAAAAAAACACCTGGCAGCCGGCCCAAAAGTACCTGCGGCCCAGCGGGCAAATGCCCGCTATGCCCGATGGCCAGTCCACCCCTGGTCACCGGTTCGATCCCCAGCTCTGGCTGGGTTAGATTGTCGTTGTGTCCTTGGGCAAGACACTTCACCCACCTTGCCTGTGTGGATGTGAGAGTGACTGTGTGTGAATGTTGGTGGTGGTCAGAAGGGCCGATGGCGCAGAATGGCAGCCTCGCTTCTGTCAGTCTGCCCCAGGGCAGCTGTGGCTACAGACATCTGTCGTAGTTTACCACCACCGGTGAGAATGACTGTGTGAATGAATGATGCAACTCTGTAAAGCGTCTTTGAGTGACCTAGAAAAGCGCTATATAAAACTGATGCATTATTATGAATACACAACAGTTGTGATATTCTTCATATGTATACGTATACACCAGTTCAAGAGAGTTCAGTGCCAACCACAGCCCCAGTCAATGTGTCTGAAAACACCTGAGTCCGTCTTTATGTGAACACCTTGTGATCACCTGTGTGTATATATGCGCGCTTGTTTATGTAAGGTTTCTCTATTGAAACATTCAATAATAAGTTCGAGGAGCCACAGACCCGTCCCCAAGGCCCACGGAGGACGCGGAGGAGGTCCAGGCCCCAGACGTCCAGAGGCCACCCAGGGCACGGACACCCCAGGGAGATCGCCGTCAGGGCAGTCGCTAAACTCTCCCCCAGAGGGCGCAGAGGCTCACCCCACGTGGGCCCCCCGGCAGTCGCCGCGCTAGAGCCCCTGGGGGGGTCGCGGCTAGGAGCTCACAGGCACCGCCTGCAGCCGGCCATCCAGGGTAGATCTAGCCGGAACCAGAGACCCGAGACCCAGGAGCGAACCAGCCCCAGCAGAGGCCCGACCACCCCCGGGGGCCCAGATCCCACCAGGCAGCCACAGGAAGAAGAGCAGGCAGACGCCCCCAGCACCCAGACCCAGACCCCGAGACACCCCAGCACGCCACTTGGAGAAAGGCACCACTGATGCCGAGGCGCAGCCAGGGAGGATAGTCTCTGCCGAGGAGGGCCTAGCATGTCACAGAGAGAGGGGGGGGGGACGAAACCTGACAGAAAAACAGTCACACACATACACAATCACTCTCCCTCCCTCATGCGTGCACACACACATTCCTGCAAACATACCAAGACATACAATAGACGCAATACACCCACTCTCGCTCCCCATGCATACTCTATGTTCAGGACCAGGGACCAGCGCCCTAAGGGTGAAGCCGGCCCTGAAATCCAAAAGATGGTCCCTCCCTTACTGAAGTGGGGATAAGCAAAGTTCAAAGTTCCTGCTTTAGATCAATGAGAAACACTTGTGGGATTGTAGGACTTTGATTTAAAGTCTGCTCTTCTTTCTGTCTGAATGGTGAATGAATGTGTAAGACTTTGTGTTGTCAGGTTTTTCTTTCTACTAAGTGAACTGTGTGTGTTGTCCAGATCTCCCACAGCATTATGTCTGGAAGGAGGGAGAGGTTGTGGCTAACCAGCAGCTCTGGAACCAGCAGAGGAAGTCCAGTTTGGACCAAAATGATCTAGAACCTGCAGTCATGCAAGAGAACCAGGAAGAAACAGAACCTAAACAGATGGAGGAGGAACAGCAGGAACTTTGTTTCAGTCAGGATGAGCAGCAGTTTGCACTGAAGCAGGAGACTGATACCTTTACAATGACTCCTTCTGAAGGAAGAGACGGCAGTGGACCAGAAGCAAACAGGGACCAGCCCCTTTCTCACAACTCTGCTGAAGCTGACATCCAGAACCAGGAAAGAAGCAGAAATAAAGACGATGAATCAGACAAAGATGAAGAACTGAGACACAAGAAAAGACGTCCACAAACCAAAGATCACAGGAAAGATGTAGACAGTCTAGAACTGAAAAGTCACACAGGTGAGAAGCCTTACTCATGTAAG
>SSNR01000011.1:5018896-5042720 GCA_006937965.1 Callopanchax toddi
GAATGGCAGCCTCGCTTCTGTCAGTCTGCCCCAGGGCAGCTGTGGCTACAGACATCTGTCGTAGTTTACCACCACCGGTGAGAATGACTGTGTGAATGAATGATGCAACTCTGTAAAGCGTCTTTGAGTGACCTAGAAAAGCGCTATATAAAACTGATGCATTATTATGAATACACAACAGTTGTGATATTCTTCATATGTATACGTATACACCAGTTCAAGAGAGTTCAGTGCCAACCACAGCCCCAGTCAATGTGTCTGAAAACACCTGAGTCCGTCTTTATGTGAACACCTTGTGATCACCTGTGTGTATATATGCGCGCTTGTTTATGTAAGGTTTCTCTATTGAAACATTCAATAATAAGTTCGAGGAGCCACAGACCCGTCCCCAAGGCCCACGGAGGACGCGGAGGAGGTCCAGGCCCCAGACGTCCAGAGGCCACCCAGGGCACGGACACCCCAGGGAGATCGCCGTCAGGGCAGTCGCTAAACTCTCCCCCAGAGGGCGCAGAGGCTCACCCCACGTGGGCCCCCCGGCAGTCGCCGCGCTAGAGCCCCTGGGGGGGTCGCGGCTAGGAGCTCACAGGCACCGCCTGCAGCCGGCCATCCAGGGTAGATCTAGCCGGAACCAGAGACCCGAGACCCAGGAGCGAACCAGCCCCAGCAGAGGCCCGACCACCCCCGGGGGCCCAGATCCCACCAGGCAGCCACAGGAAGAAGAGCAGGCAGACGCCCCCAGCACCCAGACCCAGACCCCGAGACACCCCAGCACGCCACTTGGAGAAAGGCACCACTGATGCCGAGGCGCAGCCAGGGAGGATAGTCTCTGCCGAGGAGGGCCTAGCATGTCACAGAGAGAGGGGGGGGGGACGAAACCTGACAGAAAAACAGTCACACACATACACAATCACTCTCCCTCCCTCATGCGTGCACACACACATTCCTGCAAACATACCAAGACATACAATAGACGCAATACACCCACTCTCGCTCCCCATGCATACTCTATGTTCAGGACCAGGGACCAGCGCCCTAAGGGTGAAGCCGGCCCTGAGATCCAGAAGGTGGTCCCTCCCTTACTGAAGTGGGGATAAGCAGACCACCGCGCACCCCGCCGCAGCCGAGCAGCCCCCCACCGCAGACCCCGACCAGACGGCCCGTTCCACTCCAGGCCCCAGGCAGCGAGCAGAGAACAGGGGTGTGTGAAGACCCCAAGTCTCCCCCCACCTGCTCCAATGTGGTGTTGATGCGTGTTGTAGTAAGATGCTTTTAAAAAGAGTGGGGGGCAGCCCGCCATCCCCCGCCCTGGATCCTAAGTGTCTAAATGCGTTGAGGGTTCCTCGTCGTGGTCCTAACCTGGTCCAGGTTCTGCTGCCGAAGGCCGGCTCAGGTCCAGCTGCTTGTCTCTAGAACCGAGTGGTTTTGGACTCAAACTGGTTCTGGTTCTAGTTGTTTTAAACCAGGTTTTGCTGTGTTCCCAGCTGTTCCCTTCTCTTGATGTTTGACTCTGATTCTGTCTCCAGTTCTGTGAGTGGCTGAGGTCCCTGATCCGGGACCAGAGGAACGTTTTGCTGACGGCGCTGATGGGCCTCCTGTCCATGGTGTGCTGGGGCGTCTCCTCCAGCACCGTCCTGCCCGCCCTGCTGGTCCCCTTCACCCTGTGGATGGTCAGCTAGGACCCGCCTGGACCACCTCCAGTCCCTGGACCACCTCCAGTCCCTGGACCACCTCCAGTTGGAGAACGTTGTTTCACTTCAGCAGAACCTCTGATGGTTCTGGCAGCAGATAAAGAGCTTTGAGCAACAAGAACGTAGAACCAGATCCAGATCCGTCTGTTGGATGGACTTTAGTAAACCTCACTCAGGGACATTCTGTCCCTTCTGACGAGTTTCTGTGTCCAACTTGAAATGATTCAGGTTTAAACATTCTCTGTTCTGAGAAATGGAGATGACATCCTTTAGGACTGATGAGCTAACGGCTAAGTGGTGAGTTATTTATAGAGCACCTTTCACAGGTCAAAGGCCACGAGGTGCTCTACGATAAAACAATTCTAGAAAAACATCAAACTAGTTCAAGCCAGTCTGAATAAACGAGTCTTTACCTGCAGCAGTCTGGGGCCACAGCTTTGACCTCCTCTGGTCCTAAACAGTGTTCTGACTGGGAACCATCAGCAGCCTCTGACTGGTATCAGACTAGGAGGAGGACTGTAGGGTTCTAGAGGGTCTGAGTTAGGCTACGTTCACACTGCAGCCAAAAGCTCATCAAATCCGATTTTTTATCCCCCTCATGCGACCCATATCAGATTTTTTTTTTAAAGACACTCTGAACGGCACAGATCCGATTTTTTCAAATCCGACCCAGGTCACTTTCATATGTGGAACTGAATCGGATACGTATCTGATGTTTTTGGAAGCGACTCCAGTCTGAACGGACATGTCGCATTGAATCCTCCTCGTACGTGACTGACAGGAGACAGACCACTAATCAGCGCCGACGGAGGGAAACGCTCCAACACGTAGAGCTGATACTGGAGACGGAGGCAGTCAGTGGACAGAAAGTCAGGTTTAGGACTTGATTAGTAATATATTACGTGACAATTCTGTTCAAGTGAACTTAGCGCCGTGGCGTGGACTCACGTTTCTGAGACGCGCTGTGGTGGTCCCCGTGTGATGAGTGATCTGACGGACTAAAATGGTTTTTAATCAAATAACAGTGCAAGCGTGACGTGGCGCAGCGCTGATGTCTCCGGTGTATTTCAGCCTTAAAGCCATACTCAGTAGCCAGGTAAACAAACGAGGTCTCGCTAGCTATTTTACAGAAACACGTCTCGGTGAACTCACCCCTCCCATTGGGTAAAATCCTTACGCCAGCCTCCCGCGGACGTGGGACCACGGTTTGCAAAGGTGACAAAGCAGAGTCTAACTCCAGCCGCAGAAATGTTCCCCCAGCTTTTCCTCTTTTCACCTCCAAACGTTTTTAGTTTTCTGCTAGCTGAAAAGGTGTTTTTGGGGGGACTCTGGTATTTTTATCTTAAATGGAAGCGCTAACAGCCGGCTCTGTCCTACTTCTACTTTCACTTTCACTTCCGGGATGTTCTGCCCCAAAATGTTCCCGGGCGGATTAATGCCAATCCAAGTAGTGAGGACATGCAGCAGACAGACAGCTGGATTGTCCAATCCTGTCGTTCGGTCCGAACGATAGGATTGGCTGAAGTTTTTAGAGAACTGCGGGACAACCACTTTATTGATTTATTTATTTTATTTTTTTATCTCCACAATATATTTATGGCTATATTATATTAGAACGTTGTTAAGAGGCTTTAAAAAAACCTTAAAAGCTACATTGTTTACCTGGATACTGAGTATGCCTTTAAAGAGATCTTACCGTAATCGGGCCATGTTCAAGTCAAAGGTTAGCCAAAGACTTCCGTAAACAGAGCACGTTATGTGTGACGTCTTGTCATCGTCTGCGCATGTGGACCACTTTGGGGCCGTGATTCGTTCACAGTGGAGACTGTTTGCTGTCGCATTTCAGTTGAAGTGTGAACAGCCAGACAAAAAAATCAGATTTGATTAAAAAATCAGATTTGAGCATTAAGACCTGCAGTGTGAACGTAGCCTTAGAGCCAGGGACCTGTCCAGTTTTTAAATGAGTCCTACCTGTAGCAGAAGCAGGAATGTGTTGTCTGTCATGTACTGGTTCAAAGCAGCATTCTGACCTGACTGGAGCTGGTTAAGATTATTATTATTCAAACATGAATAATTTCTAATTCCACTTTTTACACAAGAGTACAGAGCTTAGAAATATTTCTTAGTAGAAAAAGCAGTTTGGGATTAATCCTCTAGAACGGCCCTCCAGTCACATGACAGAAGAGAAGAAAACCAGGTCTGGTTTGATGGAGGAAGTGAAAACACCAAGATTGGTTCTGGTAAAAAATAGAGATTGAGTCTCATCAGAGTTCACCTGCAAGTAGTTCCTGTCTGACCTGTAGGTGACCTGTTTTTGACCTGTAGGTGACCTGTTTTTGACCTGTAAAGGACCTGACTGACCTGTAGGGGTCTTCTTTTTGACCTGTGGGTGACCTGTCTGACCTGTAGGGGACCTGTCTGACCTGTAGGGGACCTGTTTTTTGACCTGTAGTGAACCTGTCTGACCTGTAGGGGTCCTGTTTTTGACCTGTAGGGGACCTGTCTGACCTGTAGGGAACCTGTCTGACCTGTAGGGAACCTGTCTGACCTGTAGGGAACCTGTCTGACCTGTAGGGGACCTGTCTGACCTGTAGGGGACCTGTAGGTGACCTGTAGGGGACCTGTTTTTTTACCTGTAGGGGACCTGTTTTTTGACCTGTAGGGGACCTGTTTTTTGACCTGTAGGGGACCTGTTTTTTGACCTGTAGGGGACCTGTTTTTTGACCTGTAGGGGACCTGTCTGACCTGTAGGGGTCCTGTTTTTGACCTGTAGGTGACCTGTCTGACCTGTAGGGGACCTGTCTGACCTGTAGGGGGCCTGTCTGACCTGTAGGGGACCTGTTTTTTGACCTGTAGGGGACCTGTCTCCTAAATTTGTGATATTTTCTCGTATTGTACCAAGGAGAGAAGCTTTATGGGGGTCTTCTAGTGCCACTGGGTTCAAACAGCATGACGTTAGTCTTTCTTCAGTAGGTAGAGCGTTCATCTGGCAATTAGAGATTTGTTGGTTCAAATCCCGCTCTGGCTGGTTCACTTCGTCATTGTGCTTTTAAAGATGACAGCTCACCTACATCACCAGCTGGTGGTGGTCAGAGGGTCTAGTGCCTGTTTCTGGTCACTTCTGTGGCTACAATGTAGCTCACTGCCATCAGTGTGTGAAGGACTGCAACGTAAAGAGCTTTGGAGTCCATGACTTAGAAAAACTCTACAAATGTCTAAAAGATTAAGTTCCATCCAACTCCTGATGTCAGCGATAATCAGGAAGAGGCTGAACGGAGTGAGCCCCAGTTTTCTTTAGAGCTCAGAGCACCTGTTAGCTCAGATCAGCTGTTAGCTCAGATCAGCTGTTAGCTCAGAGCATCTGTTAGCTCTGATCAGCTGTTAGCTCAGATCAGCTGTTAGCTCAGAGCATCTGTTAGCTCTGATCAGCTGTTAGCTCAGAGCATCTGTTAGCTCTGATCAGCTGTTAGCTCAGATCAGCTGTTAGCTCAGAGCATCTGTTAGCTCAGAGCATCTGTTAGCTCAGAGCATCTGTTAGCTCTGATCAGCTGTTAGCTCAGATCAGCTGTTAGCTCTGACTAGCTGTTAGCTCATCAGCCTTGAAGGATGTTATCTTTATTTCTCTTAACAGAGGCTGTTCCAGTAGCCAGGAACGGGTTAAACAGGAACACTTTTACATAGAAAACCAACTAAATGGTGTCTGAAAATCCTTTTAAAGGTGAACAAAACAGATTTCGGTTGTTTCATAACTTTTATGACATTAGCCACTTCCTGTCACTGAAACACAAACTGTTCTCCATTAGAACCCAGAGGAGATCCATTCTGCCTTCACTTTTAAATGAGGTCAAACTTTGAGATACATCTGATCCAGATGGGCCAACAGTTCATGATGTCAGACCTAATTAAAGACTTCAGTTCTGATTGGCTACAAACAACGAGGATCACCTGAGCAGCTACTAAAAAGCCTTAGCAGGCTTCCAGTCATCAGCCAATCAGATTGAAGCACCTTTCTTAAAGAGACAGAACTGTCAGACCTGATTAAACGAATGAGTTGGATGGATCCTGTTCAGCTGTTTAATACAAATAAATCAGAATCTGGATTAATTCTGATTTGGTTCAGATGTAATTTTATATTTTTATCTCACCTTATACAACTCTATTCAAACCTTCCTGTGACTTCAACATGTTTTTCTTGGCTGTTGATCACAGTTTGCTCTGGTTTCTGAACAGACTCTCTGGCTCATGGTTACTGTAAAACAGGACGTGAAACGTTGAACTGGTTTTTTAAGGACTGGAACCTGATGAAGCTTCTCTGTAAATATCTGTAGGATTCCTCCAGGACCAGACTGTTTTCTAACAGTCACAAACTTTTGTACAAAATCTATTTTTACAGCATTTTAACAATTTATATTCTGATTTTACTGTGTAAATAATAAAGAAGATGGACGAGAGAGTTCTTTATTCTGATATTTTCTGTTAATATAAAATCAGCCTCGTTACAAACTGAAATAGAAATTTTTCAAAACATTGAAATTGATTTGATTTTAAAATAACACCCTATAAAGAATATTTATATTTAAAATAAAGGAACTTTTAGTGTATCTGTACATGATCACCCCCTGCTGGTGGGTTATGGGAACTGCAGACCAGTTTGAACAGCTGTTTTATTGGTTTAACTCTGAAGGAAAACAGTTTCTAAGAGTTATAAACTTTCCCTTCTGAGACGCTGATTAACATTTATTGTAACCAGTTGTTCTGAATCGGGACCTGAAGGATCTGGGTGGGTTCTTGTTCAGTTCTCATGCAGCTCTGGACTGGAGTTTTAGAAATAAGCTGAGGTGAGCAGATCAAATCCAGGAGTTCCTTTAGAGCAAGCATAAAGCAGGTCCCTCATCAGGTCTGTCAGCTCTGCTGATTGGTCTGTTCTGGTCCCAGTCGCCCCTCTTATTAAAGACCCGCCTCAGACCCTGAGCCTCCCTGCTCCTCCCACCATGGAATAAACCAGAGGAGTCAGCTGAACGTCGTCCTGAGTCTCAACATGTTTCTCCTGCAGCTCCTCGCTCTGATCTTCATCTCCACCAGAACCACCGAGCCGCCACCGCAGGAGGAGGAGAAGAAGAAAGAGGAGGTGGAGGAGGAGAAGAAGAAGGAGGTGGAGGAGGAGGAGAAAGAGACCAAGAACCAGTATGACCTGATGTTCAGGAGGGGAGACCTGCTGGAGGTCCCCCGGACTCTGTTCACACACTTTGGGATTTACCTGGGGGGAGGCAGGTGAGTCTGACAGGATGTGATGTCCTGGTACTGATCCTGGCCCTGGCCCTGGTTCTGGTCCTGATTCTAGTCCTGGTCCTGGCCCTGGCTCTGGTCCTGATTCTAGTCCTGGTTCTGGTCCTGGTATTGGTCCTGGTACTGGTCTGGGTCCTGGCCTAGATTCTGGTCCTGATTCTAGTTCTGATCCTGGCCCTGGCTCTGGTCCTGGTATTGGTCCTGGTACTGGTCCTGGTCATGGCCCTGGTCCTGGCCCTGATTCTGGTCCTGATTCTAGTCCTGTTCCTGGTCCTGATCCTGGCCCTGGCTCTGGTCCTGGTATTGGTCCTGGTACTGGTCCTGGCCCTGATTCTGGTCCTGGTCCTGGTCATGGCCCTGGTCCTGGCCCTGATTCTGGTCCTGATCCTGGCCCTGGCTCTGGTCCTGGTACTGGTCTTGGTCCTGGCCTAGATTCTGGTCCTGATTCTAGTCCTGGTCCTGGTCATGGCCCTGGTCCTGGCCCTGATTCTGGTCCTGGTCCTGATTCTAGTCCTGTTCCTGGCTCTGATCCTGGCCCTGGTCCTGGTACTGGTCCTGGTCTTGGTCCTAGTCCTGGTCCAGGTCCTGGTCCATCACTTCCTTTTCTCGTTGGACCGTGTCCCTCCAGAGTGGCTCACTTCATCCCGGACATCATGCCTGTCGTCTCCAGGGACCAGTCTCAGATCAGACAGATGGTCACCAACACCAGACTCATACTGGGAGTTCTGGTCAAGGTATCAACTCTGACAGGAACTATTACTACTATTAATACTACTATTACTTTTATTAATACTAATACTATGACTAATGATACTTCTGTTGACGAGTCACAATGATTTTATTTTCTAAAACAAAATATCGCACTCAGTTAGTTTCTCTGTAACCAGACTAGACCAGTCTGAAGTATTACCCAGTCCATAGTTCCTGGTCTGTAGTACCTTGTTTTTACTCCTAGATCTGTAATTCCTGGTACTTAGTTTCTGGTCTGTAGTTTCTGGTATTTAGTTTCTGGTCTGTAGTTCCTGGTCTGTAGTTTCTGGTATTTAGTTTCTGGTCTGTGGTTCCTGGTATTTAGTTTCTGGTCTGTAGTTCCTGGTATTTCGTTTCTGGTCTGTAGTTCCTAGTCTGTAGTATTTAGTTTCTAGTCTGTCTGGTATTTAGTTTCTGGTCTGTGGTTCCCGGTCTGTAGTTTCTGGTATTTAGTTTCTGGTCTGTAGTTCCTGGTCTGTAGTATCTGGTCTTTGGTTCCTGGTCTGTAGTTCCTGGTCTGTAGTGTATGGTCTGTATTCCCTGGTCTGTAGTTCCTGGTCTGTAGTTCTTGGTATTTAGTTTCTGGTCTGTAGTTCCTGGTATTTAGTTTCTGATCTGTAGTATCTGGTCTGTAGTTCCTGGTCTGTGGTTCCTGATATTTAGTTTCTGGTCTGTAGTTTCTGGTCTGTAGTCCCTTGTCTTTGGTTCCTGGTCTGTAGTATGTGGTCTGTAGTTCCAGGTCTTTGGTTCCTGGTCTGTAGTTTCTGGTCTGTGGTTCCTGGTATTTAGTTTCTGGTCTGTTGTTCCTGGTCTGTAGTATCTGGTCTTTGGTTCCTGGTCTGTAGTTCCTGGTCTGTAGTATCTGGTCTGTATTCCCTGGTCTGTAGTTCCTGGTCTGTAGTTTTTCGTATTTATTTTCTGGTCTGTAGTTCCTGGTCTTTGATTTCTGGTCTGTTGTTCCTGGTCTGTAGTATCTGGTCTTTGGTTCCTGGTCTGTAGTTTTTCGTATTTATTTTCTGGTCTGTAGTTCCTGGTCTTTGATTTCTGGTCTGTTGTTCCTGGTCTGTAGTATCTGGTCTGTATTCCCTGGTCTGTAGTTCCTGGTCTGTAGTCCCTGTTCTGTAGTTCTTGGTCCTTGATTCCTGGTCTGTAGTTCCTTGTCTTTTGTTCCTGGTCTGTAGTTTCTGGTCTTTAGTCCCTGGTCTGTAGTTTCTGGTCTTTAGTCCCTGGTCCTTGGTTCCTGGTCTGTAGTTCCTGGTCCTTGGTTCCTGGTCTGTAGTGTGACCATGTGTCTGTCTCCAGTGTGGGAGCATCAGAGTGGACTCTGTGGACGACTTTGCGTACGGAGCTGAGATCCTGGTGAACCCCATGGATCAGGTGAGTGATGTCACAGCTCTGAAAAGCAGGAATGATTAGAAACTAGTCGGCTGTTCGTCCAAAGTGAAAATCAACTTTAAAACATCTGTAAGGCGAGCAGCTCCTGTTGCTGCTCGACACTCTGAATGTGACCTTTGACCTGAGGGAACCTGTACTGGTTCCTGGTGTGAGGGAACTCCATCCTGGATCTGAAGGGTCTGCTCCTGGGTGCAGATGTGTGGCCGCTTGGTGCTGCCAGGGGAGGAGGTGGCCCTCAGGGCGGAGAAGCTGCTGGGGAACGTGGCCTACAGCCTGCTGTGGTACAACTGTGAACACTTCGTCATGTACTGCAGATACGGCACCGTCATGAGCTTCCAGACCTTCCAGGTGACACAAAGTCTCTGTGAGATCCAGTTTCTGCATCAGCAGCCTGACCTTTAACTAAAACCTGCAGCAGCTTTAGGCTGATTACAGATCAGATCAGGATCAGAACCTTTTCAGCTGCTTGTTGCAGCAACAGGTGGCCTTTTGTCTGCGCTGCTCGTGTGTGACTCTGATTAGGAGGGCGAGACCTGTGAAAGAATGCAGGTATTATAGAGCAAATAATACGGAATGTTAAAAAAACCTCAGAGAAACATAGAGATGGACTGATGTAAAATATCCCTATTGAGACGCAACAGAGATTTAAAAAAAACAACAACTAAAGAGCTGAATTTAAATGGTATGTAATATTTTATATTTAAAGATTTACATAAAAAAGTTTTTATTTGTACTGATCAGGTTTTAGTAAAACTTAGTTTCTTTGTTTTGATCAAATAAATAGAAATCTGTGATTTTTTCAGTGTAATGTCTCCCTCTAGTGGTGGAGTTAGAGAGCTGCACATATTCAATCCATGAATGGAGTTGGTTTTTAGTTTCTATAAAAGTCAAAAGTTATTTTCCTAGTCAAACATCACAGGTTCAGTTAGGAGTTCAAAGGGTCGGAGTCTAGTTTCACTTGTTTGTGTTCAAAAATGTATAAATCTGAACCAGAAAAACAATGGTTTTAAACACAAAACAAGTCCAGATTATCAGGAGCTTTGCAGGAACAACATAAGTTAAAAAAAGGGAAAACCCAACATCTTTCAACGGCAACTTTTCTGGAATTGGTTCAAATTTGTCACAAATAAACAAAAGGAACAAATAAAGGGATTCACATGTAAAAGGAAGAGGTTTTTTAATAACAACAGAAAGGATTCTGGTAAAAGAGACAAAGTATAAACAACACGAACATAGAGGCTCATTAGGAACCAGAGGAACTAGATTCAGGAGGGACTAAATAACCCAAATAACCCATGAAGTTTAAACAGGAGAGAAAAGCTTCAAAGACTAAAACCGACTGCTGTAAAAACACAAAGAATAAAGAGTTCACAGAGTTTAAAAACAAATCGGCTACAAACATGAAACCATAGAAACAGAAGAACGTCTGACCTGAGAGCTGCCGTTTGTCTCCACTAGTTCTGTAAGACGATGAGAAAGCTGCTGCTCAGTCGACTCGTTGCCAAGGTGACGGCGATGCTCTGTGTGTGTCTGCTGGTCTACCTGAGAGCCGTGAACACCTGGTACGTCCTGCCGGCGGCGCTGCTGCCGTTCCTCATCTGGATGGCCTCGTGAACAGAAACACTAACCATCAGCTCTGACAGCAACACCGATTCAGAGATACTCCTGGAAGCTCTGGGCTTCAATCTGGGAGTCATGCTGTTACATCAGCCTTTATTCTGTTTATCTGTGCTTTAAAATGTCATAATAAAATATTAAACCCATAAAAATCACACTGGCTTTTAAAAAATATAGATTCACTTTGTGATATTTGGCAGAAAACACCTCCCACCCACCTGCTACACTCTCTACAGAGGAGCCCCGTCTACCAGGGGCTGATCCCCCCGAGGGGCAGGACACACTGTCCATCATCCATCCATCCATCCATCCATCCATCCATCCATCCATCCATCCATCCATCCATCCATCCATCCATCCATCCATCCATCCATCCATTGTATTTGTAATATATCCATTTAATTTTAATGATTTAATCACAAATGTATTATATGTTTAATTTAAATTTACATATACATAAAAATGTATTAAAAACATATACTGTATATAAATAAAATTACAAAATATACATAATAAAATAAAATAAAGTAAAATAAAATAAAAATATTTCCGCAACTACATCCCGCCCTTCCTGTGGTAACGAGGATGCTGATTGGTGGACCGTCACGACACTTACCGCCCTCGTTCGGACTGTTGCTTGGTAACGCTTCTCCTTCGGCTCTTCCCGGCGGAGCTCCAACAGAAGTTCGTGACTTTGGGACCAGACCGTCGCCGCTGGAGGTTCTGAAGACGTGAAGAGGAAAATGCTCCAACACAGAGGCGGTAGGACTTTAACTGAAGTAGCTGGAAACTATTTTAGAATCGGCCATTTTGGTTTGGAAAAGTTTGGAATTGATTTAGCGGGAAAACGAAAAGTTTCGTTTCATCTTGCTAGCATGTTAGCTATCCGAACATTGAGTGGATTTTTGTCCTTTTAAATGTTTATTCGATCGGTTGTTTCTGACACAGTTTGGTTTTTAAAGGTAAATTTACTGCTGGTGAGTTTACTGATCTGACGGTCTCAGATGATCTTCTGATAACTAGCAGCATGTTGGCTAACCAAGTTAACATAAACCATGTAAATATAGTAAAAGTGTACTAAAAACTACTAGAATGTACAAAAACAACTGGACGGAGATCATTAGTCATAATATTTATAGATGGCAGATATATTATGTCAGATGGAGCTTATGTTATCATGAAATATAAACCTGAAACACAGTAAAAGACACGACTAACTAAAAAATAAACGAAAATCACCTCATTTTTTATCATTTATTGATTGACTGAATGATTGTAAGGATTCCTAAATTACTGTCACTCCTTTTAGCTCCAGTGTCATTTACTTGAGAGTAGAAACAGGCAGGAAGAAGATCTTATAACCTGAACAGAGCTGAAACAAATGTATTGATTATTGTTAACATAGATGGGCTCCTCAGTTAGTTAAAAATACTGCAGTTTTACTGAATGAAGTTTGAGTACAGAAAGAAACTTGATTGAATCAGTAACTCACATTAAGAGTTACTTTTTAACGAACTGACTGTATTTGGTGCCTTTTTGTCCATATTGTGTTAGAAACTTGTTCCTACAAACTCCTAATGCGGTGATAGATTTGTATCTGGGCCAGGCAGTGGTCCTGTGTCCTGACAGTTTGGTGTTTGTCTTACAGACAGCGACAGGCTGTCTGATGAGGACCTGGATGGAGGCTCCAGGGACTCGCTGGTGGTCAGAGAGAACTTCGAGGCGTCGTGTGCGAAGGAGATGGCTCTGCTGGCACTGATGGAGAAGACAGGTTACAACATGGTCCAGGAGAACGGACAGAGGAAGTACGGAGGTCCACCTCCAGGTACGAGGGAGAGGCCAGACGGACAGGAGGAAGCTATTAGTTTAAACATAACATGATCCAGGGATTCACTCAGATATTCAGTTAGATCGTCATAAAGCAGCATAAATATTTTTATTCTTAAAGCATGATGTCATCCTGATGCTTAACTAGAAAATTAGAATGACCTGAAAATTGTAGAAGACTGACTGAACTTGGCCAAGATTAAGAGACAAACAACTTTAAGTTCAGTAACAGAAAATGAGCTAAAGGGGCAGAAAGTAGGAGGAGAGAACAGGAAGGATAAACTATATGAATTAAAATGGATGAAGTCTGTTTAAAACACAGGAAAATGACAGAAACCTTTAAAGTGATAATATGCAGTTTTGCTTGTTTTGGGCTCCCTCTGGTGTCTGTTTTAAATCACTGCATTACACTAGTTAGCATATTGTTTCAGCTTCTAAACGCCTAAATCCAAGTGTTGAAATGTCTCCTCAGCATTCATAGCTTTCTACAGGAGCGGTTATTTACTCCTTCAAAGAAATCAGCTGTGTTCAAGCAGGGAGAGATTGAAAAAAATCAGGAATCATGAGCTAAAAACACTCCAGCGCTAGCATAACAGCTAGCCACTTTGGGTTAGCCTAACCCTCGTGAGACACGTGACTTCCTGGGTACCGTGACGGCGACGGAGATCTTGCAATCGTGGTATTCCGGATCTAATCACCAGATGGGGCTAAGTGACTTTTCATTAACTCTGTAAAGAGTCATATTAGCACAGACTGGCTCAAGGAAAAGATTTAAAAATATGAAAAAGTTGCATATTATCACTTTTAAAAACTTAACAGTTAACTCTTTAACTAGGGCTGGGCGATATGGCCTAAAAAAAAAAATCTTTTTTTTTTTTTTTAATTCGATTTACGAATTTTTTCCGATTTACCCCCCTACACATACAAACGGCAGACAACATAGAACCCTATGATTTCCGCGATGCGGACAAAATGGACGGAATCACGGAAATTCCCAAACAAAATGGGATTCAGTATAAATAATAATAATAATAATGCATCAGTTTTATATAGCGCTTTTCAGGTCACTCAAAGACGCTTTACAGAGTTGCATTATTCATTCACACAGTCATTCTCACCGGTGGTGGTAAACTACGACAGACATCTGTAGCCACAGCTGCCCTGGGGCAGACTGACAGAAGCGAGGCTGCCATTCTGCGCCATCGGCCCTTCTGACCACCACCAACATTCACACACAGTCACACTCACATTCACACAGGCAAGGTGGGTGAAGTGTCTTGCCCAAAGACACAACGACAATCTAACCCAGCCAGAGCTGGGGATCGAACCGGTGACCCTCCGGTTACCAGACCGGCCGCTCTCCCAACTGAGCTAATGCTGCCCCGAAACGTGGAATCTCACGGAATTCTCTCATATCTGCAAGTTAGTAAAGAAAATAATATTTTCCGAAGTGTTTTGGCCACCACCGCCACCGTACCTGCGCACACAGAGCTCAGCTCTCCTCTCCACACAGAGAAAAAAAGACAAAGTCTCACTGAAACACCTACAG
The DNA here is from genome assembly GCA_006937965.1 of Callopanchax toddi. Classification (NCBI taxonomy): domain Eukaryota; kingdom Metazoa; phylum Chordata; class Actinopteri; order Cyprinodontiformes; family Nothobranchiidae; genus Callopanchax; species Callopanchax toddi. The sequence goes on from SSNR01000011.1 coordinate 5,033,009, forward strand.
AAAATTCAAAACGGCGAAGTTCAGTGCAAAGCTCAGGGCAGAACAATATCCAGATTACCTTTATGAATCTGGAGAATGACTTCTCTCCAAGTTTAGTCGACAGATAATGGACTGGCAGGGTAATGTGATGAGCTCCGAGTCAGAGTCACGTCTGAAAACAGGCAGCAGCGTGGAGCCGGTCGAACCGTATACGGAACATTCAGCTAAATTAATAGAAACGAGTCGTGAGGTTATTGGAATTTGGGAAAAGATAAAACGGATTTTATAGGGCCCTATATGTGCAAAGCGACTGCTTCGGTGATTGTTTTTGCTGTTGTTGTCGTTGCTAGCAATAATGCTATGTGGAACTAGCTCTACGGAAGCTCTGGGGAGCCAAAAATATGCCATCACACAAAAACTCGATTTACTTGTTTTTTAAATCGCCCGCAACCAAAATTTCGAATGAATCCATTCAATCGATTTATCGCCCAGGCCTACCTTTAACTGTTTCACTGCTTTGTGATTTTTATTTTGAGAGGCGCTCTATAAATACAATTTTACTTACTTACTTACTTTAACCTCCACATGGAGAAAAAACTGTTAAAACATTTAATTTTGTATTCATTCGTGGCAGTAGGGTTTATTGTAAATTATTAATATAAAAACACAATAAGATTATTGTAATAATATTAAACTTTTCATTTAAACATCCATATATTTTAGAATTTATTTACTTTAGTGATTTTTTTTAAGTTAAGTTTAGCTGGTGCTCATTTCATTAAGATGTAGGGACTAAAATGTGTCTGTTAAAGGGTTAAGGAGCCACATCTACTGAAAGAAGAGAAAATTATCTTTGTTTTGATGAATAATTTGTTCCTCTACTAATAAAAATGGGTATAATAAGAGCTTGTTTGCAAAAGATTTGATCAAATATCACAGCTGTCAGATTTAGTGTGGAGTGATGACATCGTGACGGGGGAGTTGGATTTTTCTGATTCTTTTAAAATTGAAACTGAGACGTGAAACGATCCAAGAGCTCTGACATGTGAGAGCTGAATGTCTTAAGACGTGTTTAAAATCTGAACGAGGTTTAGCTCAAAATGAAGGATTCTACATTCATTCCTATTGAGCAAAAGAGCTCAAATCTGAAAAAGTATCAAATATATTAAACATTTAAAGCCTGAAACATCATATAGATTTAAAACAGAACTTTTTATTAGCTAATATTCATATAACAATTATTTGAATCTGTTTTATTTTAAACTGAATTTAAAGCAGCACTGAATGTCTGTTAACCAGTAGGGGGCAGTAGGAGGCTACGATTAAAAGTTTCACTTTTACCGTCGTAAATCATGTCGCGCCTGAACTTTTTTCAGCCCAGTCTGCGACAGCTTTCAGCTAATAATCTGTCAGACAAGTTGTTGTTTTTATATTTCTTTTGAATGTATAAATATATAAGTTAATAAACAGTCTATCTTTCTCTCTCTGCCGGTTCTGCCGTAAAGCAGAATGTGACATCATCTTTGAAGGTACGGGCCGAGGCTCAAAACTGTCTAGTGTGGTATCTGGCCAGTAGAGGGCAGCAGAGTGCTGTCAAACATGAAACTGGTCAAGTTTTTAACTAAATAATCATTGAGATCAATTTTAATGCTCTAACTTAAAGTGTTAAAAACGGCTCAGTATTGCTTTAAATAATAATTAAACCGTAATAAAAAAATAAAACAGTCCCACTGAAAGTACTAATACCTCGTATGGCCGCTTTAAGGCCGAGGAGTTGATGTCAGAGTTCATAGCTGAAAAGTTCTGAAGGAGCTGAATGTTTTATAGTTTGATGAAATTGTAGAAGAATAAACGCTTTAAACACATTTAGGGTAAAACCAAACAGGATGACTTTATTTTGAATGCAGCTTTTGATCAGTAGGTGAGAGACGTGGTCCAGTGACAGGCCTGTAGATCTGACCTGGGCTCTGTTGGGTCTGTGTCTGATCCAGGTTGGGACGGCCCGGCGCCCCCACGGGGCTGCGAGGTGTTCGTGGGGAAGATTCCCAGAGACATGTACGAAGACGAGCTGGTCCCTCTGTTTGAGAGAGCCGGAAAGATCTACGAGTTCCGGCTGATGATGGAGTTCAGCGGAGAGAACCGCGGCTACGCCTTCGTCATGTTCACCAACAGGTGACGGAGCGTCCCGGGCTCAGCTCGGTGATGCAGGAGGTTAGTGACGGTTCTTGTTCCTGGTTCCAGGGAAGCAGCTCAGAGAGCCATCCAGATGCTGGACAACGCCGAGGTCCGTCCGGGGAAGTTCATCGGAGTGTGTGTGAGTCTGGATAATTGTCGCCTCTTCATCGGCTCCATCCCCAAAGACAAGAAGAAGGACGAGATCCTGGAGGAGATGAAGAAGGTAGGTGGCGCTCTCAGCAGCTGGAGTCATTATCAGAGTCAAAGCTCCAGCAGCAGGTAAATTAAACCAAATGGTTTCAGGTCTGCCTCACACTGTGAGTTAACTGGATGATGATGGATAATTATGGGATGCTTGATAGCTAGAATAACATGTGTAAAGAGTGATGGATGTAGGAGAACAGAAAACTGTTCAACCTGTTGAATTTCAGGAGTTTCTGATGAGTTCAGGGTCAGATGGTCTGTTAGAGGAGGAGCTCAGAAAACAGACGAACTAGAGCTGACTGATCTCCAGCAGCGTCTCTCCTGATCTGACTGGTCGTCAGTATCGCTCTGGTCAGAGGACTACTTCCTCTTTCTAGAAACTCCGCCCACTTTGAGTGAAGAGAACCACTTCAAAATGATTGAATGTGTTTTAAAATCCATTTATGTGAAGAGTGTTTCTGTGTTAATTCATCTGGTGTAAAATAGAATACATAAAACCGAGTTAAAACATGAGAAAAACAGGGGGTAAAAAATAGCCTGTGGGTATTTACCAGACGGTCTGTGGTTTTTTTTTTTTTTACCTGTAGTTCAGTGGTTATTTCCATAGAGTTCTGTGGTTTTTTCCATAGAGTTCTGTGGTTATTTCCATAGAGTTCTGTGGTTTTTTCCATAGAGTTCTGTGGTTTTTTCCATAGAGTTCTGTGTTTTTTTCCATAGAGTTCTGTGGTTTTTTTCCATAGAGTTCTGTGGTTTTTTTCCATAGAGTTCTGTGGTTTTTTTTCCATAGAGTTCTGTGGTTTTTTTCCATAGAGTTCTGTGGTTTTTTTCCATAGAGTTCTGTGGTTTTTTCCATAGAGTTCTGTGGTTTTTTCCATAGAGTTCTGTGGTTTTTTCCATAGAGTTCTGTGGTTTTTTTTCCATAGAGTTCTGTGGTTTTTTCCATAGAGTTCTGTGTTTTTTTCCATAGAGTTCTGTGGATAGGGTTAGGGTTTAGGCTGCATGGTGGCGCAGTTGGTTAGCACTGTTGCCTCGCAGCAAGGAGGTCGTGGGTTCGCGTCCCGGCTCTGCAGCCTCTCTGCGTGGAGTTTGCATGTTCTCCCCGTGCATGCGTGGGTTTTCTCCGGGTACTCCGGTTTCCTCCCACGGTCCAAAGACATGACTGTCAGGCTAATTGGGCTGGTAAATTGTCCTTAGGTGTGAGTGGGTGTGTGGTTGTTTGTCTCGTTCGTCTCTGTGTGGCCCTGCGATGGACTGGCAACCTGTCCAGGGTGTCCCCCGCCTCTCGCCCCTTGACCGCTGGAAATAGGCACCAGCTGCCCCGCGACCCTCTGTGGAGGATTAAGCGGCTACAGAAAATGGATGGATGGATGGGTTAGGGTTTAACTTTGTGTTTTATTCAGGTGACAGACGGTGTTGTGGATGTGATCGTGTACCCCAACTCCACCGACAAGTCCAGAAACCGAGGCTTCGCCTTCGTCGAGTACAAAACCCACAAAGCAGCCGCGATGGCCAGGAGGAAGCTGATACCAGGTAACGACACGCTTCCCTCACTACTCTGCTTTAATGCTTCTGCTGAGTCATCTGTGTTCTGCTGACTCTGGGTCAGTTTCTGTGTGTGTCCAGCAGAGGGAACCAGAGCACAGCTGTTCCCAACATCAGAGTCTTGGGGGGTTTATTGATACTGAGGTTAGGTTTTACATCTTTACTTTGAGGACACTGTAGGTCACAGGAGACTTGTTCCTCTTCTTGTTTACTGAGTTTAGGATCTGAACTCAACAGAACACATTAAATCTGATTCTCTCGTTGATCTAGAATAATTAGATGCTTTCTCACGGCGTTCCTCTGTAGCAGAGCTCAACACTGATTCATTTTTCTCTTGGTGGCTCCTGTGGATGTGAACCTCCTGCATCTGTCACCGTGACACCAAACCACTTCCAGTTCTAACCCAGAACCAGTTAGCTGAGCACCTGTTATTAGTGTTTCCACTGCTGAGAGCTAAAACCAGTTCTATATCACCATCAACTCCTTACTGGCTTTCATCTGGAGCTCAGTCTAACCAGCGACCAATGAAAATGGCATTTTAACTCTTTTAACCAACTGTATTTTGTTTGATAAACATATTTATGATGGTTTTTCCACCAAAGAGGTTCCAGTGCTAGACCAGAGATGGTTCTTTAATAAATAATTAGCTAGAGGGTTTCCTTCTTTCAGCAAATGTTTGTTTTATTCTGAGTTTCTGTAGAAGATCACAGTGTAGGGAGACAGTCTGGCTTGTTATTCCTGCTAACAGATATCTAAATATCACCAGGCTGATTTAAAAACACTGTTTAAAACAGCGGTTGTCCATTTATTGATCTGTGATTGATATTCATTAACCACTGCTGTGACCAGGAGTTTGTGATCAGGATCCATAAGCATCAGGTGGTGATATTAAAAGAGTCAACGATGTTTATAAACAGTGTTAAATTTATATGAACATTATTTATATAAATTATAACTGGTTATGTTAACTGATGATATTTAGAGACACGCCCTGTGATCTGTGTAGATGCACTGTCTCCCTACACTGTGATCTGTGTAGATACACTGTCTCCCTACACTGTGATCTGTGTAGATACACTGTCTCCCTACACTGTGATCTGTGTAGATATACTGTCTCCCTACACTGTGATCTGTGTAGATACACTGTCTCCCTACACTGTGATCTGTGTAGATACACTGTCTCCCTACACTCTGATCTGTGTAGATGCACTGTCTCCCTACACTGTGATCTGTGTAGATACACTGTCTCCCTACACTGTGATCTGTGTAGATACACTGTCTCCCTACACTGTGATCTGAGTAGATACTGTCTCCCTACACTGTGATCTTCCACTCAGACTGAGCGTGCTCAGCCTGATCTTCTAGCAGCTTGTTTTCAGTCTCACTGATAGAAGTGAGTTGTTGTGACGTTCAGTGTTTTGTCGAGCTGATGACGGGTTGTGTTGCTGCTCATCAGGAACCTTCCAGCTGTGGGGTCAATCCATCCAGGTGGACTGGGCGGAGCCGGAGAAAGACGTGGACGAGGAGGTCATGCAGCACGTCAGAGTCCTCTACGTATGTTCACCACACACTCTGAAGATGCTTCGGTCTCAGACACTATAAATACTGTCAGTGTAGATAGAAACACCCGCCCGTGTGCAGCAGAACTTTATTTATAACCTGAGACATTTTGTTAAGGTCGAGTGCTTCCTGTCCTAAAACGCTGCCTCATCCTGCAGCGTGAACTCCTCCCAGAGCTAAGACACAGGATCGCTGTAAATACGAAGGTCAGCTGGGGTCCTCTCTAGCAGGCAGGGGTCAGTGTTTCTGCTGAGGCCCTGAAATATTCATCAGCCTCTTTCAGATCAAAGATGAGCGAGGGCGAAGCAGCATGGAGGAAACTCACAGAGCTGCTCAGCCTCCAGGGGATCAATTACTGTGGAGGCTTCCTCACTGAGGGCAGCACATTTCAACCTGATGAAGAAAAAGCCTGATGTTTGTCTGAGAGTGATTTAAACGCAGCAGCTCCTCTTAAAGCATCACTTAGTTCAGAGAGGAGTCTCAGGAAAACACTGGAAATCAGAGGAGAGTCAGGAAATGACTTTTATCCTCTGAACTAACAGAGGGTTAAGGTGTTTTATCCAGCTATAAAAACCATAATGACTCCATCAAAACGCTCTCTGAGAGCCTTTAATGTTTTTCAAAAAGCCTCTTGATGGTTTTGTCGTCTTTCAGTTTTTACCCTCTTTGTTCTGAAGGGATGAAACGATTACTGGTTCTAATGGTTACTGTGGGAGAAATTCTTATTGCTTTAGTGTCCTAAACTTAATTTACCATCAGAATCCTATTTGTGCACCGTGCTGTTGAAAAGCTACGCTAAGCGCTGGGTTGTCCAACAGATAGAGAACTGGAGGTCTGTAAAGGTCCAGATCTGAAGTCAGACTCTATAATTCTGTTAAAGTGTTGAGGGAAAACTTCTTAGGACTGTCTCTTCATCTGAACGACGTGAGCAAAGAGAGTCGAAGTAAACGTGGAGCGGACAAGAGACTGATTCTGGTCTCTAGGGCCGATACCGGGTACTGATACCAGGTACTGGTTCCTGTTCAGCTCTGACCTGCTGATTCCAATTTAGGCTGATTCTAATTGATCTCCAATGACTAAAATGAACAGAATATTCGTTTTTTTCTGATCAACCTGAAAATTCTGATTCTAGAAGTAAAAAACCCAACATGAAGGATCCATTACTGCTAGCACAGGGGTTAAAGTTCTCCGTCGTGGTGATGGATTTCTGTTAATTAAGAAAAAAGAAAAAGAGAAAAAAGTTCAGTCAAATAGCGAAGGTCATGGGCGTAGATTTAGCGTGGACGGAGGTGACGTGTCCCCACCAATAACTCAATCCAAGGTTGCAGAAGCGCTGAATCCCCACCAGTAACACTAGTGGACCGAGGTGCTGCGTGAGGACGTGTTCAGGGAGAGGAGGCGACTCTGGATCGACCGGCGTAAGCCCCTCAGTCCAGGAACTACGCTAGCTGTCCGTGCTCCCTCTATCTGGACAGTGGACCAGGCTGGACTGTCCTATATGGTAACTTTGTGCCGGTCCGGTCCGGTTGTGAACTGAGCTGTGCTTCCTCTTGTCCCCCCGGGCAAATTCTCCGTCAGATGAAAATATTTTGCTTCAACCCCTGCGCTAGCAATGATGAGTTCACAGACTCAGAAAATATCAGAATTTAGATTTTTATATTAGCAAATGAAACTGATCATGTTTATTGTTGGCTGATTCCAGTCATCTGCTCGCTACGTTACAGCTAACGCATCGAGCTAACTCTTTAGCCTGCTGCAACCCTTAAAATGATTGGGGTTTTTTTTACACAAATTCAGCTTATTTAGGCTCTTGGATTCATTTTTGTGAGAATTGTCTATTTTATCACCAAACCGGAAGTGACGACAGTTCAGGGAGACCGTTCGTTCTCTATATAGAAAACTGATCCACTTATCACTGCTTGTGACGAGCAAAACAACCCCCCAGAGTGCCGTTATTTTATTATTTTATTACTATAGTGAGAAGTTATTTTATTAAGATAAAATAATTTAAAAAAAAAGATAAAAACAATCAGTCCTGTAAGGCTGTACCCTGTCGGTCCAGCTGTAGACCGTGACCCACCTCCTCACTCGGGTCTGGATAAAATACCAGCGTTTAGCACCAGGTTTTGATCATCAGAGCTCCAAACATTGAGCTGCGTTCAGGTGGATTGTTAAGAAATGAAAGAGTTTATAAAAAGTTTCACAGGATGCAGCTAAATGGTTCGAGGCTGAAACTGTGTCGGGTCAGGCTGGAAACCCCGCCAGGAAGCCCCTCCTGGGAGCCCCGCTGGGAACGGGAAGCCCCTCTGGAAAGCATCGCGGCATGGATTCACTGTACCCCGCCAGCCAGGTGAGGGTCAGACACCTGAAGGAAATGCTCTCATGGAATCGCGGATCGGTACCGGACTACGACCCACCACGAACCGTACCAAACCTGGCATGGAAATGAGACTAAAATTTCCTCGTTAGCTCCTGTTAGCTTCTGCGTGCTAACAGCGGTTCCGGTGAATGGATCGAAGTAACGGCGCCTGTTTAGAGTCACACTGAATGTTTTCGTCGGTATGTGGGACTCCATCACATCCAGTCCTGGACTAGACCAGGACCACCGGGGTTTTTCGTCTCCAAACAGAAGTCACCGTACCGGTAAGGAAGCCGTCCCGTTGTTGACTCAGTGTCCTGACAGACTGGCGATTGGCATTCACAAACATAATAATTTAGCATTTTTTATTAAAATGAATTCACACCGACTTGATTAAAGAGCGCTCTAACCTAAAACTAACAACTCATCGCCGACAGCGAGCAGGCAGCTGGCAGACTAGAGCGGTGCCAGTCTGAGATGTTAAAGTAGTTTAGCTTTAAAAAATCTACACAATGATTAAAACAAGCATCTGTTACACAAACTCCACACAACAAAGGGCTCAAATGATCATATTTATGGGATTATTGATCGTACAGAGTGTTAAATTATCCTACAAATACTTTATTTATCTACATCTGACAACACTGTAAGCAGCGCCACCTAGCTAGGAGCTCCCTTAGCTGACGTCACAGGTCCACATATGAAAAAAAAAGCGTTTTTAGAAGCTTTGCAAAAAGGGGCACTTTGGACTAGAAAAATGGTTTAAAAAAATGTATTGTAAAACAAAATACCCTCAATAAACATTTCAAATAGTATTTTTGGACAGAGTTTTATCAGAATAATAAAAAAAAAAGAACTTAATATATGCTCTTTAAGTGTTTTAATTTCTCTCTGATTTGGGGTTTAGTCTGTTTTAGGCTGTTGTGCTGATGTAAACTCTAAAATCACAGTTCGTTTGATGAAAAATGCAGAAAAATCCATATTTTTCACTGTCAACTGCCCCAACAATNGTTTAATCCCAGAGGGTTTGGTTTAATCCCAGAGGGTTTGGTTTAATCCCAGAGGGTTTGGTTTAATCCCAGAGGGTTTGGTTTAATCCCAGAGGGTTTGGTTTAATCCCAGAGGGTTTGGTTTAATCCCAGAGGGTTCGGTTTAATCCCAGAGAGTTCAGATTAATCCCAGAGGGTTCGGTTTAATCCCAGAGGGTTCGGTTTAATCCCAGAGGGTTCGGTTCAATCCCAGAGGGTTCAGTTTAATCCCAGAGGGTTCAGTTTAATCCCAGAGGGTTCAGTTTAATCCCAGAGGGTTCAGATTAATCCCAGAGGGTTCAGATTAATCCCAGAGGGTTCAGATTAATCCCAGAGGGTTTGGTTTAATCCCAGAGGGTTTGGTTTAATCCCAGAGGGTTTGGTTTAATCCCAGAGGGTTTGGTTTAATCCCAGAGGGTTTGGTTTAATCCCAGAGGGTTCAGTTTAATCCCAGAGGGTTCAGTTTAATCCCAGAGGGTTCAGATTAATCCCAGAGGGTTTGGTTTAATCCCAGAGGGTTCGGTTTAATCCCAGAGGGTTCGGTTTAATCCCAGAGGGTTCGGTTTAATCCCAGAGGGTTCGGTTTAATCCCAGAGGGTTCAGTTTAATCCCAGAGGGTTCTGTTTAATCCCAGAGGGTTCTGTTTAATCCCAGAGGGTTCAGTTTAATCCCAGAGGGTTCGGTTTAATCCCAGAGGGTTCGGTTCAATCCCAGAGGGTTCAGATTAATCCCAGAGGGTTCAGATTAATCCCAGAGGGTTCGGTTTAATCCCAGAGGGTTCAGATTAATCCCAGAGGGTTCGGTTCAATCCCAGAGAGTTCAGATTAATCCCAGAGGGTTCGGTTTAATCCCAGAGGGTTCGGTT
>SSNR01000011.1:5042788-5054651 GCA_006937965.1 Callopanchax toddi
TCGTCGGTATGTGGGACTCCATCACATCCAGTCCTGGACTAGACCAGGACCACCGGGGTTTTTCGTCTCCAAACAGAAGTCACCGTACCGGTAAGGAAGCCGTCCTGTTGTTGACTCAGTGTCCTGACAGACTGGCGATTGGCATTCACAAACATAATAATTTAGCATTTTTTATTAAAATGAATTCACACCGACTTGATTAAAGAGCGCTCTAACCTAAAACTAACAACTCATCGCCGACAGCGAGCAGGCAGCTGGCAGACTAGAGCGGTGCCAGTCTGAGATGTTAAAGTAGTTTAGCTTTAAAAAATCTACACAATGATTAAAACAAGCATCTGTTACACAAACTCCACACAACAAAGGGCTCAAATGATCATATTTATGGGATTATTGATCGTACAGAGTGTTAAATTATCCTACAAATACTTTATTTATCTACATCTGACAACACTGTAAGCAGCGCCACCTAGCTAGGAGCTCCCTTAGCTGACGTCACACGTCCACATATGAAAAAAAAAGCGTTTTTAGAAGCTTTGCAAAAAGCGGCACTTTGGACTAGAAAAATGGTTTAAAAAATGTATTGTAAAACAAAATACCCTCAATAAACATTTCAAATAGTATTTTTGGACAGTTTTATCAGAATTTAAAAAAAACAAAAAAACCCTTTCAATTGGCTCTTTAAGTGTCTAAACACAAAGCCAGCGTGTTTCCCACCAGCTCACCAACGAGCTGAGATCTGTAGCAGCTTTCACCTCTTTATTAAACACTGTTTTCTGATTGTTTCCTGTGCTCTGCAGCCCAACTGAAGCTCAGGTAAAAGACTGAGAGGGAAGCTTGTTAAGGAGGCATTACGTGGGATTTAAGGACTTCTGAGTCAAATCATTTAATGTTCGTCACAGTGGAGAAATCGTTTTTTTGCTTCTGAGAAGTGAAAACCTTGTTTTTATTGTTAAGTGCATTTCTACAGCACAAAAGGAATTTTGGTTTCTATTTTTATGAACAGACCTCTGAAAGCATCATCTGAAGAAAATGGAGTTTAGATTGATCTGACTGATTATATTTAATGATGTTACAGTAGATGTGTGGAGGATGACTCAGAAAACGCTTCAGACAGTAACGAGTGCAAAAACCATTTGTTATGTCTTCAGACTGTTATTTGTTTGCAGACAGCTTTAAGAAGAATGGTGTTTTGTTTTATTCATGTGATTTAATGTGTTAAAATCCTGTTGTTCCTACATTACAGGCTCCAACGCGCATCTAAAAATCACTATGCTGTCAGCATTCCTCCCTAGAACATTCCTCAGAACATAAGAACACATTCTGAGGTTGATATAGAAAAAATGTGCTGCGGGATTTTCTCTCATTCTGTCTAAAGTCTATACATAATCCCCATCTTTCCCACTGTAGATGGGGTCCTGAAGACAAATAATCACAGGAAAAGAGCTCAGAATTCCACGTAAATGATCAAATGATGTGGAACTGATTGTAGTGTAAAGGTTTAATGTGAGCTTTCCCTCCTTCCTACCAGTCCGACTTTAGTCAGATTGGAGAGAGTTTTTAGAATAGAATCTTTATTTGTCTGACACCAAAACGGTTACAGAGATTTGTCTTTCAACAGCGCTCGACAATCCTCATCATCACACTCACATAAAAACACTAGAAAGACTGTTATCCCACAGATTTGATGTTATGATCTCCCAGAGGGTTCAGTTTAATCCCAGAGGGTTCAGATTAATCCCAGAGGGTTTGGTTTAATCCCAGAGGGTTCGGTTTAATCCCAGAGGGTTCAGTTTAATCCCAGAGGGTTCAGATTAATCCCAGAGGGTTCAGTTTAATCCCAGAGGGTTCAGTTTAATCCCAGAGGGTTCAGTTTAATCCCAGAGGGTTCAGATTAATCCCAGAGGGTTCAGATTAATCCCAGAGGGTTCAGTTTAATCCCAGAGGGTTCGGTTTAATCCCAGAGGGTTCGGTTTAATCCCAGAGGGTTCGGTTTAATCCCAGAGGGTTCGGTTTAATCCCAGAGGGTTTGGTTTAATCCCAGAGGGTTCAGATTAATCCCAGAGGGTTCAGATTAATCCCAGAGGGTTCAGTTTAATCCCAGAGGGTGTGAAGTTTTGGTCAAACGGACTTTAACCGGAGACTCCGGGGGTCTGAACTCCGTGATTCATCAGGTTTTTCCCGCTCTGCTCTGCAGGGTGAAGTTGTGCCTACAGTGAAGTGAACTCACAGTGACTCTGACTAATCAGTAGGATGGTGTTGAGAGGAGAACACACACTGGGAGAAAATTCCTCTAGCATTCTGGTATTAAAAGGCTGATGAGTCAAACTCACCAGACCTTCAGTACATCCTGTGTAACCTGACCTCTTCCTGTAGTTTAGTCCTTCACGCTAAACGATTGTTGTTCATGAGCGTTTCTCTTCCTCCAGGTGCGTAACCTGATGTTGGACACTACGGAGGAAACCCTGTTTCAGCAGTTCTCCTGTTTCAAACCCGGCTCCGTGGAGAGAGTTAAGAAACTCAATGACTACGCCTTCATCCACTACCGCTTCCGAAGCGACGCCATCGCCGCTCTGAACCTTATGAACGGCGCTCAGATTGACGGGGCCACAGTGGAGGTGATGCTGGCCAAGCCGGCTGTGGTCAAAGACAGAGTCTTTGGGAGGAGGTACAACAACAGTGGCTACCTGGGAAACATGGCCTCTGGAGAAGGAGAAGGAGGAGGGAAGGAGGGGACATTCCTGCAGCAGAGAAACGGAGGGATGATGGGAGGGGTGGCCAACGGACGCTCTCAGCTCAGAAACACCTTCCTGCCACCTCAGCTGGGGAGCCCCTACCGTACTGGAGGAGGTGAGCTTCATGTTTTTGACAGTCTAGTCCTCTACAACACATAGTTTACCAAGACAGAGTGTCTGGGAGATGAGCAGCAGGACATGTGGGACTGGAGTGACCGGTTGTAGAGGGTGTACATTCTCATCTACAACATCAGCAACTTCATGAAGAACGCCACTCTTGTTAAGGAATGCTGACGTTCCTACCATATCAACCTTCATGGTAGCCTTTCTTTGGTGCCTTCTTCTCGGTTATCTTGGTGATGCAGCAGCCAGCTGTTGACTCAGGCTGTTCATGAACAGCAGAAAGCATCACAACCAGCTTGTTGTCGTATCGTACGCCTCCCATCTGCCCCGGTGACTGTGTTAGCTTTGTCTTTACCTGCTTCTTTAGCATGTGACCCACAGCTGTTGTGTTTGTGGAGAATCGATACAGTCATCTTTTGTTCCAGCATGCAGCACTATAGTAATAAAGATAAGTCTAGTCCTTTATTTTCTGTCATTACATCAATTCCCCAAACAGACCTTGACCTTTTATTTCCTGAACAGTCAGAAGGCGTTCTACTAAATGATACCGCTGAAGTTTTTTTAGAGCCTGACCACTGTCGGTATCATGGGAGGTGAATCGTGCTCCAGCTTCCTTCTCTTATATTAGAAAACCTCTCCAGGACCACCTGGGACTTCCCAGGGAACCTGAGTACCACCTTTAGTTCTCACAGTGCAGGCTGCAGCGCTGGTTTCCAGACACGTGTCTTTTCTTCATGTGATCTTTGTCTCATTCATTATGAACCACATTCATCTGGTCTCTTACGTGAGAAGAATCCTCGATTTTCATCCAGTGACAGTTTTCTGTTAATGAGATACATTTTAAAGGGATATTTTGGTTGTTTTAAATACATTTTAACTCTTAAACCACCAGGGGGAGCTTTTGAGTAAGAGTTCATTTAAATACCTTAAAATTAGCCTTTAGTTTGTCAACAATCTGCAGCAGTGTCTCTCCTGCTCTGACTAGCCCTGAGTATTGCTCCAGTCAGAGGACTACTTCCTGTCCCTGTGGTCCTCATTGTAGATAAAAAGCTGCTAGAAGCCACTTCAGTCGCCCCTCTAACAGGTTTAGTGGGTTTTTCGTTCTGACGCAGCAGCAAACAGCTGACTCCACCAGATCTCAGCTCGGTGTTTTATGAGAATCGGTTCCTGCAGCAGCTCGCTCAGATTTCCCTCCTCTGGATCCAGAAGAGCCTGTCAGGAGGAGAACAGAGGCGCTGCTGTTCTGGAGGAATGAAGCGAAGTAGGTTTAACGTGAGGTTTCATTTGAGGTTTTTACGTATTTGGTCAGAGATCCTGCTGCTGGGTTCTGATTGGACATCTTCTAATAAAGCCTGATTCCACCAAACCAAACTAAAAACGTAGTTTCTAATGACGAACAGCCCAGTGACGCCTCCCATCTGGTCTCTCCTCCTCCTACCAGGAGTCGAGTGAAGATGAAGGATTTCAAAGTTAAACAGGAAATAGAGCAAAACAAAACAAGGAGACGTCTTTAATCCCAACCTCGAGGCACTTCATGACTCTAAATGTAAACAACCAACATGGCCGCCTGTGCACAGGGAGTTTAATGAATCCTGTATAAACATCGGTGATCTTCTGTCCTGTAGTTGAACAGATTCTCTGACTGTGGGTTGGATTTCTGTTACAAAGTCCTGAACCTTTACAATAACAGCAGGTCATTTTCTCCAAAATGACCCAAACATCCTTTAACCTGTGAAACTTTTTCTGTTGTCCATCAGAAGACCTGAACCAGTTCATCTTCCCCCTGCTGCCTTGCACCCCCCTCACCCCCATCAGCCCTCTGGCCCTGAAGCAGAGTCAGATCGGCTCATCCGTCAGTCTGCTGGAGTACTACTGCCTCAAGAAGTACTGGTCTCCACCCGAGTACCACCTGTTCTCCTCACCTGGACAGGAGGGGAGATTGCTGCTCCTCTACAAGGTCCTCACACCACAAACACACACAAACACACACACAATAACAAAACCTCGTCGTAGTCCGGTTATTTAGACTCTCAGGAGACCTTCGGGGTTTCTGTGGGATTAAAAACTTTATTTCACCAAACATTTTTAGTTCATCTTGACTCAAAATGCAGCATGTTGTGTCCCTGAGAGGAAACACAAACTCACATCGTTGACTCTTCATCCTCGCTCCCTCAGGCAGCTCGACGCGCCCCGTGAAGCTTCTCAGCGTTTCATTAAAGATAAACGAAACGACCTCGTGTTCACAGACCTGTCTGACCCCGAAGCCCAAAAAACAGGACAGGAGGCTCAAGGCCACGTTGTTTATCACTGTGTGTGTGTGTGTGTGTGTGTGTGTGTGTGTGTGTGTGTGTGTGTGTGCAGGTGTTGCTACCATCAACACAATCCACTTATGCCCCCGACAAGCTGTGTGTGCTGCTGGATGACGCCAAGGAGCTGGCTGCTCAGACCACACTGTGGAACCTCGGTACTACACACACACACACACACACACATACACACACACACACACACACACACACACACACACACACACACACACACACACACACACACACACACACACACACACCCCNGTTTAATCCCAGAGGGTTTGGTTTAATCCCAGAGGGTTTGGTTTAATCCCAGAGGGTTTGGTTTAATCCCAGAGGGTTCGGTTTAATCCCAGAGGGTTCGGTTTAATCCCAGAGGGTTCGGTTTAATCCCAGAGGGTTCGGTTTAATCCCAGAGGGTTCGGTTTAATCCCAGAGGGTTCGGTTTAATCCCAGAGGGTTCGGTTTAATCCCAGAGGGTTCGGTTTAATCCCAGAGGGTTCGGTTTAATCCCAGAGGGTTCAGATTAATCCCAGAGGGTTCGGTTTAATCCCAGAGGGTTCGGTTTAATCCCAGAGGGTTCTGTTTAATCCCAGAGGGTTCTGTTTAATCCCAGAGGGTTCAGATTAATCCCAGAGGGTTCTGTTTAATCCCAGAGGGTTCGGTTTTATCCCAGAGGGTTCGGTTCAATCCCAGAGGGTTCAGATTAATCCCAGAGGGTTCAGATTAATCCCAGAGGGTTCGGTTTAATCCCAGAGGGTTCAGATTAATCCCAGAGGGTTCGGTTCAATCCCAGAGAGTTCAGATTAATCCCAGAGGGTTCGGTTTAATCCCAGAGGGTTCGGTTTAATCCCAGAGGGTTCGGTTTAATCCCAGAGGGTTCGGTTCAATCCCAGAGGGTTCGGTTTAATCCCAGAGGGTTCGGTTCAATCCCAGAGGGTTCGGTTTAATTCCAGAGGGTTCGGATTAATCCCAGAGGGTTCGGTTTAATCCCAGAGGGTTCAGATTTATCCCAGAGGGTTCGGTTCAATCCCAGAGGGTTCGGTTCAATCCCAGAGGGTTCGGTTTAATCCCAGAGGATTCGGTTTAATCCCAGAGGGTTCGGTTTAATCCCAGAGGGTTCAGATTAATCCCAGAGGGTTCGGTTTAATCCCAGAGGGTTCAGATTAATCCCAGAGGGTTCGGTTTAATCCCAGAGGGTTCGGTTTAATCCCAGAGGGTTCGGTTTAATCCCAGANATCTTGGTGATGCAGCAGCCAGCTGTTGACTCAGGCTGTTCATGAACAGCAGAAAGCATCACAACCAGCTTGTTGTCGTATCGTACGCCTCCCATCTGCCCCGGTGACTGTGTTAGCTTTGTCTTTACCTGCTTCTTTAGCATGTGACCCACAGCTGTTGTGTTTGTGGAGAATCGATACAGTCATCTTTTGTTCCAGCATGCAGCACTATAGTAATAAAGATAAGTCTAGTCCTTTATTTTCTGTCATTACATCAATTCCCCAAACAGACCTTGACCTTTTATTTCCTGAACAGTCAGAAGGCGTTCTACTAAATGATACCGCTGAAGTTTTTTTAGAGCCTGACCACTGTCGGTATCATGGGAGGTGAATCGTGCTCCAGCTTCCTTCTCTTATATTAGAAAACCTCTCCAGGACCACCTGGGACTTCCCAGGGAACCTGAGTACCACCTTTAGTTCTCACAGTGCAGGCTGCAGCGCTGGTTTCCAGACACGTGTCTTTTCTTCATGTGATCTTTGTCTCATTCATTATGAACCACATTCATCTGGTCTCTTACGTGAGAAGAATCCTCGATTTTCATCCAGTGACAGTTTTCTGTTAATGAGATACATTTTAAAGGGATATTTTGGTTGTTTTAAATACATTTTAACTCTTAAACCACCAGGGGGAGCTTTTGAGTAAGAGTTCATTTAAATACCTTAAAATTAGCCTTTAGTTTGTCAACAATCTGCAGCAGTGTCTCTCCTGCTCTGACTAGCCCTGAGTATTGCTCCAGTCAGAGGACTACTTCCTGTCCCTGTGGTCCTCATTGTAGATAAAAAGCTGCTAGAAGCCACTTCAGTCGCCCCTCTAACAGGTTTAGTGGGTTTTTCGTTCTGACGCAGCAGCAAACAGCTGACTCCACCAGATCTCAGCTCGGTGTTTTATGAGAATCGGTTCCTGCAGCAGCTCGCTCAGATTTCCCTCCTCTGGATCCAGAAGAGCCTGTCAGGAGGAGAACAGAGGCGCTGCTGTTCTGGAGGAATGAAGCGAAGTAGGTTTAACGTGAGGTTTCATTTGAGGTTTTTACGTATTTGGTCAGAGATCCTGCTGCTGGGTTCTGATTGGACATCTTCTAATAAAGCCTGATTCCACCAAACCAAACTAAAAACGTAGTTTCTAATGACGAACAGCCCAGTGACGCCTCCCATCTGGTCTCTCCTCCTCCTACCAGGAGTCGAGTGAAGATGAAGGATTTCAAAGTTAAACAGGAAATAGAGCAAAACAAAACAAGGAGACGTCTTTAATCCCAACCTCGAGGCACTTCATGACTCTAAATGTAAACAACCAACATGGCCGCCTGTGCACAGGGAGTTTAATGAATCCTGTATAAACATCGGTGATCTTCTGTCCTGTAGTTGAACAGATTCTCTGACTGTGGGTTGGATTTCTGTTACAAAGTCCTGAACCTTTACAATAACAGCAGGTCATTTTCTCCAAAATGACCCAAACATCCTTTAACCTGTGAAACTTTTTCTGTTGTCCATCAGAAGACCTGAACCAGTTCATCTTCCCCCTGCTGCCTTGCACCCCCCTCACCCCCATCAGCCCTCTGGCCCTGAAGCAGAGTCAGATCGGCTCATCCGTCAGTCTGCTGGAGTACTACTGCCTCAAGAAGTACTGGTCTCCACCCGAGTACCACCTGTTCTCCTCACCTGGACAGGAGGGGAGATTGCTGCTCCTCTACAAGGTCCTCACACCACAAACACACACAAACACACACACAATAACAAAACCTCGTCGTAGTCCGGTTATTTAGACTCTCAGGAGACCTTCGGGGTTTCTGTGGGATTAAAAACTTTATTTCACCAAACATTTTTAGTTCATCTTGACTCAAAATGCAGCATGTTGTGTCCCTGAGAGGAAACACAAACTCACATCGTTGACTCTTCATCCTCGCTCCCTCAGGCAGCTCGACGCGCCCCGTGAAGCTTCTCAGCGTTTCATTAAAGATAAACGAAACGACCTCGTGTTCACAGACCTGTCTGACCCCGAAGCCCAAAAAACAGGACAGGAGGCTCAAGGCCACGTTGTTTATCACTGTGTGTGTGTGTGTGTGTGTGTGTGTGTGTGTGTGTGTGTGTGTGTGTGCAGGTGTTGCTACCATCAACACAATCCACTTATGCCCCCGACAAGCTGTGTGTGCTGCTGGATGACGCCAAGGAGCTGGCTGCTCAGACCACACTGTGGAACCTCGGTACTACACACACACACACACACACACATACACACACACACACACACACACACACACACACACACACACACACACACACACACACACACACACACACACACACACACACACACACACACACACACACACACACACACACACACACACACACACACACCCCACTAGTCAGCAGGATAAATCTGTTAGCTGAGTCGTTTGTTGAAGCAGGAGAAGTTACAGATGAAGTTTCATGTTTCATGGACACAAACTTTCCTCACCTCACACACTAACAGAACGACACACCTTTTAGTGATTAATCAACACACACACGCACACACACACACACACACACACACACACACACACACACACACACACACACACACACACCATAAACACACCGCCCACTGGACCAACAAATTCCATGCTAGCAGCCATGTTTGATGACCTGCTATAAATTGTGATTTGCAGCCTAAACTTGAAACTTGTACAAAAAATGTTAAAACTGAACAGAATTTACTTTTTAACTAATATTTAAAAAGTTAAGTAATTAAATCAAATAAAGTTCAAACATTAAAAAGTTAATAAAAAAAACCCAAATAGAATAAATAAAAACTTCAAGTAAAACATAAAATGTATTTTAAAGTGCCCATGTCATCGGTTTCCATGTTTTCTGACTTATCTATCATGTTGCAACGTTGCGTTCTCACCTTAAACCTGCCAGAAAGAGCAAAAAATGGCGTCCATCTGTCTCCTAGTCCAGCCAGTGAGAAGCTCTTCCAGATTTCAGACCCAGGTTTCAAACAGTTTTTTTCACTCCAGCCCGCTATGAGGTCATAGTGATCCGGACTTGCTTATATGGTAAATCCTCCTCCCACATGCACGTTCACGACACCTGGAGCGAGGCAGTGCCGCCGCCATTGCCCATAGACCGTGTAGTGTTTAGTTTCAGTTTCGTTTCTCTTTCACGCGACGGCACTGCCCCCTGCTGCAGCAGAAGTGTCAGGCTGCCAAATAAGGAGAAACCCAGCAGAACCGGAAGGCGGCGCTTTGTTCTGATCTCTGAGTTGCTCGTTAGGAAATGATTACAGCGTATTTTGAGTTATAATGGTGCAACGCTAATCTAGAGGCATCAAAGATTACACCTGTTTAATATAAAGTGATTTAAATATGGAGTCACAGGCACTTTAATAGCTCTTACTGGTTGAAGCTTTTGGTTTCTAAATATTTCAGTGAGTTTCCTTTAAAGCGTCGATGTTTAATTCACACAAGCTGAGACCAACATTCACTCTAATGACCAGCATCGTAATGTGTGAAAGGTTTGATTCCTCTTTATAATTCTTAACACTTCAGAGGAATTAAAATTCTAACATCACCTTTCATTTTTGCCAGTGCTCGACAGAGCCTGAATTTTTAAAATTAAAGTGCCTGAAATTAAAGATGCACTAAAAATCAACCAGTGATCAGAATCAGCTCTTATTCAGCTGATCAACAAAATTAGCTGGTCTGACACTCTAACGTCCAGTTTTCTGTCAGTCCATGAACTCACCATTATTCACCAAATAACACAGATGTGAAGGTTTCTGCCTACAGAGAAAAAATGTCATGTTTGTCACCATTTAAAATTTTTTGAGATCAGCCCTTAAAACCTGAATCAGTGCCTCTCTGCTGTAGCTGAAACTGGTTGAAACACAGTATTATTATTTTTGTGAGTATTCATGTACTGGTCATGTGTGTAAATCATCCATAAGAACCCTGTTCACACAGAGAGAACTTCACACCCATTTAAACCTCTGAAGTCTCTTTATGTTGATAAAAAATGGAGTTCTAGTTGTTTTGGTCACATCTCACATAATGATGTGTGTTGGCTGTCAGCACTTGGGTTAGAGCTGCTTATTGATGAAAAGAATTATTGAATAATTTTAGTCAACATTAAAATCACAATAATTTAACAGGTCTGAGTTGGAAACGAAGCAATACAGCTCGTCAAAATAAGTTCCTCCCAGAGATATCAGTAGTTTATTCTGTTCACCAGTCTACATTCTGAATGAGTAACTTCAGGAATCTAAACTTTGAACAAGGTTTTGTCTTAAAAGCATCAAACTTTAATTCTGCAGACTAAATAATTAATAAAACAGAGAAAAGCTGCAGGAGCTCCGACGCCCAAGCAGACGAGACTTGGTAATAGATATTAAATGAAAACACTTGTGGTTTTAACTGAAGACCAGAAGCAACAGGAAGGGTCTGCGTTTGGCAGCGGCGCCGTGTTAAACACGTTCTGATCTCGAGCCAATCAGAACCAACGCCAGAGTCTCTCAGAGCAGCAGGTTTAACAGGCTGCACCTGTCAGGAGTTCTGTCCAAAGGTGGACATTTATTAACTAAAGCAGCAGCTGCAGACTGACAGGAAGCAGATTCCTTAAATCAAACAGGACTATGAGCTGGCAGGAAAATTCACTTCCTCTAAAACTGGTCTGACAGTGATCTATTGACTAATGTAGGGATGAATCGATTAGTCTAAATGATTAGTGTTCATCCCGAAATCTAAATCAACCATTTTATTTTGGTTTGTTTGAAGGAGTCAACTTTAGGATTTATTGTTCACCACAAAAATCTAATGTTGCAAAAGGAATGATAAAACATCTGCATAAAGAGCCACTGTCACAGTGACAAATAAACCAGACTCATAATTATAAACGTAAAAGAAAACACTTAATATTCAGCATTAATGATAAATACGTTTAGGTTAGAGAGGAGACTGAACTGGAAAAAACTAAATGTCTCCTCTAGTCTCAGATTCTGGTCTCAATGTTTCCTCTAGTCCCTGATTCTGGTCTCAATGTTTCCTCTAGTCTCAGATTCAGGTCTCAATGTTTCCTCTAGTCTCAGATTCTGGTCTCAATGTTTCCTCTAGTCTCAGATTCTGGTCTCAATGTTTCCTCTAGTCTCAGATTCTGGTCTCAATGTTTCCTCTAGTCTCAGATTCTGGTCTCAATGTTTCCTCTAGTCTCAGATTCTGGTCTCAATGTTTCCTCTAGTCTCAGATTCTGGTCTCAATGTCTCCTCTAGTCTCAGATTCTGGTCTCAATGTTTCCTCTAGTCTCTGATTCTGGTCTCAATGTTTCCTCTAGTCCCTGATTCTGGTCTCAATGTTTCCTCTAGTCTCAGATTCTGGTCTCAATGTTTCCTCTAGTCTCAGATTCTGGTCTCAGTGTTTCCTCTAGTCCCTGATTCTGGTCTCAATGT
>SSNR01000011.1:5055374-5123959 GCA_006937965.1 Callopanchax toddi
GATTCTGGTCTCAATGTTTCCTCTAGTCTCAGATTCTGGTCTCAATGTTTCCTCTAGTCTCAGATTCTGGTCTCAATGTTTCCTCTAGTCTCAGATTCTAGTATCAATGTCTCCTCTAGTCTCAGATTCTGGTCTCAATGTTTCCTCTAGTCTCAGATTCTGGTCTCAATGTTTCCTCTAGTCTCAGATTCTGGTCTCAATGTTTCCTCTAGTCTCAGATTCTAGTCTCAATGTTTCCTCTAGTCTCAGATTCAGGTCTCAATGTTTCCTCTAGTCTCAGATTCAGGTCTCAATGTTTCCTCTAGTCTCAGATTCTGGTCTCAGTGTTTCCTCTAGTCTCAGATTCTGGTCTCAGTGTTTCCTCTAGTCTCAGATTCTGGTCTCAATGTTTCCTCTAGTCTCAGATTCTGGTCTCAGTGTTTCCTCTAGTCTCAGATTCTGGTCTCAATGTTTCCTCTAGTCTCAGATTCTGGTCTCAATGTTTCCTCTAGTCTCAGATTCTGGTCTCAGTGTTTCCTCTAGTCTCAGATTCTGGTCTCAGTGTTTCCTCTAGTCTCAGATTCAGTTTCAGATGTAGTGACCCCAGCTCCTCGTCAGGTGACCTGAAACCAGGACATGAACGTCAGACGGAGCAGAAAACGAGTCTTTTCAGAGCAGCTGATCAGGTTCACAGACCAGAGGTTCAAACCAGCGCAGTGAGAGTTTCTCTGGACTCCTGCTGGAGAGGAGAGCTGCTGGACGTCCGTCTGGTGGTGGACTCTTTTCATCAGATTACTTTAGGCTGCATCAAATTTTAATTTTACTCGCTGCTCTGCAGGAGGCTGAAGCTCAGCCCAGAAGATTAAAACCACCAGACTTTTTCAGGCTCCTTCATGTCTTCATATCTCCTCGTGCTGCTTCTACTGAAGGAGAATCTCATTCACAACATGCAACAACAAACCTAATGAATGTGGTTTATCTGAGACTAGCTGGAGTCAGAATAATGAGAGAAACTCGCTGGATCAGAACGTCCAGCTCTTCTGTGACAGGTCTTCTGTCTGACGGGGTCACATGGGGTGTGATGTCATCTCAAACAACTTTAAACAACATGAACATTTTTGTCTCGATTTATCAAATTTGTGTTTTAACATCCAGTATCCCTACAACAACAACCACCCTGATTTATTGCAGTATTTTTCTTCAGTATGAAATCATTTTTGTTTTTCTTGTTATAACCAGTGTTGCCAGTAACGCGCTACTTTGTAACGCGTTACTCTAAAATTACGTCATTTTTCAATAACGAGTAATCTAACGCGTTACTATTTCCAATCCAGTAATCTGATTAAAGTTATTTTTTTCGAGCCACTGTGCGTTACTTTGATCTTTGTCCGTTTCCTTAAAATATTTATTTTCTTCCTGCATTTCTGTGAGCGGCGTTGTGTCACGTTCCCAGCATGAGGTGGAGTCACGTTTTCAACACGTGCACAGCTGAGGAGTCGCTCCAGCTGGAGGAGGAGTCACTGACCTGTGATACCTTAGCGTATTTACCTGAATATCCGGGCATTATTTTTGTAAACTCCTCTGATACAACAGGTTGTTTTATCTTCGGGGTCTAGACTTTGTTAAGGAGTGTGAGACTGAGAACAAACGGAGAACCGACGAGCAGGAACAGCTGACTGTCTGTCTGACAGCCGAGCAGACTAGCATTAGCAGCCTGAATGTAGCCGTAGCTCCAAACAGCTGGACTGAAGCAGCGCCAGCAACTAAAGAGACGTTTTGATGCATCCTTAGACAAACGCAGCAGTCGGGAAACACGAGCTGATGTTAGCTCCTCATGGTCCTAAAAGCCTCCGGTTTTAAGGAACTAACAGGTGAGTCTAAAGAACAGCTGATGACAGGAGCTAGATTATTAATTTTAGTCATAGTTGTGAATTTTACTTTACTTTAAATTCAATTTTTTTATTTGTTAAAATAATTAAATAAATCTTTCTAAAAGATGAGATTTAGTTGTCAAACAAAAATTTTTCCAAAAAGTATATTTAGAAAAGAGGGTCAGGTAGGGTTAGGGTTGAGCTGGATTTCAGGGAAATCCTGTAAAAACCAGCTGCAGCAACACAAACAGAAACTATGGAGGAGAGAGAATATCGTTTTCTATCTGGAATAAATACAGTCAGGATTTAGAGTTAGTGTCAGATAAAGATGAGAACATTAAGGTTTGTTCTAATGTTCATTCAAATGTTCTGATGTTAATAAAATGTGTTAAAATGAATTTAATAGTTACAGTAATAAACAAGTTATTTTATAAAAGGTATTTTTGACATAAAAGTGTTAAATGTCAGGTCAAGAAAGACTCTTTAATTTATATTTCATAAAACCAAGTATTTTTTTCAGGAAATAGTTTGGAAGTTCAACTTTAATATCAGGAGATCCATTGTGTTGACTTGCTGTTAAAATTCACTTCTGTGTTTTAGTAAAACTGGAGGTTATTTTAATGTCGAGGCAGGGGAGGAGTCATCGGCAGCTCAATGTCACTAATAAAGTAACTAAAAAAGTAACTAGTAATCTAACTTAGTTACTTTTAAAGTCAAGTAGTCTGTAAAGTAACTAAGTTACTTTTTAAGGGAGTAATCAGTAGTCGGATTACTTTTTCAAAGTAACTGTGGCAACACTGGTTATAACAGAATGTATTAATCTCTGACATAATGTTGTTGGTTTGTTTTCGTTTCCTCCAGATTTGACCTCCATGACCGGAGCTTCCTATGACTCACCCAGCAGCCCCTCCCCTCCCCTCTCCCTCTCCGATGGGAGTCCAGGTGTTCTCACCTATGATGGACAGGCCTTCTCCTCCTGCCTCCCTCCTCTTCCTCCTCAGTCCCCCTTCCCCATGTCCACAATGTCGTCTCTGTCCTCGTTTTCCTCCGCCGCTTCCCAACAACAGAGACGCTACATCCGCTCCCAGTCTCCTTTCTACTGACCTGCTACAGGTGAGGAAGTCGAGCTTTAATGTGAGGACAGGTTTGTTCCCAGTAAGGACTGGTTTGGTCTGAGGGACTTAATTGGTTTAA
The DNA here is from genome assembly GCA_006937965.1 of Callopanchax toddi. Lineage (NCBI taxonomy): Eukaryota > Metazoa > Chordata > Actinopteri > Cyprinodontiformes > Nothobranchiidae > Callopanchax > Callopanchax toddi. The sequence goes on from SSNR01000011.1 coordinate 5,058,419, forward strand.
GAGTTCTGTTCAGAACCTTTAAATAACAGTGAGGAGGTCCAGCTTAATGTTGGCTGAGTCAGATGTCTTTGTCTTTACAGGAGGTCTCCGTCCACCAGAGGAAGAGGAGGGTAAAGACAAAGGCAGGAGTGTTTTTATTCTGACTATCAGGCTGGAGGTTCAGAGTGTTTGCAGCAGCTCCATGTGTTTGTGTTTTAAATGTTATCTGTGTTAGAGACGACCGAACGGAGCTGCTCTGCTTCGTCTCTCTGATAAGCTCAGAGCCAGTGTACTGCCTCCTCCTCCTCCTCCTCCTCCTCGTATCACTGCAGTAGATACAGAAACAGCTGTTTATTCTTTAGCTTCTCAGGTCGGATCAAACATTTTAAAAGCATCAGCAGGAGCAGAAACTCTGCTGTTGACCTGAACTCGTTAACCTGAGCTCGTTAAACTGAATTTATTAACCATAGCTCGTTAACCTGAGCTCTTTAACCTGAGCTCATTAATCTGAGCTCGTTAACCTGAACTCGTTAAACTGAATTTATTAACCTGAGCTCGTTAACCTGAACTCGTTAAACTGAATTTATTAACCTGAGCTCGTTAACCTGAGCTCTTTAACCTGAGCTCGTTAACCTGAGCTCTTTAACCTGAGCTCGTTAACCTGAGCTCTTTAACCTGAGCTCGTTAACCTGAGCTCTTTAACCTGAGCTCGTTAACCTGAGCTCTTTAACCTGAGCTCGTTAACCTGAGCTCGTTAAACTGAATTTATTAACCTGAGCTCGTTAACCTGAGCTCTTTAACCTGAGCTCGTTAACCTGAGCTCTTTAACCTGAGCTCGTTAACCTGAGCTCATTAATCTGAGCTCGTTAACCTGAGCTCGTTAACCTGAGCTCTTTAACCTGAGCTCGTTAACCTGAACTCGTTAAACTGAATTTATTAACCTGAGCTCGTTAAACTGAATTTATTAACCTGAGCTCTCTAACCTGAGCTCGTTAACCTGAGCTCGTTAACCTGAACTCGTTAAACTGAATTTATTAACCTGAGCTCTCTAACCTGAGCTCGTTAACCTGAGCTCGTTAAACTGAATTTATTAACCATAGCTCGTTAACCTGAGCTCGTTAACGTTGCTTCCAGGCAGCAGCGAGTCCTTCTAACAGCTCAAACCAAAGTGGTTCTGAGGGAAGATAAAGCAGCGTTTCCACCAGGTTACAGATTCATCCCTTTCATCCTCCTGTGGCTCCAAAAACACAATTCTCTCTGCTTACATGTTCACCTGGCTAATCTACAGACGAAGGACCTCTGACAAACACCTCGACTCTTTAAGGCCCTACAGAGTCACTCTGATCGCTCCATCCAGCTCCTCTGGTTTCTGAAGGGTTCCTCTGTTTAGAGGAGGAAGATGAAACCAGTGAGGAAGGAACAAAGGTTTTCCTCAAAATGAACAGAATGGAATCAGTCAGTGTTTGATTTCACTTTTTTCTCACTAATCATTTATATTTTTAGACGTCCAGCTGACCCCAAATAAGACGTCTTTTTAGGGAACAAAAAATAAAATAAATGTTATTTATTATTCAAGCTGCCAAATAGGTGAAACCAAATCAGAATATTAGAAATTATGAAAATAAATAACCAGTCACAGGTTTTAGTTGATAAACATCCTCTGAATGATTTTAAATATCTGAGACTCCAAATGATGACCGCTCAACCAGAAAGTAAAACAATCTATCAGAGCTACGGAAAGCCATTTGAATCAAAACCAGTCAGATACTAGAGAAACACACCTGTCATTAATAATATGCTAATCTGGAGTATTTAAAGTGATTATGATTAATCTCAACAGGTCATTTTAACATGTAAACATGATTTCATTTATAAAATAAGAGACTTTAAATAAAGTCATATTTATTAATAAAATATCAGCTTCTGGGGAAAAAGTTTATAGTTCCAGCAAATAAGTAAAAAACATTTGTTATAAAATAAATAAAAATAATAAAGTGTCATGGATTTGCTCTGGGAGGCTTTTATTTTTAAAATGTTTTCAAAAGGAATATTAATATTTAAAATAATTCTTCTGTTAATGTAAAGTCCCTCCTGGAATAAATGCATGTCACTAAAAAACAAGTTTCCTAAAATGTGTTTTTTATTTAAAAAAAAAGTATTTATAATAAAACCAAGTTTTTCCTCAATCTGCAGTAAATGTTTTAATTATAGGATTTATAATAAAATAATTTATTTAAAGAGCAAATTTTATTTATTATTAAAGACATTTTCTAAATTAACATTTATTTATAAATAAACTGATTTTATAAGTAAAGATTACATTTTTCATTTTTGGACATTTTTTATAGATCAGTTAAGTAAATTCTAATAAATAAATAAATATAAATTGGGCTTCTCTAAAGTATTCTAAAATAGAATTCATTTTATTAAGTCATATATTAATATTTATTTATTTGTGTTTTACTAGATTTTGTCATTTGATTCTTTTAAACATTTAATTAAATTTTTTTTCAAACTTTAAATTTACACAATAAAACAGAAAGTAAAAAGAAAAGATGAAATAAAGATGAAATAAGTCCATTTTTAACAAATGAATAAACAAAGGGGTGTTGCATTAATAACTGATGGAAACCTTTAAACCACCGATACAGAGAATCAGGCAGAATCTGGACGTGATACCAGAATGAATCTTTTCCATTTTTCCAGGTTTTGCTAAATTCCCTCTAGACATGAATTCCTGTTCAATAAAATAATCAAAGTTTTCCTAACCTTTATATTTTGGCGTCAGAGAGGTGGTGGTGAAAATGATTTTAAAGCTTTAGGTAAAGCTTTGGACTGAATGTCTTTCCATACAGACATACGGGGGTTTTAGTGGGGTTATGGTGGATATTTAACACTGATTTTAACAGTCTGGTGTCAGTGAGGAGTGGAGTGAGTCTTCATCGGAGGAGGAGGAGGAGGAGGAGGAGGAGGAGGAGGAGGAGTGTCTGTTTATTGTCTGTTTGTCTCTCAGGGACCTGATTGGTTTAGAGCTCTTGTTCCACTGTTTGTGTTCAACTCAAAGTGTTTTATTGATAGTTTTGAATGTTTTTATTGATCCAGTCAGTTTTTCATTGTTTCCATGAACTTCGTTTGTTTGTTTCTTCCTTGTTTTGTGTAAAAAGTTCCTCTGCAGGTGTTTTTGTTATAATCTGTGAGAGGAACTGGTCTCGGGTCAGGGGACTGGTCCCAGTCCAGGAACAAGCCCACGTTTATTTCCCCTGTTTTTAATGTGAACTTCAGATTCATAACAACATGTTGGTTCTTTGTTATAAATCAAAGTAAATGATGGTTTCATCCACTGAAGAACAACCGATGATCAGATGTTTTGTTTCTGAAGATGTTTGGTTTAAATGTCAGGAGACTGGTTCAGCTCAGACCGGAGACCTGACGGCGTTTTAAAGAAAACTCTGATTTATTTACTGCTGGTTCCAAACTGGTGAATTCTGTCAGTGATGGAAGCAGAGAGAATGATTTGACCTCAAGATTAAAAGAAACTCGGAAAAGCTAAACTTTCTGGAAGGTGTGTGTCCCGTTCCACCTGAAGGTGTGTGTCCTGTTCCACCTGAAGGTGTGTGTCCTGTTCCACCTGAAGGTGTGTGTCCTGTTCCACCTGAAGGTGTGTGTCCTGTTCCACCTGAAGGTGTGTGTCCCGTTCCACCTGAAGGTGTGTGTCCCGTTCCACCTGAAGGTGTGTGTCCCGTTCCATCAGGAGTAAAACATGGTGGTAGTGTGATGGTCTGGTCTTCAGGACCATTGGCTGGAACTGATGGAACCATGGATTTTGCTGACTACTAGAACATCCTGGAGGAGATTGTCTGACCTTTGACCTTTAACAGGTCGTTTATGATGGAAAACCCTCCGATGTGTCTGGATTGAAACAATTCTGTAAAGAAGAGTTTTGTTACTTGTTTTCCAAACAATTCCCAGCATGCTCGCTGAGTGTACCATTTGTCAGGCATCAGTCTCTGTAGTTATATTCAGCATGAGGTGGGTCTGGTGCTACCAGCGTTAGCTAGCTAGCTTCAGATGTTAGCCCAGGGGTTAAAGTTCTCCGTGGCGATGGATTTCCTTCAAATGGAAAAAAAGAGAAAGAAGTTCCATCAAATCTCTTTCTCGCTTCTTCTTCTCTCTGTGTGTGTGTGTGTGTGTGTGTGTGGAGCAAATGAAGGCACATGTTAATGAGGTAATAGTGAAAGTCCTGGGCGTGGACGGAGGTGATGTGTCAGGTCTATCTTCCCGTTGGGCCTATATGGTAACTTTGATCCTGTCCGGATCACGATCTGCGCCGTGCTCCCTGTTGCGTCACATCTCTAGTCATGTTATAGTTACTGAGTATGGATCAGTCTGGCCCAGGTGAGCAGACTGACTCCCAGCACAGGTATTTAATCCCCGTCTGTAAAGTGAATCAAACATTTTAAAACAATGATCAGTAAATGAACATTTTTATGAGTCTGACACCTTATTGCATCTATTAACATTTGTCTTCAGCGACCTAAAGGTCAGACGTGATGAAACTGAAACGTGACCTTTCTGTTGGCGCCCACCGTTTGTTCTCTTCCTTTAATTCTGTTCTTCTTTACTCTGCTCTCTGATTCATTCTCACCTCCTCTCATTGTTTCAGCTCCGCTCTGTTATCAGCAGGTCTGAGCGTGAGTGAGAAAAATCAGATCTTTCAGCTTCTTGTTGCTCGTTCTGCTGCTAAATTTGACCATAAAACTAGATTAATACTAAGGTAAAAGCCAATATATTTCTAGGTATTACATTTAATAACCAGAACGTACCGTTAAATATATTTATTTTAACGACCTGACTGTCTGTGTTGTAGAAAAGTGAACTTTTAACATCCTCAGAAAACGGACGTTTTAAATAACAGCAGCTTGAATATAGAATCAAATCATAATCACAACAATTTATAAATTTATTAGACATGTTTGGAAACATGGAGCGTTTAATTCTCCTTTTTAGACCAAACAAACTCAGCAGTGCAGCTTTTCAAAATAAGAGCATGGAGTGGCTCCTCTAATGCTCACAGGGCGCACTAGAGTGAATACGATGATCTGCCTTCACTTCACCAGGTTTCCATCCTTATTGTTTTACATTTTGGATGAGAAACTTCATAAATCTATATTTTGATCACCAATAAGTTCTGTCTCTAAGGCACAAAGTTTTGTTGCAGGTTATTTAGACCTAAAATATCCAGAGTTCACATTTTAAGGAGCCTGCAGTCTCTGATTTGCACCAGCAGGTGGCAGAGTTGAGCTGTTTAGTGCTGGTTAAAACTTAAATGATGATACAATAATGACATTTATGATAGAACAGATATAGAACCATAACAACCTAAATGTTGTGTTGATTTAAGGTGAGGTTCTATTTAAATAACTCTAGTTTAAAACACCTAAATCTAATCAGTCAGAGGAAACGTGACAGAAAGGAGATCAGTCGCTTCAGGCTGATAACATCAGGTCATCTAATCGTTTTCATGAGTTCATGTTTGTTTTTTAAAGTGTTTTTAAAGAGGATTTTTACAAAATAAAAGCCCGCAGCAGCAAACAGAGCCACGGTTTAACTGGACACATCTTGTTGGGGAATATTTATGAGTTTCATAAGTCGTTGTGTGTTCCCTCTTCGTCTTCTTTAAATGAGCAGAAGAAAGCATTTATTCCTCTTCACCAGGCGAGCCGAAGCAATAAGAGGAGAAAGGAGAGGAACAGATGGAATATGAAAGGAGGGAGAGTGGGAGGAGGTGATGAAGAGGAGTCATATCTTTGTGGGGGGGCTCCTATTAGGATGAATGCGTTGAGCAGCAGAGGAAGGCGATACGTCTGGTTCTGATGGGTTCCCTACACTACGCCCAGGCTGCACCCGGCCCTGACCCCTCTCCCTGCACCAGGTGGAGGTGACTTCCTGTTACCTCTTCAGGCTGAACCCCAGGGACCAGCTCCCCGTCTAGACCTGGCTCCAGGACGGTGTCCCCGTCTGAGGTTTCCTGTCTAATGTGGTCGTCCTTCATCAAGGTCATTGAACCACTCGGTCTGAAGCCTGGGTCACACAGGAGACTTCAGCACCACGGTGCGCCTGAGCCGTGATTTCAAAATAAAACTATTAGTCAGTGAAAGGGGGTCGCAATGAGACCACCACAGCACGTCCCAGAAGCACCGGTCCACGCCACGGCGCTAAAGATGCGCACCAGTTCTATTTCTGCACCATGGTGTCGCTGAGACGCGGGTGTCTCGACATTGTGGAGTACGACAATACGCTGAACCGCTAGTACAGCTAACAGAAACCAACCGCCAGCTGTGGACGAGGAGCGATTCATTGTGGAATATTTACAAAATTGAGCTTTTAGAAACGGATTACTCCAATAAATATCCCACTGACCTGCTGTTGAAGAATAGTCCCACAAAACCTGACGGTAGTCCTGACCACATACAGACCATGCACTTCATTCTTCCTGTTCTCAGTTCCTGTGAGATACTGTGACTATCGCACGATTTAGCAAGCTGCGTTCAACGGCGCTCCGTTTTTAGGAACGTGTTCTGTGAGACCAGAAGACTCGCCAAAGACACAGGAGACGGCGCGGCGCTGACGTCTCCTGTGTGCCCCAGGTTTGACCCCTCACCTGCCCCAGACAACACGACCCCCAGGATCATAGAAGTACGCAAACCGCTCCACCATGACAAGGTGGTGGGTCAGAGGTGGGAATGAGTTCCTGCCTCAGGAGGAGTTCCAGTATCTTGTTGTCTTTGGGGCGACAGTAGCTCAGCAGGTAGAGCATTTGTCTGCAATGGTTGAAGGTTTGATCTCAGCTCTGTCTGGGTCTCTTTGTCGCTGTGTAGGAGGGGGTCAGAGGGTCCGGTGGCGCCTGATGTGTGGCGGCTTTGCCTCAGTGGCTACAATGTAGCTCACCACCACCAGCATGTGAATGACTGACTGTAATGTAAAGCACTTTGGACTTCACGAGGTTTACAAACAGGTGATACAGCGTTCCTATGCATTGGCGGTATGTTCTTTAGTAAAATAATAATAATAATGCACAGGTTTTATTTAGCGCTTTTAACCACTACTCAAAGACGCTTTACAAAAACAAAAAGAAGGAAACTGTAAAATAAATTAACAGGGTTTAAATGCTTGGTTAAACAGGTACGTTTTCAGAAGTTTTTTGAATTTCAGAAGTGAGTCAGCAGTACGAATATGTTGGGGGAGAGAGTTCCATGAGGTGGGAGCAGCTACAGAAAAAGCTCTGTCCCCAATGGTGCGATGTTTTGACGTTATTGTGTGAGAGAGGAGGTTGGAGGTCGAAGATCTGAGACAGCGAGAAGGGCGATGGTGACGCAGAAGGTCAGACAGATAACAAGGGGCGAGGTTACTGAGGGCCTGTAGGGGATGAGTAAGATCTTGAAGTGAATGCGCTGCTGAATGGGAAGCCAATGAAGGTTTTTTAGGACCGGGGTTATGTGGTCTCTCTTGTTGGTATGAGTGAGGAGCCGTGCAGCTGAGTTTTGAACATACTGAAGTTTCTTTATGTGTGTGGACGTAAGACCATAGAGTAGGCTATTGCAGTAATCTATTCTAGAGGAGTAGTTTAATACCACCTCAGCTGATCTGCAGCAGCGTCTCAGGAGGTGGAGTGTCAGATCAGACTCTGTCTAGAACCTGGTTCCCAGTGTGGTTGTGGTTTCTGAAGCTACCACTCCCAGTGTGTCATCCCAACCCTTTAAGAGAGACCAAACCAGTTTTCACTGGTCACCATGTCAGATCAGCCCTTCTCTAAAAACATTTCCATTCAGTGGATTTTAAGGAGGCTGTGAGGTTTGAAGAACATCTTCTACACTCTTGAGACAGGTTGGTGTTTTATGGATTTCCTCAGGATGATTAGAAGAACAAAACAGACCAACGAGGTTCTGAATCAGGGCTCAGATCAAAGAGACACAAACCTGTCCAGATGAAACCATCTGAGACTCAGGTTGTGTTTACGTGTGTCCTCATGGAGTCGGTGGTGAGCGACTGACCTTCATATTTGTGGGTTTTGGGATGTTGACGCCATCATCTCTGTAATAAAGTCACTCATCTCAAACTGCGTCAAGGACAAAGGAATCATTTTCAGAGAACACGAACAAAAAGTTCCTGATTGTCAATAAAAACATTTCATCGACCCTCCAGGACCAGGTACCTGCTGGAGACGACCTTCAACAGTAAAAACGGAGGTCGGCCGTTACGAGCATCACGCAGGTATACGAGCTCAAACTACTGCTGTTTTATTTTGATGACAGATGTTTCTTCCTGTTCTGACTCCAGTAAAGGTTTAGAGGTGTTCTGGTTCCCTCACTCTACGAGGTTCAGCAGGTCTTCTTTTATTAACTGGGTTCTTTTATTTTCAGGTCATTAGGTATGTTTTTATTTACCGTTAACTTTAGATGATTCAGTCAGAAAACAGCAGGTACAGATGCTGGATCAGGGAGACGAGGTCCTCACCTGGGACTCCAGAGACCATCTAACGGAGGTCTGTGTGGGCAAACAGGTCAAGTTAAAGGTCAATAAAAACTTTTCCCGTGTGAGTCTAGACTGCATGCTCCTGACTTGGCTGGATGTTTTAAGGTCTTTCCAAAGGAAGGATTAATTAGTTTCAAGAAATCCAGCTCTGGTACGCTGGTTAAATCTAGGCCTGGAGGGGAACCAAACCTCCCTCTCTCTGGGACTCCAGACCAGAGAGGACAGATCCAGCTTCCTAATCAGGCTCCTGGTCCACCGTCGTTGATGTAGAGCAGCAGCTAAACCCAGGAGACGGAGCTCCTCTCCTCCCAGCTGAAGATCAGAACATCGACGAACCAGTAAATCAAAAATATTATGGTCTGGCTTTCAGCTCAGCTGCTTCTTCACAACGACAGACCAGATCAACGATCTGACTACTGCAGATGAAGACCTGGTCCAGGAGCTCTCCTCCATCTGGAGCTCCTTCTCAACCCAGACAGGAAGTGATCTTCATCCAATCGGTGAACCCCTCCTGGAGGTCCTGGCTCCACGAGGCCAACAGGATCCATCTGCAAAAAGCAGAGCTTCAAACTGACCTTTCATCCAACCACAAACATACAATTAAGCTGCTTAGAGTGATGTCATCAGTAGGCGGGATCGTTATGATAGAAACGCGTTTCCTCTCAGGGTTGTGACTCTGATCGACGCTGCCGAGTCTCATTTCCTCCCGTCGTTAATATCAGGATTCAGACCCACTCAAAGAGACGTTAGAGGTAATAAATACGTCGATGGAGACATGAACACATTTCTCTGATGGCTGATGAAACATTCAGGTCGAAAGTGGAAGACTTAGCTGGACCGTTGGAATAAATCTACAAAACAGACGAGTCCACACGGCGCCGCGGAGCAGAGACGAATGGGAGCAGGGTGACTAAACAAAACCCAGAGCCCGGTTCTCCTCCTGCTCACTGACTGATAAAACGACCGGAGCTCCGATCAGCTGGTCGCTCTGGAGGAAGGACGGCGGCGACTGATCTGATCAACATTCAGCTGCTGTCATTAACCCTGACTGGATCAATAGCTGATGAATATTGGAGTTCTGGTCTGAAGCTGTGACCGGGCTTTAATTGGGCTGCAGGGGGAAGCCCTGTGATTCGCTGTGGGTTTGATTGACAGCTCGTCAGACGGCGCAGCAGCTTCCTGTTTGACAGCCATCATTAACCCAGCGGGGGGGCGGAGGAGTCCTGGAGCTGCTCTGACTCCCCGCCTCGGCGTTCTGCTGAGCCGGACTCCAGTCAGCCAAACAGCCACAGGCGTCTTATTTTATCAGGGTTCCTCCTCCCGCTAGAACCGCAGAACTCAGAGGATTCTTCGTTTTTAACTTTACTTCAAAAAGTTACTGCAAACACGTTCAAATAATTAAAACTTTTAAATGTTTTATTCAACAAACCACACGTTTTCTTCAGGATGAAATGAGTTTCTCTGCACACTGATCAGTAAAAATCAATGTCATCATTTAAACTATAATATAAGTTTTATTTATCAGAGTAAAAGAACACTTATGTTAAACATCCTGTTTCATAAATAGAAAACAGTGATGAGGTTCTTCTAGATAAAACCTTCAGTCTGACCTTCAGTTCGACGTCTCATAAAAACACCTCCTAAAACACGTTTTATATTAAAGAGTTTAAACTCGTCTCCAACACGGAGACGAGCTAACAGCTGTTTTTGTCTCCTTGATGTTTTAAAGAGAACAGATTTGGTTTTTAAGGGGTCCAGATAACGGTTCTGGTTCCGACTGACTCTCAGTTGAAGCTTTGTCCTGTTCTGGTTTTTATAAACACTTCATCACATGTTCCTGAGCGGCTGCTTGTCTTTCAGTAAAAACCCATCAGAGTCAGGACCTGCTTCCTGCAGAGACCTGACCTCCATCCAGCTGTTCTACAGCAGGACCAATCGGCTGAACCCACCTGTGCTTCCTCCTGAAACTAGGACTGGTTTATTCCCTCCCTCTGAGGCTGTTTGTCACCAGACGATGAGTCCTGATGGGGGGGGGAGGCTGCTCTCTGATAAAACCATCAGTTTTTACTGGTATACTTCCTGGTCTTCATCCACTCTGGAGTCTCTGACCTGCTGGACTAAAGACCCAGAAGGTTCAGAACGACCGATTAGTAAATGTAATTCAGCTGTAATAAAATTAGATTCATTATTAAATGATAATTAGTCAAATTGTGCCGTTAATAAAGGAGCCAGCTGACTGGACTGAACCTCCAATCAGAACCAGGCTCAGAGTGGGCGGAGCCTCCTGCTTCAGCCCACTGGACTCTGAGAGGACAGGAAACCTCCCTGAGTCTTAACGTCAAACAGGGTTTCTGCCTCATGGGTGGAAACGGGACACGATTTCCACCAGATAGGAGGAGGAGGAAGAGGAGGAGGTTAACAAACAGGTGATAAAGCGTTCTAACGAATCAGGATGACTTTCTTTAACGAGTTGTTATAATTAGCTGCTAATCTATCACCGATCTGCAGCAGTGTCTCTCCTGATCGGACTAGCTGTGAGTACTGCTCTGGTCAGAGGATTACTTCCTGTTTCTAGAGGCTCCGCCCACTTCGAATGATGTCGCCAGTGGGCGTATTAGGGATAGAACACTTCAGAACATCCCTGTGATCTGATTGGACGTGTTCTCCAGGTCTGTGATGGCTGAACCAATAGGATCGCTGGATCTAGTGACTCCTCCTTATTGGAGCAGGACGTTTAATCAATCCTGAGGTTACGCCATCACGAGCGAGGCTCCCAGGCCCGCCTCTCCTCGCCGACGGCTGCGTTTCCTCGTCTGTTTTGGACCACGTGGTCGCGTCGCCTTCCAGACGCTGTAAAGTGAAGCCAAAGCGACTCGTCTCCTCCAGAGAGTCCTCTCACCTCCTCAGTAGACTGAGTTTCCACTCCATGTGTCCAGAAAGCACCTCCTGCTGTCTCTGAGTGTCCTCGTCTCCCCTGAGACTCCCTGACAGCCAGCGCTCCCTCTGGGGAGCACAGAGCGGCAGATTTCTCTTCGCCGCCTCACAGACCTCAGTCTGACGGAGAAACCTCGGAGACGTCGTCGTCTCTCCGTGACAGTTTGACTAAACATCAGAAATCCACTCGGAGTAGGAAAACAAGTTGTTCCACTTTTACAGAGGAAATTATAGATTATATTATTTAAACTGAACCATTAGTAATAACTAACCTATAATGATCCCTTTAAGTTTTAAATGTAATAATTTTAATAAAACAGAAATAAAACAGCTAGCTGTAGATCCTCCACCAGGGGGCAGCAGACGGGTAGAGGACTGGATATGACAGGTTTTTGATGGAAGTCCTAATCCTGGTACTCCATCTGGTCACTTCAAGGTCATGAATCAGGAGAGACGCTGCTGCAGATCAGTGGCTAATAGCAGCTAGTTTTCAGTTTTTTAAAACGTCCTAATGATGCATCAGGTATATTACCAGGTTATTAACCTCTACTATTAAGCATGAAACTGAAATTAGCTGCTAAATGATCACTGACCTGCAGCAGTGTCTCTCCTAATCAGACTAGCTCCAGCTGGAGGACTACTTCCTGTCCCTAGAGACTCCGCCCTCTTTGAGTGATGTCACCGGTGTTTGTGTGGTCCTTCCTGTAGATAAAAACGACCCAGATGACCTTTAATTAACCAGAAATCAACCACACTAAAACAAACTGAACTGTTTAAGGACTTTGAGCGCCGTCGTAGTGGGCCGGTCCAGAGCTCTGCTGCAGCTCTGAGCTGCCATCAGCAGGATTTTCATGTCTTCCTGATTCAGGAGGAGTAAAACGGGATCCGTTACCTCATTAGAGCCGTCATATCGCCATGATCCATCACGTCAGACAGAAACGCTGAGGTGGAAGTTATTCTGAGCCATCCGGCTGAGATTGATGCGGCGATAAAGGTGAGCGGCCCGTCGATCCTCTACATCCCAGAGACATCCTGATAGGAGGCTTTAATAAACAGCTGATTCCAGATGTTTTCTCCTGGCTGACGTTATCAGCCTGTTTAGCCTCATCGACCCAAACAGCTCCACTGTTTACGCTCCGCTCCGAGTTTTATTTCCCTGACGGACCATCGATGTTTCCAAAGTGAGCGCGGGCCTCCTGGGAGTGTTTAGCTGCTGATATCAGGCAGGTTCATACCTGACGTATCAGAGACCCTCTGGAGCTCCTATCTCCTGTGAAATGTAAACGATGCTAACCAGACCTTAATGAGTCATGGAACCAGACAGCAGATGGTTCGGATTCAGACCTGCTGCTCGTTGTCATTCAGAGACACACGGTCTGCGTCATTCGCTCCTGAAGACGGTCCAAAATGTCCCCAACCTGGGCTGAATAAGTCCACAGGACTCCAGGTCAGGGGACAGGTCCTACCTGAAGTGGAGTTCAGGTATCTCCAGGTTACGTTCACTAGTGAGGGGAGGAGAGTCTGAAGGGTCACCGTCCTGCAGGTTTTAAGTTTCTCTGATCCGACACACCTGGTTCAGTGGGTTTTTACTAACCATTAACTCAAATCAGGTGCGTTGGAGCAGAGAAACAGCTGAAACCTGCAGGATGGTGACCATTAGAGACCTGGAGTCATCACCACTGCTCTAAAACCTTCCCTGTTTTTAAACTCTAACCAAGTTCTGTAAAGCAGAAAGGGGGCACAGACCTGTGACGTGGTTTAGATCAGGACCTGTAGTCCTCTTTAGGGGGTCTGTAGACCGGTCAGTCTAACCTGACCCACATCAGCTGATACATCAGCTGTTTCTTCTCTGTGCATTCATTTGGTAAATGTAGCTCTTAACCTGTTTTCATATTTCACACCTTCAGGGTTAATCAGGGTCAGATTAGACCCAGACTCACTTCAGTAACAGACGTCTGAGCAAAAACAATTTAGAAAGTAAAAAAGATTCCCACAGTGTGTTTATCTAGAAGAACAATTAAAACAGCCATGTCATGGGAATAAAAATCAGCTGTAACACTGATCACTGTGTACTGTCTGAGGAAAAGTTAGGAACAAGTTACAGCAAATACATTCAACAGCCAATACATAGTAACTGGGTTCCTGATAAAATGATGTTTACTTTCTTCAGAACTTTTAGAGAAAAACTGGCAAAATAAACATTCCAGTATGTGACTAAACAAACATGTATGAAGATTTATATTCCCCCTCATCCGGCCTGTTAGCCTGATATTTCCGGCCCTCCGGCCAGGGACTGCTCCCCAAGTAGTGATGGGATTTATGGCTCTTTGAAGGGAGCCATTCACCTCAAAGAGACGTTAAAAAAACTGACTCTTTTATGGGTTTTTGCAATATTTTGAAAGAAAAATATGTAGAACTACAGTATGTTTGGGGACACTCTTTATTGTAACCGCTATGTGGATTTTTATGTGGCCCTTTCAGATTTGTAATGGAGTTGTATATATAATTATTAATAGTAAGAGTAGTAATAAAAGTTTTCTAGTTTTTTTCAGTGTATACAACCAAAAATACAAATATATTTACACCTACAGTGTAATAACGAAGCCTTTATTTAACAAAACCTCTAGTGGGCCGACAGAACATCCCTGTGGAACGCCACAGCAATCAAAAACCATTCAAATAAAAGAAAAATGTTCATTTATGTTGACATTTTTAAACAAAATAGCATTAAATTGTTTTATAATTGTTAATATAATTGCTTTTAACAGCACTCTATATATATTGTGTAATTACTGTGATTCATAACTGTTTTTTGTGTGATTTTTAAAATTCCTATTCTTTAAATCAAGAAATCAAATGTATAATATTTCCTATCGTTCTCCTTTTTTGGGCCAGAAGACTACACTTAGTTTTTTGACATTGTAACATTTTTAAAAACTTTACATAGTTTCTGTCTCTGGGACTTTTCACTCAGGCTTGTAGGAGGAGTCCTTGATTTGGTCGGATGAGGAGAATCAGCTCTGAGCTCCCTGAAGCCAATCTGTCCACCTGACTCCAGTCACCGTTTCCTCCACAGACTAATCTAAACATCGAGGAGGAGAAACCCTCCTCGGGTGACAAACTTTCACCGTGTTTTCAGCTGCTCTGAGTCTTTTTCTGCAGCAAAAATAGATTCTTCTGAGCACAGGAAGTTCTTAATAAGGCTTCAGCAGAACATCCAGACAAGATGGCACATCAGTGACGACTATCTCTCAATTACTGCTGCTATCTGTTTGGTCCTCGCACCATCAGACAGAGCTGGGGAAAACAAAAACAGACTCTGCTCCCAAAGCTCCTCGCTGTGACAAAACAGTCCTGGGGAGGATATCAGCTCGTTTTCACAGACAAACAGTCTTCAGGCGTAAAGAGGCCCATGCAAATCCACCAAAACAAAAAGCACAAACCCAGCTGGCAGCTTGACAACCGCAGCCCGAGGAGCTGTGTGAATACTAAAGCAGCACGGCGTCTGACTCTGAACTTTATCTAACAACAACTAAATAATGACCGGACCTCACAGAGCCACACAGGTGAGTTCAAAGGCTGCAGGAGGCCGTCACAAAATGAAGAGCCACAGCCAGGTTCACCTGGATAATGAGGCGGTCTGTCCCCCATCGGGATGGAGGGGACGCGTCCGGTCGCATGGAGTCAGAGGTGAAAGGTCACATCCTCATTATTTGTGAAAACAGTGATTTAGGAGATCTGGCAGCTTCAGGAAAACAACTCAAAAGCTTCCATCTGCTGATGTTGGGATCACTGAAAGCAAAAGGTTAATGAGCATTTTTTATGCAAGAGACAAGATTTGTGTTTTTCTTCAAATAAAGTAGATGAAACAAAAACTGAGACAAAAAAAATCCCCAAGGAAACAAAAAACCTGCAAATAACGAGACTGTAAAACAACAACAGAAAGTTACCAAAACTTATTCTGGACCGTGTTTAAACAGAGAAAACAAACGACTGATATGATGCTGGAGTGATGATAAACTGGAACCAGGCATGTAAAAGAGAGAGAGAGAGAGAGAGAGAGAGAGACTATCAGGCAAAATGGAGGAAAACAAAACAGGTTGGGAGTCAAAAAATGACTCAGTAATTTGTCCTCACCAGTTTCAACAGAGTCTGTATCTGATCAAAATCTGGGATCATTCATTTATCCAGAACCTTTTATAAATCAACTGGTTTTCCTGTCTCCCTTTTTAGTTGTGTTGCAGCAAAACTGAGTGAATGACTGATACAATACTTGAACCAGGTGTGACAGAAAAATACAACAAGGTGCAATAATCAGGAAACTAAAACCAGGTGCAATCATTAGGGAAAAGAAACCGGTGTGATCATTAACGAACTGGAACCAGCTTTGATTTTTAACAATGTGGAACCAAGTGTAATCATGAAGAAATTAGAGCCATATGTGCAACTGAAACCAGGTGTAATGTAATTATTAAACTGGACCCAGTTGCTATTGTTTACTCATTTCAACTGTGCATGATCAAACCTGATTATGCACAAACCACTAACAAGTGTAGTAGTTATCCTCTAACCAGGTGTGGCAAAAAACAAAAATAAACTAAAATCAGGTGTGATCACAAAAAAACTGGAACCTGTATGTGATCACTAAAACTGGAACTGGGTGTGATCACTAAAACTGGAACTAGGTGTGATCACTAAAACTGGAACTGGGTGTGATCACTAAAACTGGAACTAGGTGTGATCACTAAAACTGGAACTGGGTGTGATCACTAAAACTGGAACTGGGTGTGATCACTAAAACTGGAACTAGGTGTGATCACTAAAACTGGAACTAGGTGTGATCACTAAAACTGGCACTGGGTGTGATCACTAAAACTGGAACTGGGTGTGATCACTAAAACTGGAACTGGGTGTGATCACTAAAACTGGAACTAGGTGTGATCACTAAAACTGGAACTGGGTGTGATCACTAAAACTGGAACTGGGTGTGATCACTAAAACTGGAACTGGGTGTGATCACTAAAACTGGAACTAGGTGTGATCACTAAAACTGGAACTAGGTGTGATCACTAAAACTGGAGGCAGTGTTATCACAAAAACTAAAATCAGGTGTGATCACAAACTAAAACCAGGTATGATCACTAAAAATAGAGGCAGGCGTAGGTAGAATCTGGTGTGTTCACAAAAAATAAAATCAGGTGTTATCACTAAAACTAAAAACTGGTGTGATCACAAAATTCTGGAACTTGTATGTGATCACTAAAACTGGAACTAGGTGTGATCACTAAAACTAAAATCAGGTATGATCACTAAAACTGGAATGTGATGTGATCAGTAAAGCAAGAACCAGGTGTGATCACTAAAACTAGAGGCAGGTGTAGCTAGAATCAGGTGTGTTCACTAAAAATAAAATCAGGTGTTATCACTAAAGTTGTAATCAGGGGTGATTACTACAATTGTAATGATTTTGTGACAACTAAAACCAGGCATGAGCACTAAAACTAGAACCAGGTGTGTCCGCAAATACTGGAATCAGGTATTATCACAAAAACTGGAACCAGTTGTGGTCACTAACAAACTGGATCTAGGCATGTAGAGAGAGCAGGAAAAACAAGAGGATTAATTGGGGAACAAACTAAAGCATCATAATTAAACCTGAATCAGAGGTTCATAATGGTAATGTTTTTTTTCTTTGTGGTCATGTTTAAGTGATTTTATTTCTGGGCCACACCACCCCTGTTTTCTGTTTTCTGATCCATGAGTAAAGAAGATGCTGAAGTAGTCAGAGCGATGGTGGGATGAGACGTTTTCAGGAGTGTTCTGAGCCGTAGTTCTACCAGCTGCTGTGAAAACTGATTACCTGCTGCTGCTGCTGCTCCAAACTCGATTCACTTTTCCCCAGCAGCTCGGTGGATCTCTGCTGTGATTCATTTTTAAACAGCTTTGTTTGAACTTCTGCTTCGTGCGATGGAAGACGCTCACACCCTCTCAGGTCTTCTGACTGATGGCTGACAGAAGTCTGAACAGGTGAAGGCTGATGTTCAAACGAGTTCACAAACTTTGAAGCTTTCGTCAAATTCAGTAACTGATGAGTTCGAACTTTGATCCCTGAAGTCCCACGTTATAGTCAGAGGTTATTATTAATGATGAGGTTTTATAGAAACTTAACCTTTAGCCTAAGTTGAATTTGTTAATTTTTGACCTTTTTATTGTGTTTTTTATCATGTTGGTCACTTTCAGTTTTTATGGTCTGAGTTCATTTGGTCTCTTTCTGTTGATCTTAGATCTAGTTGTGTGTTTTTGGGTCTCTTTTGTGTTTTATTCTCAGTAATTTTATTAAATCCATTCGCTCATTTTGCTCTCAGACTGCAGCCATAATAAGGAAACTTAAACAGCTGTCATTTAGTTTTCACTGAACATCAAAAGGACGCGTTACCTCTGCGTTTGATTTCTCTGTTTCCATCAAACAAAGACTAAAGCTACAGAATTCAGACTGATCTAACCTCTACATGTGCTTTGATGTTGATTTCATCAGAGTCTCGTTAATGTAAAAGCTTTGAAGCTGACTGTTGTTGCTATCATCCAGGTGAATTCCTCATCTTTTGGTTTCAATCTCAACATTCGAAAAGTTGCTTCAAACTTTTAATCAGTAATTTAAAAGGTAACTTGATGATAAAGAGAGGAACTATTTAATAAACTAACCTGCGTTAACGAAGCTCTACGGTTTCAAAGCTCGGTACTTTGCACTTTTCGGTTTAAACTGAGAAACAAGTGAAGTTCTAGCTGTGTTTTTTCTGGTCGTGACCTGGAACCATCACCAGCATCACATTTTAAAAACTTTACTTTAAACATGAAGCCTTTTAATAAATCTGAAAGTTTAAATGAGCTTTTTTTAAACTTTAGTATAAAAGTTGTTTGTAAAAAACCCTAAAGTGATTGATTTATGTTTGTTTTCTGGTTGAATTCTTTAGTTTTGTAATTTTCTAGTGAGTTTTATGTCTTTGTGATGTTTAATTTAATATAGTTGACACCAGTTAGATTTGATCTTAATTCAATTCTGTCTATTTTTAATGTTTTAATGAACATTTTGAAGGTCTTGACTCATTTAGAAGCTCTCTCTGATAAATATTCACTCTCGTTTTGATTTATTGTGATCGTTTGTGTTTCGTTATGGTCACAATGTTCTCTTTGAATTTCTGCTTCTTTTTCATCTTTGAGCCACACCAGTGTTTAATTTTTAAAACTTTATTTCAGCCTTTCCATGAACACGTTCCTCTAATAAATTAAAACCGTAGGAGATGAAAATCCAGGTAGTCCACCTCCAGGTTTTCTCCTAATCAGACACCTTTCCTGTTGTAAACGGTACCTCATCAGGTTCAGTAGAGCTCGGAGCTTTAATTATGTTTGAATATGATGAATTTGTTACTGAGTTTGTCCTCCACACCTTCCTGACCCGAGGACTCAAACATGAAAGCAGCAGGAACCGTCTGTAAACCCGTGACCTCAGCGTGAAGCTGAGGATTCTCGGGGAACCTTCTGAGGCTCAATTTAGACTCAAACTAAATTAGGATTTGACCTGATGAGTCAAACAGCCTGACGTTTCTGACACTTTGGTTTTTCTTCATCCTTCGTTCAGATGATCCAGCTGAGCTGAAGGAAAAGCACCTTTTAAGGTGTTTGTCTATTTATGTGTTTATTCCTCAGCGGGGATTGTTTCCAACCTTCCATCTTTGTTGTGATTCCTCCCAGGATGATGTGACTCAGCAACCTGATCCATCATCACAGATAATAAATACCAACAAAGAGTCGCGGTGGCCTTTCTCAGTGTCAGCCATCTGTTTACTGTCAAAAACACCTAAAAATCAATGAAAACGTTCAGCAGCAGCAGCAGAGCTGAAAGAGAGCGGGTTGATCTCACTGAGGGTCAGACTGAGTGAACAGGTGGAATCGATGTGGGCTCATATTCAGGTCTTTAAAATAACTCCTGTATAGTTATATTACCAGGTTGTTAACCTTTATATTTAACATGAGACCATTTGTTGTGTATTTGTGTCTCCTGATCTGTCATGATGTTTGAAAGTCACGTGATTAAAAAAATCTCCCAAAACTTTATTTAAGTTCTTACAAGACAAGCCAGGTAAGTTAGGTTTGAACGTAGACGCTGTTGTTCTTCGTGTAGAGTGACCAAACCTCCTCGTCTGCCCGGACATGTCCACGCTTCACATCCTGTCCTGGAGGATTTCTAGAATCATGAAAATGTCCCAGGATTTTACTCTAAGTATCTGGTCCACTCCGGTTCTCTGCTCACAGACAGAAGACAGCCTGTGTTGTATTCTATAATGTATATCTATTCTGTATACGTCAATAAAGTCAGAAAATGTAAAAACAACAACTTCTGGCACATCGGTCATGTGACTTCTGACGCAGAGGACTTCTGGCACGGAGGTGGCTTGTCTGCAGCTGGGTGCCTCTGGTCATGATGGCGGGTTTAGCTACAGTTGGTAGTTTAAGTTTAATAAAGATGGAGAATCCAACAACAACAAGACGACTGACTGTAAAAGGAGTTTGTTAGACTCATCCTTCAACAGGTCTAAACACCAAGGCTGTGTTAGAAACGTCCACTCATCCACTACATAGGACCCTAGAAACGTGCCACGATAAAAGTTTATGTTAAGATGTAGAAATAGACCATAATGCATTGTGGTCAGGTGGAGAGTCAAGAGGGAAACATTTAAATGACACGTTCCAGCTGAAACAAAGAGAAGCGAGTTCTCCTGTTGGTCTCTCTGGACCTGATTCCTGCCTTTGATTCCGATCCATCCATTCATGTGATCCTCCAGGTCACTGGGACACAAGGAGCTCTGAACTCAGGCTGTTTAGGAAGCTACCTACAAATTAATAGGATGCGATTCGATGGTGTAGATTTCCTCTTGACATCGGTGGGGACCAGGACGGGACGCGGGGGAGGGGAGATTTCGAGCGTTCGCCTAAACAGGAAGTGCAGTTTGAAGCGATCCGTTCCTGTCCCGGTCTGGGGACCGGCCCAAAGTTACCATCACCAGGAAAATGCCCGATGGCCAGTCCTCATCCAGACCCAGGGCAGGCGCCATCAGAGTAAGCGGCTTGGCGCTGGTTGATCCAGACATGAATGCCTCCTTACCCTGGACACAGGTCCGTCTGCACACAGCAGCACACCTGGTCCAGGCTGCACGTAGGATTGGTGGGATGCAGCGCTATTTCTGCACCCTTGGACTGGTGGGGACATGTCACCTCCGTCCATACCAGATCTACACCCATGATCTGATTATTTATGTTTTACACTAAAGAAAAACACTTAAATATTCTTGAAATTCTTTAAGCTCTCCGTTGTTTTCATGCCTTTAAAAGATCAGCAGAAGTTGTGTTTCTTTTGAAGATCTGACTCTTTCTCTCCTGGTTAATTCAAACGGATTGGCTCTAACTCTCTGTCTGCAGTGATCAGGGTCCTTTAGTAAACATGGTGGAAACGATCCAGCAGTCTGAGCTCTACCTGCTGGCTCTCTGTGATTCTGTTTGTGTTTTTCCTCCTGGTTAAATTTATAGAGCCGTTCACAGGATGGAAAAACAACTTTGTTTGATTTTCAGTCCCCCCCCCCCTCACTCTCAACCCGCCGCCCTCCAAACGATGGTAAAATAACGGCACATTATTCAATGTGAGCAGCTGCCTGCCATCTCCAGTCTCATCATTCTGCAGAGCGAAGCGAGCGGCGCCGTAAACCAGAGAGAAACGGAGCCGAGGCAGGAAACGTTCTGCATGATTTCCCCCCCGACGCCTCGCCGGGCGGCCGATCGCTGAAATGACCAGTTTCTGACGGTAATTCAGAGGCGTTTGTTTCTGGGAGACAAGACGACGTTTCACTTCCTGTCACGGTTTCAGCTCCGTAACCGCAAACAAAATGGTCCCATTTATTTAATATGGAACCACGGTGAAGACGGACCTGAACTGTTGTCCTGTGTAGTTCTTTATTCCCTCAGTGGAAGTCCTGGTATGGATCATATTTAATAACTCATTTCTAGACTGTTGGGATAAAGTTGAAAAACTTCCTCCATGTTTCCTGGACTTTTCTGACGGTGGTGCCATTAGTTTTGACTCTTCAGCCTCAGCCTGACATCCTGGCAGATCCTGAGCCGTTCCAGCTGATAGCTGCAGATAAAGCATCTCATTTTAATACCTGCTGAAATGAGGTGTGCGTCAGGAAGCTGTGCATTAGGGACGTGGTGGTTATCTGATTGGAATCTAATCGACCGCCGGGCCCTAATGAAAAGAGCTGAACTGAATTAAAGAACAAAAACCGGACTTCTCCCCTCCTCGGTCGTTCAGTGTGATCATAAATTAGCTGTTACTGTCTACGGCAGGAAGCGGAGATCGGCGGATGTTCTGTTTGATCCAGCTGACGACCCGGAAACCTTGATCTGGCATTATCTTTGTGACAGTTCTCATTAGAACAGGAACCTGCTGGAACGTTGATGAGAGTTGACGCACGGCCGAGGTCGAGGCAGAGGCTATGGGTCGGGACGGAACCGTGACGTCAGAACGAAGAAACATGCGTCTGAGTGACCTCACATTTGTCAATATTCTAACCTCTGATTCAGTGTAAACCTTAGGATGACCTTTGAGGAGAGAAGCGTTTGACGACAGCAGGTAGGGAAATATCAGGGTCTGCTCTAAGGACACGCGGCTCTCGGGCTTATAATGTTAGATTATTGAGTTTCTGTGTGTTTTTCATTTGTTTTTATTGATTTATCCCATCACTCTGCCTTTGGGACCTGATTTATTGACCCTGACAGGTTGACCCGTCTGATAGGACGTTGGTGTTCTCAGGTCCCCGTCATCCCAGGTATGTGGGCTGGTTTCATCCTTTATCTTTATCTCTGATGCATGAGTATAACTTCCTCTAACGCTCTCATTCATCTTCCCTAAAGAATCCGTGTCTACCGTCTTGAATGCACTGACCTGATTGACTGGGCGGAGTCATGTGGGGTTCCTTTACAGCTGGTTTATGTATTTATCATAAAGAGGACAAAAGCTGCACCAGATATCACACAAGCCTGGTCTCTGTGGTCTTCTGGGTCTGGACCATGGTCCCAAATGAAAAGTGGAGGTCCGTTTTAGACAGACTAGTTTGTCTGAACTCTGCACTGCCCTCTAGTGGACGTGTTGCCTAACAACCACGCCGACACGAGGAGCAGTGAGCGTAAACAGGTCCTAAACACTACGACTGATGTTTCGTACCAGTTCAGACCAACATGGCCGACTGTAAACTGGACCTGTCCTGCTCTGGATCGTTCCTCTTCACTCCTCCTGCTTCCTGAGGGGATTTACAGGTTTATCTTTGGGGTTGGACTGTTTATTGTATTGTTATTTAAATCCATCAAAGGTCATCTCAATCTGAATGTCAGTGTGTGACAGGATGTTCCTGGGGAGGATGGCCAGGCGCCGTGGCGACCAGGAGTGGGACACGAGGGGGGATTGTTCAACACAGGGCGGTTGAGATGAGGTCGGTGTTAAGTTAGCCTTTCCTGGCTGCAGCCGCCCTCTGCAGCATTTTAATCATCGGAACGTTCTAATGAATATTAATCAGGCTTTTACCATTCATGAATATTAATGGCATTGACTGTTTGTCACAGCGGTTGTTAGGAGGTTCTGATTAACTGTAGAGCTGAACATTAAGTAACCCTCTCTGAGGTGGGCGATAAAACACCTGACGGGGAGAGGAAGTCCTGGATGGCAGCAGTAACTCTGACCTGTACGGGTCAGACACCCGACAGTCCACTCAGACAGGATTCACTTTACATGGTCAAGATGTTCAATCCACCCAGCCAGTTTGCAGGTCTAGAGCCTAAGACCTCCTCCAGAGGGGGTCCAGGTGTTCCCAGACCAGAGGTGAGATTATAAGGAGCTGTAATACGTTCTATATATGACCGTTTGGTTTGAAAGAAGCAGCAGCATCTCTACTTTGAGCTTCTTACCTGAGGGTAAGTCCAGCCGCTCTGCAGAGGAAAGTTTTAATGACCACAGGTGAAGTCAGGAGCATGGCCAACCTTTTTACTCAACCATGCTCACAGACGCTGACCCAATCCATCCACCGGTCTCTGGCTCCATTGTACCCTCACTCATGAACAAGACCCAGAGATGTTTGAACTTCCACCTGGAGCAGAAGCTCATCCCAACATCCCAGAAACCATGTTGTCTGGAGCAGTTTGTCTTGGACATCTGGGAGGGACTCGAAGTCAAACCACTGCTCCTCCAAATCTAGAGGAGCCAGTTGAGGTGGTTCTGACATCTGGTCAGGATGCCTCCTGGACGCCTCCTGAGGGAGGTGTTTTGGGCCTGTCCAGTCAGCAGGAGGCCCCGGGTTGACCCAGGACAAGTTGGAGGAAAATATATCGTCAGGCTGACCTGGGAACCCCATGGGGTTCCAGTGGAGGACCTGGTGGAAGTGGTCGGGTAGAGGATGGTCTGGGACTCCCTACTTGGGATGCTGCCCTTGTAACCCGGACCCAGATAAGCAGAGGATTGTGGGGCAGGGTTTTGCCGCTGGTAGAGTCTCCTGTGTCTAATAGGTTCTGGGTGACATCATTAAACCAGATAATGGAGCTTAGACTATGGATACCAACACCTGACTCTAGAGTCAGGTCTAAAGGAGAGGCCTGATGATCAACCATACCCACGGAAACACGCTCCAGATGACTCCCACGTGGACCCACGACCTGCAGGAGGCGCCGTGAGGTCATCAGATCCTGGAACTGGGTAAACTGTTCTTCATCTTTAATATTTCATCAGGTTAGAATAATAACATAGAACTTTTTATTGTGACCATACTGAACTCCAGCAGTTGGTTGAGGATCTGATTGATTTTACTGCTCTTTTATCCAACCATCAGTGTCAGCCCCACCTGACGGATCGATACCTGCAGAGCGTCCTCCAACGAGAAGAGACAGACGCTCCACCGTATCGATCCCCTGATAGAAACTCAAACTGAATATGACGCTTCGGCTTTAATCCCTCCTTATGTTTCACTCCTTCATGCTGTTTGCTGGGTTTTCGATGACGGATCAACTGACGGATCGCGACTCTAAAACCTTCAAATGCTCCACTGAGGCGACACATTACAGCATCAGCAGAATGAGTGAAAACTGCCTGAAAACAGCGGCTGAGAGAGAAGTTTAAAGTGCTGCAGAGAGGTGGAGTTATACTGATTTATAGGTGTGGAATAAATCACAACACCAGCAGCTCTATTACCCTGCTGACTCGGGCTTTTCTCAGCTAAATCTGCATAAAATCCTTATCAGAGTCCAGTAGATCAGATTTATGGCGTCCTGATTCTCTAATAGAGTTTTATGAGGTTTAATTAAACTTTTAACCAAGCTGTGGTCAGAGCCAGGCTTTCATCTGATCGGGTTCACTGGGTATGAACAACCATCAATCAGTGTTAACATGATCACAGTGTAAACCGTTGTTCCATAAATTCATTATGGCTGATTAGTTTATGGACAAAACATCATCATAATTCACTGGTTACAACCGGGGACTCTGAGGGGAGTTGGTTGATGGAGTTTGAAGTTGAGGATCTTTTATCCTATGGATATAAAACATTCTGTCATTTTCTTCCTCCTGGTTCAGGCTTTCAACATCTGTTTTCCAACCAGGAACTTCCAGAGGGAGAATGATGGATGCAGTTTTGTTGTGGAACTCAGGAGCGCCAAATCTTGGTGGTTCACGCGAGAACAAGTACGTGTATAAACAGCAGCTGGTAATCAAAAGGTAGACTCGTCTTTTTGTTCTTTTGTTGAGGATTATTTATTCACTTGGCTTGTTCTAAAATGGGTAAGCACACTTCATTTTTATATAGTTTAATGTTATGCTTAATTAAGTCTTGTATTGTTTCTTTGTCTTTTAAATATCCAAATCGTGTTAACGTTAGCATGTAGCTAAAGGCCCTAACCCTGATCCTGATCCTGACCCTGATCTTGATCCTGATCCTGATCCTGACCCTGACCCTGATCCTGACCCTGATCCTGACCCTGATCCTGACCCTGATCCCCACCCTGATCCTGATCCTGATCCTGACCCTGATCCTGACCCTGACCCTGACCCTGATCCTGACCCTGATCCTGATCCTGATCCTGACCCTGACCCTGACCCTGATCCTGACCCTGACCCTGACCCTGACCCTGACCCTGACCCTGATCCTGACCCTGACCCTGACCCTGACCCTGATCCCGACCCTTATCCTGATCCTGACCCTGACCCTGATCCTGACCCTGATCCTGACCCTGATCCTGATCCTGGTTCTGATCCTGATCCTGATCCTTATCCTGATTCTGACCCTGATCCTGATCCTGACCCTGACCCTGATCCTGACCCTGACCCTGATCCTGACCCTGATCCTGATCCTGACCCTGACCCTGACCCTGACCCTGACCCTGACCCTGATCCTGACCCTGATCCTGATCCTGATCCTGACCCTGACCCTGACCCTGACCCTGACCCTGATCTTGATCCTGATCCTGATCCTGACCCTGACCCTGATCCTGACCCTGATCCTGATCCTGATCCTGATCCTGATCCTGACCCTGATCCTGACCCTGACCCTGACCCTGACCCTGACCCTGACCCTGATCCTGATCCTGATCCTGACCCTGACCCTGATCCTGATCCTGATCCTGACCCTGACCCTGACCCTGATCCTGACCCTGACCCTGACCCTGACCCTGACCCTGATCCTGATCCTGACCCTGACCCTGATCCTGATCCTGACCCTGATCCTGACCCTGATCTTGATCCTGACCCTGACCCTGACCCTGATCCTGATCCTGACCCTGATCCTGATCCTGATCCTGATCCTGACCCTGATCCTGACCCTGACCCTGACCCTGACCCTGATCCTGATCCTGATCCTGATCCTGATCCTGACCCTGACCCTGATCCTGACCCTGATCCTGACCCTGACCCTGACCCTGATCCTGACCCTGATCCTGACCCTGATCCTGATCCTGATCCTGACCCTGACCCTGATCCTGACCCTGACCCTGATCCTGACCCTGACCCTGACCCTGACCCTGATCCTGATCCTGACCCTGACCCTGACCCTGATCCTGACCCTGATCTTGATCCTGATCCTGACCCTGACCCTGACCCTGACCCTGACCCTGACCCTGACCCTGATCCTGACCCTGATCCTGACCCTGATCCTGACCCTGACCCTGATCCTGACCCTGACCCTGATCCTGACCCTGATCCTGATCCTGACCCTGACCCTGATCCTGACCCTGATCCTGACCCTGATCCTGATCCTGACCCTGACCCTGATCCTGACCCTGATCCTGACCCTGATCCTGACCCTGATCCTGACCCTGACCCTGACCCTGACCCTGATCTTGATCCTGATCCTGATCCTGACCCTGACCCTGACCCTGACCCTGACCCTGATCCTGACCCTGACCCTGATCCTGACCCTGATCCTGATCCTGACCCTGACCCTGATCCTGACCCTGATCCTGATCCTGACCCTGACCCTGATCCTGACCCTGACCCTGACCCTGATCCTGACCCTGACCCTGACCCTGATCCTGACCCTGATCCTGATCCTGATCCTGATCCTGACCCTGATCCTGACCCTGACCCTGACCCTGACCCTGATCCTGACCCTGATCCTGACCCTGATCCTGACCCTCATCCCCCAGACCCAGACCCTGACCCTGACCCCGACCCTGACCCTGACCCTGACCCTGACCCTGACCCTGACCCTGACCCTGATCCTGATCCTGACCCTGACCCTGACCCTGATCCTGACCCTGATCCTGATCCTGATCCTGATCCTGACCCTGACCCTGACCCTGATCCTGACCCTGATCCTGATCCTGACCCTGATCCTGACCCTGACCCTGATCCTGATCCTGACCCTGACCCTGACCCTGACCCTGATCCTGACCCTGATCCTGATCCTGATCCTGACCCTGACCCTGATCCTGATCCTGATCCTGATCTTGATCCTGATCCTGATCCTGACCCTGACCCTGACCCTGACCCTGACCCTGATCCTGACCCTGACCCTGATCCTGACCCTGACCCTGACCCTGACCCTGATCCTGACCCTGACCCTGATCCTGATCCTGATCCTGATCCTGATCCTGACCCTGACCCTGACCATGACCCTGATCCTGACCCTGACCCTGATCCTGATCCTGACCCTGACCCTGACCCTGACCCTGACCCTGACCCTGACCCTGACCCTGATCCTGACCCTGATCCTCAGCCTGATCCTGATCCTGATCCTGACCCTGACCCTGATCCTGATCCTGATCTTGATCCTGATCCTGATCCTGACCCTGACCCTGATCCTGACCCTGATCCTGATCCTGACCCTGATCCTGACCCTGATCCTGACCCTGACCCTGACCCTGACCCTGACCCTGACCCTGACCCTGACCCTGACCCTGATCCTGACCCTGACCCTGACCCTGATCTTGATCCTGATCCTGACCCTGACCCTGACCCTGACCCTGATCCTGATCCTGACCCTGACCCTGATCCTGATCCTGATCCTGACCCTGACCCTGACCCTGATCCTGATCCTGATCCTGATCCTGATCCTGACCCTGACCCTGACCCTGACCCTGACCCTGACCCTGACCCTGATCCTGACCCTGACCCTGACCCTGATCCTGATCCTGATCCTGACCCTGACCCTGATCCTGATCCTGATCCTGATCCTGATCCTGACCCTGACCCTGATCCTGACCCTGATCCTGACCCTGATCCTGATCCTGACCCTGATCTTGATCCTGATCCTGACCCTGACCCTGATCCTGATCCTGACCCTGATCTTGATCCTGATCCTGACCCTGACCCTGACCCTGACCCTGATCCTGACCCTGACCCTGACCCTGACCCTGACCCTGATCCTGACCCTGATCCTGATCCTGACCCTGACCCTGACCCTGACCCTGATCCTGATCCTGATCCTGACCCTGACCCTGATCCTGACCCTGACCCTGACCCTGACCCTGACCCTGATCCTGATCCTGATCCTGATCCTGATCCTGATCCTGACCCTGACCCTGATCCTGATCCTGACCCTGATCCTGACCCTGACCCTGACCCTGACCCTGATCCTGATCCTGACCCTGACCCTGACCCTGATCCTGACCAATCAGATGTGTGCTGCTTAGACTTATGGAGTACAGATGTAAATGTGAATGGCCGTGTGTCTGTGATGGACTGGTGACCTGTCCAGGATGTGCCCCGCCTCTCGCCTGGTGACAGCTGGAGTGATGTCACCAGTGGGCGTGGTCTTGACTGTAGATTAAATAATTAAATAACGCTTCTTCATCATGACCCAAACCCTGTCTGAGGAAACGGGACTGATTGCTCCCTGAATGATCGAATGTCTGATGTAAAACCATCACCACAAAACGAGTTATTGGTTTTCAACCTGCGGTCCGCCTCGGGTCTGATGCAGGCGTCGCTGCTGGGGCTTAACGAGCGGTCTAATGAGCGTACGGTGGATAAATGTGACGGTGAAGCACCTCTTGTTTTACCGAACAGGAAAACCTTTGTCTGCCTGGAAGCTGAAACCATTAAGATCAAATCATTTCTTCTAATAATCCCATGATGCTCAGAGCTTCATCTGCTGGTTTGTGTTCACGCTGCTGTTTATCTGATCGCTGCTGCTGCCTGAACACTAATATCTCTTTATTATCACGGTTCTATAGAGGATCCTACACACCTTTTGTCACCTTCCCTTTTCATCTTGTGGAGTTGTGTTTCTGTACCTGTGGGCTTCTAGGAAAACCAATTTCCGCCAATGTTGCCTAGAAAATTGTGGTTTTATTTGTTCTTTTCATATTCAAATGAGGAGCTAAAATAATCAAATGGAAGAAAAACGTTTTTTCTTTTGATTCAACTTCATATCACAAACACTGAAATCCAGGAAATGAGAAAAGATGCAGCTGAACAAACACTCAGCCAGCAGTAATAACACTTCCTTTTATTTACGATGACACGTTGATTTATTTAAAATCACAAATGACAGGTTTGATCAGAAACCAGAAAACCTTCATTTCTTTGTCTCTATCTGAGTTTCTAGTCTGCTGTTTTAGAAGACTTGTAACTATTCTTCATTCTGTCTGTGTTCCAGTCAGCAGGCTTTCCTGTGACAGGTGAGAATATTTCTGAATGATAGATAATATTACATCCAGCTCCTGAGGGGACACTGAAGAAAAAAAATCACGTTCTGTGCTCATGAGAAACTTTCTCCTGAGGACAGAACTATTTCATACAAAGCAGGAAAGTTTTTATGTAGAAAGAGAAACTTGGTGCCGTGTTGTAGACCTTATATCAGGTCTTCAGACGTCCTCATCAGAGTCTTGATTTAAGGACATCTGGTTGGTTTGTCTGCTGAGGCTTAGTGGGTGTCCACCAGAGGATTGTGGGAACCAGAAAGTTTCACTGGAGACCATTTTGTTGACCTGAATAGTAACCAGTTTGACCTGGTGGGAACCAGTTTGACCTGGTGGGAACCAAATAGACCTGGTGGGAATGGTATGGCTTTATTCTCGCCCAGTACATACAGTATTCAGTCATGTTACTGTACATGCACAAGGAATTCATTGGGTCGTGGATCTGTGCATTCAAAAATAGAAATGAAATAAATAAAAGTAAATAAAATAAATAATAGGGATGAAGACAACATAAGTGGGAACACATTAGACCTGGTGGGGATCAAATAGAACTGGTGGGAACCAGTTAGACCTAGTGGGAACCTATTAGACCTGGGTGGGAACCAGTTAGACCTGGGTGGGAACCAATTAGACCTGGGTGGGAACAAGTTAGACCTAGTGGGAACCAGTTAGACCTGGGTGGGAACCAATTAGACCTGGGTGGGAACCAATTAGACTTGGGTTGGAACAATTAGACCTGGGTGGGAACAATTAGACCTGGATGGATGGGAACCAGTCAGGCTTGATGAGAACCAGTTAGACCTGGTGGGAACAATTAGACCTGGGTGGGAACCAGTCAGGCTTGATGGGAACCAGTTAGACCTGGTGGGAACAATTAGACCTGGATGGATGGGAACCAGTCAGGCTTGATGGGAACCAGTCAGGCCTGGTGAGAACCAAATTGACCTGGGTGGGAACCAGTCAGGTCTGGTGGGAACCAGCTAGACCTGGTGGGTAGCTGATTCTAAAGTTTGGTTTCCAGCACTGAGAAGACTGTACTGTTTTTTTTTTAAATGAAAACCAGGAGAAGCTCAGAGCTCTGGGGGGAGTTGACAGCTCTGAGATGAACTGAGACATCGACCAATCAATGACATAAATAAACGTCAACATTTACGTATCTAGTTATTATTTTTATGTTGATGAGTTTAAACCAGTGGTTCCTAAATAGAACGTTGAAGGTAAAGAGAATATCTGCTCTCTAGCGCCACCACTTGATGTTTGTTATAGTCGACCATTAAACTATCATGTTGGTTTACAGTCATATTCCACTGCCTCGGGTTCAGACTGAACCATCATTTCTCTAAATCAGTTCAAGAAGTAGAAAACTGAATTGAGGTCACAGCTTGAGTTCAAACAGCAGCTTTTCTGTCTCAGAAGTTCAGACTGAACACAACTGGGCTTCAAATGACAAACAAAACCACCATGAAACACTGGTTTTTACAGGAAGTTTGTTAGAGGTTCAGACTCACTGTAGCGCATCATTAGAGGAACCATTTCCTCTAAAGTCTTCTTTTCTTCCAAGGAATAAAACACTCAAAGAATCCGGTTTAAACATAATGCTGCTGCCTCAAATTTGACTAATTATCATAAGATCCACAGAGAGCAGCTGATCAAAGGAAACGGGTTTGATCCAGTCAGATGTGGAATTCTGTTTGATTCAACGGCTGCTGCTTCTATCAAAGAACGTCCGATCGCCGTCCCAACATCCATCCACTGTCTGAGCGTGCTCAGTTACACAGGAAGTCAGTGTTTCTTACAAAATAAAACAGGAAGACGGATTCAGAGAATAAGAATGATAAAAAAAGATCAAACTATTACAGAAATAACCTTCATACAGGTATTATGAGTAAGTTAAAAACTAGAATTTCTGGGAAGAATTTCTTTAAACTGTCAAAGTGAGATATTTGATCCAAAATGGCTGACTTCCTGTTGGGTTCAGGTCATCTTTCCAAGAGAGTTTTTTGTAGGTCTTGATCAGTTTTACAAGTTCACTGAATATCAAAACTGTAAGAGAAGAACTCTGAAGAGGCTGACAACAAAAGTGGGCGCTGTTGTGAAACTCTTCAAAATATGTAAATTTTCATTTCATTTTAATGGGGAATTTTAGGTGTGTTTATTAAGATGACCTGGCATAGATGTGGACTCCAGTCTCTCAAGTCACCTAAACAAACACTCCTAACTTGACTCTGAGTCACCATCTAAAGATTGGTGACTTGACTCTGACTCACCATCCAAAGACTTGTGACTTGACTCTGACTCACCATCTAAAGACTTGTGACTTGACTCTGACTCACCATCTAAAGACTTGTGACTTGACTCTGACTCACCATCCAAAGACTTGTGACTTGACTCTGACTCACCATCTAAAGACTTGTGACTTGACTCTGACTCACCATCTAAAGATTGGTGACTTGACTCTGACTCACCATCTAAAGACTTGTGACTTGACTCTGACTCACCATCTAAAGACTTGTGACTTGACTCTGACTCACCATCTAAAGACTTGTGACTTGACTCTGACTCACCATCTAAAGACTTGTGACTTGACTCTGACTCACCATCTAAAGACTTGTGACTTGACTCTGACTCACCATCCAAAGACTTGTGACTTGACTCTGACTCACCATCTAAAGACTTGTGACTTGACTCTGACTCACCATCTAAAGACTGGTGACTTGACTCTGACTCACCATCCAAAGACTTGCCTCTGACTCGTGGGTTGAGACTTGTTTCTTATGAACTATCTTTATGTCACGAGACCAGAGTTGAAACTAACGGCTACTCGGCCGATCCATTGTGCACAAACGGCTCGGTGGAGCAGCCGTGTGTCTTCAGATGCATCAGATGATGACGTCGTTTAATCGATTCAATCTGATTTACCTGTTAGATGAAAATCCAGAAAACAGGTTTGTTTTTTCTAGAATCCACTTAAAAATAGCAGAAAGGTTTAAAAAGTCTCTTTAGGTTTGTGTATGAAGAATGGATCTCTTGTAGACTCATGTTTTAGTGCAACTCTTCTTCTGCTGCCCTTCCTGCTTCACATATACTGTAGCTTTTCTCATTGGTGAGCCCTGCTGATGTTAAACTCAAGGTCTTGACTCTTTGTATTTTACTGGTGAAAATATCCCCATATTATTTTTTGACATCTTCATCCTGATTTTTCCTCCTCATCACCCCCAGGCTCTTTGTCCTGATTGGCTAGTTTACCTCTAAGTAGCTCATCACTCTCTTCCACCTCGTCTCTCTTTGGCCGTTGTAACAGCAGCAGGAGGATCGATACTAACCTGTCAGATAATCAATATCTCTGCTCGTTATGGAGAGAGAGTTCATCACCGAGCCTTTAACGATGAAAACATGTGACCTCGTTAACAGAAGAAATGAAAGGGAGGTCAGAGGTCATACGTGTCCTCAAAGCGGTTGATGTGGTCAGATTTCAGATGACAGAGAACGCTTCACCTGGAGTTCAGAGCAGCTAATGGTGACCTTTAATGGAGTCTGACCTCTGGGATCAATCAGCTGTTCCTCCTCTAACTCAGTCAGAAGTAATCTGATTACTCATGTTGGAGGAGCATAATCACATCTGTAACCGCTCAACAAGCTGTTGTTTCCTTATTGTCCTGGCATGACCTTTAACCTTTGACCTGCTCACTGAGACCTGTAGAGTCAAGGATGGAGCCTTTCTTGGACCTGGCAGAGAGTCTGAGACTTGGACTTGAGTCACATTCAAGTCATCAATGCAAAGAATGAGACTTTACAAATTTGAGACTTGACTTGGACTTGAACCTCAAAAATTCAGATTTAACCTGTACTTGATATCATCCATCCATCCATCTTCTGTGGCCGCTTAGTCCTCCACAGAGGGTCGCGGGGGAACTGGTGCCTATCTCCAGCGGTCAAGGGGCGAGAGGCGGGGGACACCCTGGACAGAATTGATATCATAGACTTGATATTTTACATGGCTTTGCCCTTGTAGACTTGAGAAGTGACTTGTACTTAAACTTATAAAGTTGAGACTTGACTTGGACTTGAACCTCAGAAAAGAGACCTGACAGACTTGAACCTCAAATACTTGAGAGTTGACCTGGACTAGTCATAAACTTAAGTTTGGACTTGGACACTTGAAACCTGACTTGGACTTACACTGGTAAGGTTGAAACATGACTTGGACTTGACACTCAGACTTGATGTTGCCTTTGTAGACTGAAGGCTTGACTTGAACTTGTAAAGTTAAGACTTGAATTTGACATGAACTTCAGAGACTTGACTTGGACTTGCATTAATCAAATATACAGCTCTGTGAGGACCAGAGGAGTTTTTCCATGAAGCCTGAAGCTTTTATTTTGAAGGAAGCTGAACTTCTCAAACACACACTTAATATGAGAGCATATTTCAAAATAAAAGACACTGCAGCCCTTTGTACATCAAAACAATAGAAAATGCAGGATATTTAAACTTATCATTTAAAATAAGTACTATAAGTATAAATACCAGATAGCAGAACTGAATTGTAGGTTTTAGTCAAAATTAGTTAAAACGTGCAACATTTTATTTAGATCATTTTGATATAGAGCTGCTATGGTTTCTAATTTTAGACTTTCTTCTCATAACAAAGGTTAAAAAAACATGACAAAATAATGAATATATTCTGCAGCACACTCAACCTTTCCTCTCCTAAATACATATTTGTACAGATTGGATTGTCAGTAAAAGACAGAGAGCAAAATGAAACACAAACACCCTGATCTCAGATCAGATGGCCAATCAGCTGCCTCTCTGAGGGTCTGAGTGTTTCTCTGATCCAGAACCAGCATGCTCTCTGCTCCACCTCCATCACTGACTGATTTGGTTCTGGAGTGATCAGAAAGCCCTTCAGCGTGCCTCAGCAGGAACGAGTTTCTGTCTTCAGAAGCTGAACCTGATTTCAGTCAGAGGTCAGAGGTCAGGTCACCACTAAACTCCACAGCTCAAACTGGACCTCCTGGTTCTGACTCTTCTCTTGTGTTTTAGGTGATGAATGAATGAATCATTCAGTAAAATGTGAAGAAAATCAGAAGGATAGTTTAGAGTTTTTTTTAAATAAAAAATGTTGAATATGTTGGCAGCTGTTTAAATAAATGACAAAATAAATTAAACAATCATAGAATTAAATTTTAATTCAGAACAAAAATGGTTTGATAGTAATAATAAATGTGACACATACACACACATGGATGGATGGATCATTGATGGATGGATGGATGGATAGATGGATGATAGATGGATGGATGATAGATGGATGGATGATAGATGATGGATGATAGATGATGGATGATAGATGGATGGATGATAGATGGATGGATGATGGATGGATGGATGATAGATGGATGATGGATGGATGGATCATGGATGATGGATGGATGATGGATGGATCATGGAAGGATGGATGAATCATTGGTGGATGGATGGATTATGGATAGATAATGTGTAAATGTCTGAAGTGTCTATTGTTTATTTGTCATGCAGTAATGAGTCACCAGTAGAGGGCACTGTTGTATGGGTGATGCCAGGCTGCGACTCCAGGTGGACCGGAAGTCAATTAATTTGGCTTACGTGTCCCAGTGTGCGGGAGTCTTTAAAAGTAGCGTCGGGTACCTGTTAGAAAAAGACATTACAGCCTGACTGCAGCCTTCAACTGATGTTGTGGCGTGATGCTGGATCCCTATAGAGAAACACTGAAAATATTGCAGCCCTTGGAAGGCAGAGCGAGGTAACGGTAAACTTTTAATGATTCCCGTGTTTATTTCACTGTTTGTAAATTGTTGCACTGTTTGATGTAATGTAATGTAAGGTTAATCCTTTTTGACTTATTGTATATTTATATTTGTATATTGAATTGTATATTTATTATTGAATTGTGTATTTATTGTGCACTAAATGGATGTTTTTGTGTGTTTAAGTTTTCACGGTGCACTGCAAGGTGTGTTGGAGCACCTCAGCATTATATGGAGGAAAAAGGATGCAATAAAAATAATGCACCCGTCGAGACTCTCTCTTGGCTTTTCTTCTAACGTCCGGGGGACTGCAACAGTGAAAACTCGATGCTGAGAGGAGGCTACTCGCTGATCTTCATGCTGGAGGAGAGCAACTCGTACCTGTTGGAGGACTCCTGTTACAACCAAGATTACAACGCCAGTCAACTGTCGCCATCTTGTCCACACCTGTCAAGCTTATCATCGCTTCGTTCCCTTCATCTGGGACTCTGGTTACGTTACAAAGGTGCAGGTATCAGTACAAACTCTATTGACTAAAAGGTTAAAATACCTGCACACATTTGTGTCACTTAGTATTATTTGCATTGTTTATTGTGGTTCTACAGCCTTGCCTTACATGTGTAAAATTAGAATGTATTTTCCAAACTGTTGTGGTAAAACAGCTGTGTTTGCAGTTACATTCGTCATTAGCCACATGCATTTATTCATGCGTGTTAAAGGTTAATCAATACTTACCTACTTCAGTCTAGACACTAACACACAAACTAACATACACAATGATGAACTCTGCTGAAGAAGTCGACAACCAAGAGCAACAAGAAGTGAAATCCAGCAGACGTGAAAGGTGTTTAACTGAAAAGGGTCAAGAGCTGCAGGAGCAGACGGCAAGGAAACGGGAAAAGACCTTTAATAAAGCCTATGATGCTTGGAAGAAGACTGCTAAAGAAATAAGAACTAAACTAAAGGCCTTCTGCTCTCTCGAAGAGCTAAATAGCTACAGTCATGATATAAGAGACAAGCAAGCTGTGGTAGAGCAGCATTATGAACCCATTCGCCGTAACCAAATCATGACGCCAGAAGTCGTTAAAAAAATGGATGCCAGTGCAGTGCTTACGATTGAGATCCGTGACATTATTGCCAAACGACAGGAAATACTTGAACAGCCCTTCAATGACCGCCTTGAAAAGGACAGAATACGAATGATGTTAAATAAAAAAGACAATAGATCTGTGTTTGGTAATACAAACTCGGAGACAGAGGGTTCAGCTGTATGCTCAAAGACGGATTTCACTGAAAGTCGAGAGGTGGAAGCTGAAGCTGAACTCGCAGTCAAGGTGGAACAAGCAAGGGTCACACAAGACATACTGGCACAGCAAGAAAAAATAAACCAAATGGAAACTGAGCAGAAATTAAAGGAAATTGAATCAAAGGCGAAGTTGGAGGAGGAGAAAATTAAACTTCAAAGGTTAAAGGCAGACAGTGAAGTGAAAATAGCAGCAGCACGAGTCAGAGCTCTTAGCATTCAAAGCGAGAGAGACAACCAGGATTTAGCTTCTGAAAGTTTTGTAAACCTCCCCAACATTGCACCTCAGCCCACCTTAAATCCACATACACCAACATCTTCACCACACATAGCCACTCCTGACGGGACAGATCTTAGCTTAGCTCGAGCCCTTGCTAACTCCCTAACCTTAAGCAGACTTCCTGTACCTGAGCCTACCATTTTTTGTGGTGATCCTTTAAAGTTTATAGATTGGAAAGTATCTTTTATGGCACTTATCGGTGATAAACCTTTACCTGTATGTGAAAAAATGTTGCATCTAAAGAGTTATCTTGCAGGTGAGGCACGGAAGGCAGTAGAGGGATATTTTTTCCGCAACAGTGAGCAAGCATATACAGGTATTTGGGGTGTTCTACAGGAAAGGTATGGCAGCCCATTTATTATCCAAAGAGCCTTTAGGGCTAAACTCACAAAATGGCCTAAAATAGCTGCAAACGATCCAATAGCACTGAGAGAGTTTGCAGACTTCCTCCAAAGCTGTGCAGAAGCTATACCTCAAGTAAAAGGCTTAGATATTTTGAATGATTGTGAGGAAAACCATAAGCTTTTGAAGAAACTGCCTGAGTGGATAGTACAGAGGTGGAGCAGAGTTGTGGTGGAGGAGTTGGACAAAAGCCATGAATATCCTAACTTTATGACTTTTACAAAGTTTATACAAAAGGAGGCTAAAGTAGTCTGCAACCCGGTAGCCTCACCATATTTTATGAGTGTAAAAACACCAGAGGAGAGATGCACTAAAAGAGCAAAGACGCTGACAACTAACATTCATTCTAAGACTCCAGCCTTTCCCCCTAGACCTAGGCCTCCATGTTTGTTTTGTAAAGATGACTCTCATGGCATAACTAAGTGTCCAGCCTTTGTGGCAAAAAATAATGATGATAAGAAGGCTTTTATTTATGAAAATCGTCTTTGTTTTGGATGTTTGAACCGAGGACACTTAACTAAAGATTGTAGAAGGCGTCATTCCTGTAGTAAGTGTGGTCGACGTCACCCTACTTGTCTGCACATAGAAAGAGTAGTAGAACCTAAACAGGTCAAAACTGAGCATTTCAAGCCTTCAATTGAAGGAGCAGACAAGCAAGTGCATAGTGTTATGGCTCATGTCTTAACAAGAAAATCATCTTCTACATCTAGTATAGTACCAGTTTTTGTATCAGTTGCATCTGAACCACAGAAGGAGATACTTACCTATGCTCTACTTGACACCCAAAGTGACTCATCCTTTATTCTAGAGGACTTGGCTTCTGAACTGGATGTAGATGCTCAAGCAGTGCAGTTGAAGCTTAGCACGATGACTTCTGTTGATACGGTTGTTGCTAGTAAGCTTGCTAAAAACTTAAGAGTGCGTGGCTTTGACTCTGAAGCTCATGTTCAAATTAAACAAGCCTACTCTCGTGATTTCATTCCAGTTGAGAAATCTCACATCCCCACCCATGAGACCGCACGTCAGTGGCCACACCTTGAAAGTTTGGCTAACAAATTGCAGCCGTTAAAGGACTGTGAAGTGGGTCTGCTGATAGGGTACGACTGCCCAGCAGCACTAGCTCCCTTAGAAGTCATTACGGGTAAGGTAAACGAACCTTTTGCACAAAGAACCATCTTGGGATGGAGTATTATTGGGTCTGGTAATCCACACCTAGATAGGAAAGGTAACCAGAGCTATGTGCATAGAATCTCAGTTAAAGAAACACCTGTACCTTCAGCTGCAGACATTCTTAAAGTCCTAGAGTCAGACTTTAATGAAAGAAATTATGAAGATAAGTATGTGTCTCAGGATGATGTTCGCTTTATACAGATTCTGAGTGATGCCATAAAGCAGAGAGCTGATGGCCATTATGAGATGCCTCTTCCCTTTAAGGATGATAATCCACCACTGCTCCCCAACAATAAGAGGTTAGCTGAAATCCGATTACAACACTTAAAGAAAAGGCTGATGACTGATAAACAGTACCATGAACAGTACAGTTCCTCTATGAGAGAAAGCATTAAAAATGGTGATGCAGAACTAGCTTCTCCTTTGTCTAACAGTGAGACAGTGTGGTACATTCCACATCATGGGGTGTACCACCCAAAGAAACCAACTAAGCTCAGAATAGTTTTTGACTGTTCCGCTAAGTTTAATGGTGTTTCACTAAACGATGTTCTTCTCACTGGTCCAGACATGATCAACCCATTGATAGGGGTACTTTGTCGTTTCAGAAGGGATAATGTAGCTATAGTCTGTGACATTGAAAGGATGTTCCACCAGTTTTTCGTCTGTCCAAGTATGCGTAACTATTTGAGGTTCCTGTGGTGGCAGGATGGACAATTAGACACAGAACCTAGTGAGTATAGGATGGCTGTCCACTTATTTGGCGCTAGCTCTTCTCCTGGCTGTGCCAACTTCGGCCTCAAGTACCTAGCACAACAACACAAAACAGACTACCCTAGAGCGTCAGAGTTTTTGGAACAGAACTTTTATGTAGACGATGGCCTGATTAGTGTTTCATCTGTTAAGGAGGCACAAGAACTCATCACTGAAACACAAACACTTTGCAGACATGCAGGTCTACATGTACATAAGTTCATATCAAACCAAAGTGATGCACTTTCTCATCTTGCACCCTCAGAAAGAGCTGANGATGATAGATGGATGGATGATAGATGGATGGATGATAGATGGATGGATGATAGATGGATGATGGATGGATGGATGGATGGATGATAGATGGATGGATGATAGATGATGGATGATAGATGATGGATGATAGATGGATGGATGATAGATGGATGGATGATAGATGGATGATGGATGATAGATGGATGATGGATGGATGGATGGATGGATGATAGATGGATGGATGGATGGATGATGGATGGATGGATGGATGATGGATGGATGATAGATGGATGGATGGATGGATGATGGATGGATGATAGATGGATGGATGGATGGATGATAGATGGATGATGGATGGATGGATGATAGATGGATGATAGATGGATGATAGATGGATGATAGATGGATGGATGGATGATAGATGGATGATGGATGGATGGATGGATGGATGATGGATGGATGATAGATGGATGGATGGATGATAGATGGATGATAGATGGAGGATGGATGGATGGATGATGGATGGATGATATATGGATGATGGATGGATGGATGGATGGATGGATGGATGATAGGTGGATGATGGATGGATGATAGATGGATGATGGATGGATGGATGATGGATGGATGGATGATAGATGGATGATGGATGGATGGATCATGGATGATGGATGGATGATGGATGGATCATGGAAGGATGGATGAATCATTGGTGGATGGATGGATTATGGATAGATAATGTGTAAATGTCTGAAGTGTCTATTGTTTATTTGTCATGCAGTAATGAGTCACCAGTAGAGGGCACTGTTGTATGGGTGATGCCAGGCTGCGACTCCAGGTGGACCGGAAGTCAATTAATTTGGCTTACGTGTCCCAGTGTGCGGGAGTCTTTAAAAGTAGCGTCGGGTACCTGTTAGAAAAAGACATTACAGCCTGACTGCAGCCTTCAACTGATGTTGTGGCGTGATGCTGGATCCCTATAGAGAAACACTGAAAATATTGCAGCCCTTGGAAGGCAGAGCGAGGTAACGGTAAACTTTTAATGATTCCCGTGTTTATTTCACTGTTTGTAAATTGTTGCACTGTTTGATGTAATGTAATGTAAGGTTAATCCTTTTTGACTTATTGTATATTTATATTTGTATATTGAATTGTATATTTATTATTGAATTGTGTATTTATTGTGCACTAAATGGATGTTTTTGTGTGTTTAAGTTTTCACGGTGCACTGCAAGGTGTGTTGGAGCACCTCAGCATTATATGGAGGAAAAAGGATGCAATAAAAATAATGCACCCGTCGAGACTCTCTCTTGGCTTTTCTTCTAACGTCCGGGGGACTGCAACATAATGAATGGATAGATCATGGATGGAGGGATGGATGGATGATGGAAGGATGGATAGATAGATGGATGGATCATGGATGGATAATGGATGGATGGATGATGGATGGATGATGAATGGTGGAAGGATGGATGGATAGATAGATGAATGGATGGATGCTCCGTTTGAAGGAAACCTTTCTTAAACTTGTCCCTGTCCTGCTGTTGTGCTGCCATCGACTCGTCA
Organism: Callopanchax toddi; assembly: GCA_006937965.1. Taxonomy (NCBI): domain Eukaryota; kingdom Metazoa; phylum Chordata; class Actinopteri; order Cyprinodontiformes; family Nothobranchiidae; genus Callopanchax; species Callopanchax toddi. The sequence goes on from SSNR01000011.1 coordinate 5,099,604, forward strand.
TGCCTGAACGCTGAAAGTCGATGCATCTGATGGATGAGACCCTTCATGTCTCAGTGACTAAATAATAAAAATGTCCCAGAATGATGGAAAGAATCAGGTCATTGTGTTGACTGGCTTTTCTGGATGATAAACAGAGAAAGGTCAAAGGTCAGACTCACTCCACACTGTTAAGGTACCCTGCTATCAGCTCAGGTCTGTTGACATGTTTTCAGTCTGACCAGGTTCTGAGATCGGCTCGTTTCAGATGCACAGAGGATCCATTCATCCTGTTTTACCTCGTCTGCTCCCCGACCGCGTTCTGTTTATCTTGATTGCTGCCATTAGAGAGCTGAGTGTCTGTTTATGGTTCAGTCTGTCCTCCACCTGCTTCTTTTAGATATAAAAACATGTCTGATAAAACATGAAGCCACCACTGTGACCTCTTTAGATTGTTTGTTCTTTTTATTTTGAGCTAAATAAAGGAAAGTGACGCTCTGATTTACATGAAGTCCGCTGACAGCAGGTGATGATGGATGACTGAGGGATGTTTGTCGTATGGAGATAACCAGCAATCAGTTTAAGGAAATCAGAGTCGACCTTTTTAAATGCAGAAGATAAGAAGCATAAAGCTCTTTGTGGTTTAAGTGTCACAAAAATGGAAATTCTGCTTGTTCCACAAAATAAAGATTAAAGATGTGAGAATGATTCATATTAAAATGTTTCCCTGATTATAGAGTGGGATTCATTCTGTTCAAATACACCGATTATTATGAAAGTCCAGCAGTGTTAATGTTTCTTTATAAATAGTCATTTACAAGCATCACATTTAGCATCTTTAGCTAAACTGCTAATAAAACATAGTCTACTAGTGAACCTCCCATAATGCAACAGGACCACTGACACTCCAAATAAGAGTAATAACAGTTTACTTTATCAGTAAACACAGAGAAAAAGATTAGAGGCCAATAGAAAATATATTGAAAGATCCCGGACAAGCCCCCAATAATGATAAAGGGCAAAGAAGACATTCTTCAAAAAACAGACCCTCCAGGAAGTTGTGATCGCAACTATTACCGCAAATCCAACCATTTGCCGCAACTTTGTTGCCGCCTTGCAATTTTCACCAATCATCGCAACTTTTTCGCAAATTTGACCAATCATCTTTGTTTTTGTTGGATTTCGTCATCTTCTTTGACCAATCAGAGCCACTCTGATAAGTTTTGACCAATCCCGTTGCCTCCAGCTGTGTTTGCTTCCGGTTTTTGAGCTCAGAGCCGCTAAACTCCGGTCGGTTTCTATCAGATTTTACGGCTAAAATACGAGCAAATCAGTTTCCTAAAGTATTACACCAGAGTGGTGGAAAGCTGTTCTGAACCAAACACAACGTCGTGGTGGATTATACATGAAAATCGACGCTTGACAAAAACTTTTTGACCGCAAAACATGGAGGAGATTAGCTGAAAAGAGGAGCAGAGACGGACTGGGTATGATAGGACTGATAAAAGAGACGAGGTGAGTTCTGTTTAATGTCTGTATCTGGACAATGTGAGAAACTATATTAAAAAATAACTGATCTGTGTCCTAAACTGTGAGCTGAGTCGGCGGATTTGCTATTCTGTGAAAAATATTTTAAATAAATCGGACCGTCAGCGTTAACGTGGATTCCTTTGAACGTTGTTTATTTTTTAAACACGCGATTAACCACGTGACGTTTGTATCCAGTGAACACGAGGAACCGCTTGTCTTTTCTAAACTCGTTCTGCTGAATTAGTGAACCTCTGAGGTGAATCTGAAAGTGAAAGTAAAGCCGCTCACGCTGTGACGTCTGAGTGACGCTGAGACAGGCTGTCAGCTGTGTTGTCATGGAGATTACATCATCTTGTAGTCTTTATTTTATGATTAAACAGCGCATACAGTGTGTGTGTGTAAAGAGGTTAACTGTGTGTGCATATAAACTAAATAAAACCTTAAACAAAATTAAAAAGTGATTGAAAAAAATCGCAACTTTGACCGCAACTTTTAGAAAAATGTGCCGCGAAATCAGTCATTTTAGATCGCAACCATCACAAAAAATCCCCGCAACTTCCTGGAGGGACTGAAAAAAGAATGGATTTATTATAAAATTAAAAAAAAAAACTACATTTTAAATCCAGTTGACTCTATTAAAAGTTTCAAAAGATCTCATTAGTGATGTAAAAGAATCCAACTAAAAATCACATTGTATGTCAAAATGATCGGTTTCACTTTTCTATCACAGTCATATCTAGTTAGCTGACAGCAGAAGAACTGTGTGTGTGTGTGTGTGTGTGTGTGTTTGTTTGCATTGTGTGCTCATCTGAATGAGGGAGGGGTGAAAATAGCTTCAGCCAGAAGGAAAGAGATCTGTTTATGTGCATTTGTATCTATTGTACAGCGATGTGTGTGTGTGTGTGTGTGTGTGTGTGTGTGTGTGCGTCATTAGAAGCTGTGCATTTCTAGACAGACTCAATCCTGCTGCAATTTAAGAGGTCAGACGCTCTGAAAATGAAACCACAAAGATCTCTCTCTCCCTCTGTGCCTCTCTCTCACACGCACAAACACACACACATACACACATGCACGCATGCACGCGCCCACGCATGCACATGCACACACACACACACACACACACACACACTCAGTGGTAGACCTGACTTTATTATTGTGACGATGCTGAAGTCTTCGTCTTCATGAACTCCTCCTCCGAACGTCTCTCAGCCTCCAGATGAAACCAACACATTTCAGACGGTTGGTTTCTTTGTAAATGAAATTAATTTAGACTCTGTTCTTCAAATTAGGAATGCAGGAGAAAATGAATATTGAACTCATTTGTGTTCTGACTGATTAGTTTCTGTGGATTTGGGATGTGGTGATTTTTTAAAACAATTAAAGACAAACTGAGAGTTGAGTGATTATGAGGTTAACTTTTAGACTTCATTTCATGCATTCAGATTATTTGCCACAAATGACAGTCAAGTAAATAATTTCCAGAGATTTAAGGAAGACTCAGTCAGTAGTGAGTCAAACTCCTGTGTAGACACAGATCATTTAAAAATGTTGTCTAAACATTTGTATTTTAGTCGGGAGGCAGCGATACCACTTTTTTCAAACCGATATTATACCGATACTTGGATCTGAGTACTTACTGATACTGAGTATGATCCCGATACTTCTACCGCACAAAAAAATGCAATGAATTGTAAGACAGGTTTTATTTACTTCTCTGCTTGTTACAGCAAATGAGGGCGAATTAGATTAAAAAATAAAATATTAATAAAGATGATCACAAAACTAAAATATTAGGTAAAAAATAAAAATGTTATGTGAAATTTTTGCAGTTTTCCACTCCTAACCACTGTTCCTCTTTAGCGCCACAGCTCCCCCTAGCCACCAATTTAGAAAACTACAACAGAACTGACAAGTCAGTGAAGCCTTCTGACCGCAGTCGGAGCTACTGCATTGATATCCGTTAACTTTATCAAGTACAAGTACATGGTATCAGTATTGGTATCGGCCCGATACGACACTATACTGATAATAATAAAATAATAATAATACATTTTATTTCAGGCGCCGCACAATACAAATTACAATAAAACACAGTAAAACTAACAAGTTCAAAACAAGCAGCATAAAAACACACAGTAAAACAATAAAACCATGAGGTTAAAAACAACCAGACACCAGTATCGGTATCAGCGTATCCCTATACTTTAGAATAAACATCACTTATTCTAAAGCATGGTGTCCCACAGGGGGCTGTTCTTGGCCCCATTTTATTTACTTATAATCTGCTTCCTTTATATGATCTTTTATTGAATTCTTTCATTACTTTCCTGTCTCTTATACTTCTAAACATCAGTGCTAATAATAAAAACGGTACAAAGTATTTAATGAACTGTTAATTGGACCTCATAGACACATTTAGTAGTTTCAAAATGTAAAAAAGTTAAAGTTTTTCCTAAAATGAACACGTAAGAATTTAAATTGAAATCCCGTTTTCTTACATAACAACAGGTCCAAGTTAAACAGAATAAAATGCTATAATGAAAGAAGCCCTGTCCTATATATGGAGGATACTTGTATGCTTCATTTGAATATTTTACATTAATCTGTAATTATTTAGAAAAATAAAGCCCAAATCCAGGCTTGTTTTGAAAAGTTTCCAGTTGTCTGTAAGGATACTGAAGTGTTTTAAGTATTTCATTAACCCAACAATAAAAAACTAATTTTTTGATATATTGTTTAACTTTTTATTCCACAGATAAAAATAATAATTTATTAGTAAAGTGCTGACCCTATTTTATTCCTGGTAAACTGCATCTCCCCTCCATACTTCCTGGTTGATGTTTCCACTCCCAACATGGCCGACCTGTAGAGGTTACATGGTTTCTGCTGGTTTCCAGGCTGACTGATGGGTGAAATCATATCCAGTGAGTTTGTTTTGGGTATTTTTAAATGTTTTTGTGGTCGTTTGAAGTCCCTGCTGTCACTTTGTGGTGTCTGCTGTAGCTTTTCTGTCCTGATTGGATTCTTTAGTCAATTTGATTTTTTACTGATTCTTTAAAATAAAACCATCAGTTTGAAGCCTTTTCTCTCTCAGAGGACCAAACAGAAGTCCTCTAGGGCCAAACCCTCCAAACTGTAAAGATCAGAGTCGACTGTCAGACTGGACGAACTCTGATGGTTAAAATGTTTTCAGGAAATCTTGTTTCAGATTTTTAAAAATTAAACCAAAGATCAAACAAGACGTTACGTTTCTGTAAAATCTGATCCTTTCATTCGGTCTTTTATCTGTTTGTTCTGTAATTTAAACTCTTTTCTCTTTACCCTCTCAGTCTGTCCGTCCTGCAGCTCTCTGATCATCCGGAGATCTTTTCCTACAGATTTATTTCCACTCTTCATCCCCCTCCCTCCCTCTCCTCCTCCTCCTCCTCTCCTCTGTCTGATCTGCCAGTTTTGTTGTCTGAAAAGCTCCTCTTCTTATCTTATTATCCTCCTCCCCCGCTTCTCCTGCAGCCAGCTTTCTCATCCTCCTCCTCCTCCTCTTCATCATCATCACTCGTTTCATTTTCTGGATCTCCTACTGAACTTCTGATGAAGCCTGAAGTTCGGTTCTGGAGGATGAAGGTCTGTTTTTCGGTGGAACATCAAACAGGCCGCTGCCAGTCGGGTGTTTGTTCATTAAATCTTTGCCTCCTGTTCTGATCCGACTTCCCGCGGAGACGACAACCATTGTGTGTCTTTTATTGAAGAAACAATGAGCTTTTAATAACATCTGATTAAATAACCTTCACTGCAAAACAGAATTTCTTACAGATTTAAGGATATTGGTGTTTAAAACCAGTTGGCAACACAAATGTTTGTCGTCAGATTTAAACTGAATTGGTTTGTGTCACACTTCATGCCCTTCACTGAAGCATGTCTGGCTAACAAAATGCACCAGCTGTACTAATTTCTTGTCTCGATTTATTCGTAAAGTGTCCGGTTTGGTTAAATTGCAAAACGGTTGGAAAGGTTGTCTCTCGAGAGGAAACTGAGAACGGTTGTGAAGACTTTCTGAAAATCTCCTGTAGGGCCTAACAGCCCAGTGGTTTAAGGAAAGTACTAATCCTGTTAAAGAGATAGAGCCCTTAGAAACATCAGATCTGACTCTGATTCTGATTGGTTCTTCATCCCCTGCCGGCCGTTGTCTGTCAGGTTGCTTCAGTAGAGCGTTTAGGAGAAAAGCCTTTGACGATACATGTTGTCCTTCTGTGGAGCGCCATGATCCCTCTAATCCTCTGAACATTCAGATTCTAACGTGTCTAAACCCTCTGGGACAGTTAGAAACCTGATTTATTACAACCTCTGTGTAATCTCAGAGTTCTTAACCCACTTTACAACATAAGTCTTTAAATCTTCTGAATTTAAAACCAGACTCAGAAATGAGATACCTGGAAAGTCCTAACTTCACAGAAATCACAGAACTAAAGAGTAAAGTGTTCTTTTAATTCTACATCTATGAAATCCCTGGAAATACAACCTCCACCATTAGTGACCTGTCCTGTTTCCTGGTGTGTGTTGATGGTTTTTAGTCTGATCGGCTGTAGTTTCAGGCTTCAGGATGTGGAGCTCTGAGGTCATGACAAGCATGTACACACATGTAAACAAGCTGACCTGCTGTGCGTATGAACATCTTGTCCTTCAGGATTCCCATCAGTTTGACGGGCGGGATTACGTCTCTGTGGATTATTGGTCCATCTCCATCGCTGCTGTAATGGATGATTGACAGCTGCTGTCTGTTCTCTTCAGTACTTTTCATCCAATGATTCATTTTCATATTCGTCCTCCTTGTTAATTATTCAGCAAACAACAAGAGACGAATGTCTTGGTCCTTGAAGGGAGGGTCAGAGGTCACTTAGCACCAAGTGGATCTGAATAAGGATTATCTGTATGACGAGAGATCGACCAGGCTGGACTAAAACCGCTGCTCCTCCACATCGAGACCAGTCTGTTGAAATGGATCAGCTGGACCGACTGAAGGAGTCCAAGAGTCCTGCGGTGTTGTTAAGTTGTTGAGTGAGTGTAGAAGGGGAGGGGCCACGTGTATAGACCTCCGTCCAACATGGAGTCTGTTCTCTGCATTCGACCTCTCCCTGAGGAGCAGAGGACAGTCAGTCTGGTCCAAGGACACGTCAACATGTCGGGGCTGGGGATCAAGCCCCTATCTCCTGATCAGTAGACCACCTTTAGTCCCCCCTGAGCCACTGTCTCACCCAGGTGAGGCTCAGCCTTAGGAATAGGATGAGTCCTGAATCTGGACCTGAAAGGATCTGGATTTGTTGTGCAGTTCAGCACAAAGAGCAGACGATAATTTCCCATGGTGATAAGAACCTGGTGTTTACGGATGGCTTAGAGAAGCTGAGTAGTTGATGAGATGACTGGAGACAGGTGTGGCCACAGTGGTCCACGTGGAGTGGTCCACCTCACCTGCTGTGAGGTGCTGGGAGCTCATTGGTTGTATAAGATGCTCCCTGTGGCGTTATTCTCAGAAACCTCACCTCTCACTTAAGGTGATTGTCTCCTTGGTTCCCTGGATCCTGTGTCCCATAAACCTAAAACAGCACTACTTATTATCATCATTAGTTATTGATTTATTTCTCTGTTAATACTCTCCAACTAATCCCTTTGTCATGGGGAGCTGATTGTAAAGTAACACAAAAGTTATTAGCAGCATTTAGCAACATTTAGCCAAACGACTGTGTCCTAATTAAAGCAAAGAGGGTTTTAGTCACTTTTTCTAATAATTCAACTTGGAAATACAAGGTTATGACAAAACGTTTCAACAGAAATATAAATAATGTTAAAATGAATCAAATTTTAGAAAATAAATCAAAACGTGGAGCAGAGGGCAGCAGGTTTAAAGAGTCCAAGAGGCAGGTGGGGATTCAGAATCTTTCCCAAGGATGCTTCGAGTGTCCAGGTGTCCGTCAGTGTCCAGGAGGACGCCTCAAACTCCTTAGGTTCCTAAGTCAGCCTGCATGTAGATCCTATTGGACGCCTCACACCTGGTACCTGTTCTGGAGTCAGGGTCTTCCCCTGATTTCCAGAAGGTCCTTTTTATTGATTTCTACCACCAGCACCTCTTCTCAGGTCTCAGGTCCCCCCTCCCACACCTCTTCTCAGGTCTCCCCTCACCTCTTCTCAGGTCTCAGGTCCCCCCCACCTCTTCTCAGGTCTCCCCTCACCTCCTCTCAGGTCTCAGGTCTCCCCCAACCTCTTCTCGGGTCTCAGGTCCCCCCCCCCACCTCCTCTCAGGTCTCAGGTCCCCCCCCACCTCTTCTCAGGTCTCAGGTCTCCGCCCACCTCTTCTCAGGTCTCAGGTCTCCGCCCACCTCTTCTCAGGTCTCAGGTCTCCTCCCACCTCCTCTCAGGTCTCAGGTCCCCCCCCACCTCTTCTCAGGTCTCAGGTCTCCGCCCACCTCTTCTCAGGTCTCAGGTCTCCTCCCACCTCCTCTCAGGTCTCAGGTCTCCCCCCTCTTCTCAGGTCTCAGGTCTCCCCCCTCCTCTCAGGTCTCAGGTCTCCCCCCTCTTCTCAGGTCTCAGGTCCCCCCCCACCTCTTCTCAGGTCTCAGGTCTCCGCCCACCTCTTCTCAGGTCTCAGGTCTCCTCCCACCTCTTTTCAGGTCTCCTCCCACCTCTTCTCAGGTCTCCCCCCTCTTCTCAGGTCTCAGGTCTCCCCCCTCTTCTCAGGTCTCAGGTCTCCCCCCCTCTTCTCAGGTCTCAGGTCCCCCCCCACCTCTTCTCAGGTCTCAGGTCTCCCCCACCTCTTCTCAGGTCTCAGGTCTCCCCCCCCTTCTCAGGTCTCCCCCCTCTTCTCAGGTCTCAGGTCCCCCCCCACCTCTTCTCAGGTCTCAGGTCTCCGCCCACCTCTTTTCAGGTCTCCTCCCACCTCTTCTCAGGTCTCCCCCCTCTTCTCAGGTCTCAGGTCTCCACCCACCTCTTCTCAGGTCTCAGGTCTCCTCCCACCTCTTCTCAGGTCTCAGGTCCCCCCCCCCCCCCTCTCCGGTCTCCGGTCTCCCCCAACCTCTTCTCGGGTCTCAGGTCCCCCCCCCCACCTCCTCTCAGGTCTCAGGTCCCCCCCCCCCACCTCTTCTCAGGTCTCAGGTCTCCTCCCACCTCCTCTCAGGTCTCAGGTCCCCCCCCACCTCTTCTCAGGTCTCAGGTCTCCGCCCACCTCTTCTCAGGTCTCAGGTCTCCGCCCACCTCTTCTCAGGTTTCAGGTCTCCGCCCACCTCTTCTCAGGTCTCAGGTCTCCGCCCACCTCTTCTCAGGTCTCAGGTCTCCCCCAGCCCTCCTGATCTTTGATCCTCATCAGGTCACAGACTAAACGCTGCGTGTCGTTTATTGTGACTCATGGATTATTTATCAGTGTTTTTCTCTGGCAGTCATCCTGTCATAATAGGTGAAATAGCTTTGATCCAGCCCTGCTCTCATTGGACCGTAGCGGGTCTCAGTCCAGGGTGGAGGGGAGGGGGCGGGTCTTTGATAATCCATGCTTCTGTCCACGTGTAAACATCCTAGATAAAGTCAGGACTCAAACAGTGGAACTAAAATCAGTTGAATCAACAGAAGATATGGATGAAGAGTTGAATCAGTTCAGTCTGAAGGTCCAACAGGCTCCTCAGACAGCTAACAGCATGTCAGCTTCAGAGACAAACCTCTCTCTTTCTCATTTATCCCTCCATCCTCTCTCTCTTTCTACCCCCCCCCCCCCCCCCCCCCCCCCCCCCCCCTCAGCTTCACGGTCTGACAGCTTGTTGTTCAACATGAGCCGACAGGGAGGACAGAGAAGACGGAGGCTGGAGGACGGAGACGAGCTGCAGCTGCAACGAGAATAAAATAAAACCCAAACAGAGATAGAAACACCAGATCAGGACTAAACTGAGACCAGGTGGTCCCAGTGGGGACGATAATCCACCGTTAGAGATCTGAGACACATTTATAGACCAGAGTGTTGAGACGTCAGGGCTGAGTGTGTGTGTGTGAGTGACAGGATACGTCTCTGTTTGAGGAAGACAGACGGGGATCTGAACTCAAACAGGACCTGATTCTAAGTCTCCATCAGTAACTGGATCACATATTTAACTTATTTATTTAAAAAAAACAAGATCCAGTGGTTTCCATGAACAACGTCTGAAAGTGTGTTTTAAAAAGTCCCAGCTGAATGAGTTCCTGCTGATCTCAGCTTTGATCTGGATCAAACTCAGTCCTGTTTCGTCTCAACCTGACTTTAGTCTGAAGAAGTTCAACCTAACTCTGATGTAACACCAGTCCAATCCTACGTTAGTCACATTATACAGTAGAAACCTAACCTCAGATGGATCTACTAGATCACTTTTACTAAGACATACACCTTGAATTCACATGGACAGAGTCTGAGCTACATCAGATCTAGGTCCTGGTCCGGTCTGTCTATGATGTCATCAGACCAGGTGTGTATTCACTGGTGAGTCACCTCTAGATACTTGGAACAAAGGAACATGAGGAATGCCATCAAGAACGTCTCAGACGCTGCTGAAAAGATGTCCAGATGGCTGTGGATCAAGTGGAGTGACCTGTGGATACTCAGGCTCCTCAGACACGTCCTGATCTACCCTGGCTGGGTCGCCTAGGAGACCCGAAACACCCCAGACACATCACTGATCGTCCTTTAGAGATCTGTGAGGATTAAAAGGAACAGGTTCATCCTGCTGATGAGAGAAAACCTGAAGTCCAAACGTCCTCCAGTCCAGCACGGCGGTGGCAGCATCATGACTCAGCAGAGAGACACAGAGATGTGACGACTCAGCAAATATAAACAGAAACTAGAACGTGTTTGTGAGTTTTGACCTTCAGAGGACTGACTCCGTTAGGAGCTCAAACCACCGGGTCTGGAGGAAGAACTTTAGAGTTTCCTCCTCCTCTCAGTCCCAGGTTATCTCTGCAGACATCTCAGAGCGTGCACCGTACACGTGCACCTTCATGTTGTTAGGTTGGTCTGTGTTCCTTATCTAAATGCACTGCATAATGATGTGTTGTTGTGTGCGTTAGTGCACAGACAGCCTGATAGAGCTGCTGAGCAGCCTTACTCCTGCCTGCAGCCACTGAAGAATCAGGAGAAGGAAACAACACCGGAGGATGTGAGAAACAGAAGAGAGAGAGAACAGAATTATCATGAATCACAGCTGGAGTATTAATGGTGTTACACTGGGTTCTGTTCAGGGTTTGGTTGAAGGAGAAAACCTGGTTTCTAGTGAAGTTCTGGGTCTGAAACATGAAGGTTTCTGTATCAAGATGTATTAAATAAAAAGGTTTGATTATTTACAGATACTGTGTTGGATCTAACACAGCTTCTGTTTTAAATGTCTCCTTAAAATAACAGTTTTTAAAAATTTATCATGGAGAAAACAGGTGGTGTCATCAGCAAAGACAAAACAAAGGACCCGAGGCTCGTTCCCTGTGGGACTCCAGGCGAGCCGTTTCAGCCTGAGGTCAGTTCTTCTGACTGATCAGACTCTGACATGTAGAGACGTTCACCAGGATCCTTTAGGTTATTGAAATGTCTGCTGTAGTTTAGTCCTTTAACACACCAAAATCACTTTGTTTGATCTGAACTTTGAAAACTCCGCCCACAGTCCTTCATCAGACGCCGGCTAACGCAGAGCTAACGCAGAGCTAACGCAGAGCTAACGCAGCGCTGGGCCGTCAGTCAGGAACAACCTCACTCTGGAGGGGTTTTAAAGCAGCTCCACTTCATGTTCCAACAACCGTTACATCTCCACTGACTTCCAGAGATCAAATGTTTCATTGATAACAAAAAAACTCAATGTCTTTAAATGTAAAACTAGTTTTATTTGGTGTTTTTACCTTCATCTAGTTTGTTCCTCAAACCAACCAGAGACTTCCTGTCTGCCAGTCGAGGCTGTTTGGACCAATGAGCCATGTGTGTGTGTGTGTGTGTGTGTGTGTGTGTGTGTGTGTGTGTGTGTGTGTGTGTGTGTCTGTGTGTGTGTGTGTGTGAGCTCTTAGCGGTTCATGTTTGCCCTCCTTATCTGTCCATTTCACCTGCCGACAGCAGAGCGTCTGATAACAGACAGATGGACGACAGATAGAGAGGAAGAGGAGGAGATGATGGAGGGACTTCTGTCTTCTGTCTTCTGTCCTCTGTCTTTATGTCTTTATGTCTCACCTCAACAAGCAGGAAAAATTGAGACAGGAAGAAAGAAAGAGACGAATCAAGACGTCATGAAGTGATTTTCACTGGAAACCTGATTCAAATAAAACCAGAAGAAAAGAAGAGCTGAAGACTGAGAATCAGAACCAGAACCAGAACCAAAACCAGAACCAGAGTCAGAGCCAGAACCTGAACCAGAACCAGACTCAGAACCAGAACCAGAACCAGAACCTAAACTAGAACCAGACTCAGAACCTGAACCAGAACCTAAACTAGAACCAGAACCAGACTCAGAACCAGAACCAGAACCAGACTCAGAACCAGAACCTAAACTAGAACCAGAACCAGAATCAGAACCAGAACCAGACTCAGAACCTGAACCAGAACCTAAACTAGAACCAGAACCAGACTCAGAACCAGAACCAGAACCTAAACTAGAACCAGAACCAGAACCAGAACCATACTCAGAACCAGAACCTAAACTATAACCAGAACCAGAATCAGAATCAGACTCAGAACCAGAACCAGGACCAGAACCAGAACCTAAACTAGAACCAGAACCAGAACCTGAACCAGAACCAGAACCAGAACCTAAACTAGAACCAGAACCAGAACCAGAACCAGACTCAGAACCAGAACCAGGACCAGAACCAGCCTAAATGGACCAGATTGTTGCACAAACAAGGGTTTTGACATTGGTTTCACACTCACAGTATCCAGATATGAAATAAAGATATAAAAAAACACAGAGGGACAGTAAGTCCATGTATAAAGAAACAGGAAGTACCGTCTCTGCTGGACCTTCCTCCTTGTGTCTATGAGTGAGGACCATCTCAGGTCCTGATAAATGGTGGTTTCTAGGAACTGGAGCTGGTCCACTGTGTTTTTGAGGATGTGGGGGGAGGGAGTGGGGGGGGGGGGGGGGGGGGGGGGGGGGGGGGGGGGGGGCACCATCAACTCCACGGTCTTGAGTGGGCTAAGCTCCATGTGGTTCTGACTGCAGCAGTAGACCAGCTGATCCACCTCCTGTCTGGATGCAGACTCATCACAGTCCTGGATCAAAGGATCAGAGGTGTTAGTGGAGGGAACAGGTAGACCGTTTATCACTGTGTGTGTGTGTGTGTGTGTGTGTGTGTGGGGGATGGGCTCCTCTAGTCATTCATGTTTTGTAAAGTTCTTCAAACTTAGCTGAGAAGCTGTTTTTTAGTTGTTTTACCTCCAGCTGCTGGATCTGACTCTAAACCGTTTATTATTCACTAGTTCTCAGAGGTTCTGCTGAATGTGGGTCAGATAAACTCTGAGAAGTTAAACCAGATGTTTAGATTCAGAAGGAGGCTTTCCCTCAACACCGAGTCCAGACGGTTCCAGAGAAACACCTCTAGGAATATCTGGATGACCTTAGGATCTAATGGACCTCCAGCTGATCCATCAGGATCATTAGTGTATCTAGACCCTCCAGCTGATCCATCGGGATCAAATAGACCCTCCTGCTGATCCATCAGGATCAAATAAACCCTCCTGCTGATCCATCAGGATCAAATAGACCCTCCTGCTGATCCATCAGGATCAAAAAGACCCTCCTGCTGATCCATCAGGATCAAATAGACCCTCCTGCTGATCCATCAGGATCAAATAGACCATCCTGCTGATCCATCAGGATCAAATAGACCCTCCTGCTGATCCATCATGATCAAATAGACCCTCCAGCTGATCCACTGGGATCAAATAGACCCTCCAGCTGATCCACTGGGATCAAATAGATCCTCCAGCAGATCCACCAAGATCATTAGTGTATCTAGACCCTCCAGCTGATCCATTGGGATCAAATAGACCCTCCAGCTGATCCATCGGGATCAAATGAACCCTCCAGCTGATCCAATCAGATCAAATAGACCCTCCAGCTGATTCATCAGGATCAATTCCCTCCAGCTGATACACCAGGATCAAATGGACCCTCCAGCTGATCCAATCAGATCAAACAGACCCTCCAGCTGATCCACCAGGATCAAATGGACCCTCTAGCTGATCCACCAGGATCAAATAGACCCTCCAGCTGATCCATCGGGATCAAACAGACCCTTCGGCTGATCCACCAGGATCAAATGGACCCTCCAGCTGATCCACCAGGATCAAATAGACCCTCCAGCTGATCCACCAGGATCAAAAGGACCTCTGGCTGATCCATCAGACTAGATGAACTCCTAGAAACGTTCAGCGTTTATCTTTCATTAATAAATTATCAGATGTTTATTTATTCATCTGATGAGGTTTCTGTTCCTCATAATCTGATTGGATGATTCAGATCAAACAGTTTGATCTAGTTCTCATGATAATCAAAGGAATAAATCAAAGTTACAACATTTTAAAAAGATAAAATAATATTTTATCTAAAATATGTAAAAAAAATTAAAAAAAATGTTTTAATAGTAGGTTAATTTTTTATTTTAATATTTAAAAAATAATGTATTTTATTATTAATATTGTGATTTTCATTTTCTTTCACCCAACAAGTTTCAGCAGATTTTAATTTATTATAAAAATATACGTAGAGAGCATTATTACTCCTCAATAATATTTAGTTGTGATATTTTTATTATTATTATTATTATTATTATTATTATTATTATTATTATTGCATGAAGAGAGGTTAAAAAATGTCAGAAAACTAAAATGTTCCTTTGTTGTTTCTTGTTGACATTAAAGGTTAAAAACTGCTGATAACTAATAAAACCCTCCGATCCACATGAAGCAGCTGATCAACCTCCTCCTGCTTTGTTTAAATCTTTTTCCAGGCTGAAAGCTGCTTCAGTGGCTGCAGCTGATTCCTCCTCTGTCTGGATCTTTCCTACTAAACGCCTCCTCTCTGACAGCACATAGATTTTCCTGCCTCTGTTTCCAGTTAATCACCTCTCGACTCCCCAGATTGACCCTTCAGGGACCCATTATCTTATTAGACGGCGAACAAAAACCAGATAGTGATTGATGGCGGACTCTGTCCGTTTAAACACTCGGAGCGTGGTACTGTTATGGTTATCGGCCTCGGAAACCAAATATCTGTCAGGTCACATTCTGCAGACGTGCAGCTGATAAAACAATAGGAGCAGTTTAGTGGATGCATCCATTCACCGACAGGCGAGGGGGTGTCTCCCTCCCTCACTGTAACAAAATCCTGTTGTGTAACAGAATTAAGTTTTGCCAACATTTACAAGTAGGACACAGAGACACTTTGAAATCAGAATTAGAGCTGTGTAAACACAGACACACATGCATGCACACACGTGGTTGCAGGGACTTTAATAAGCAGCTGGTGCTTTTTCTAATCAGGAAAAGTTGACTTGATGCTGAACTGATTGCAGCAGCTTCTGCCTGCAGATAAAGCTAATTAATCCATTACATCATAGAACGATATTTATTCTATAGGAGAGGTGTGATGCTGCTGAGGCTCACAGGAAACACAATAAAAGACACAACTACACTGTAAAACTCACATATACACTGTAAAAACCACAGATACACAGTAAAACCCACAGATACACAGTAAAACCCACAACTACACTGTAAACCCCACAACTACACTGTAAAACCCAACACTACACAGTAAAACCCACAACTACACTGTAAAACTCACATATACACTGTAAAAACCACAGATACACAGTAAAACCCACAGATACACAGTAAAACCCACAACTACACTGTAAACCCCACAACTACACTATAAAACCCACAACTACACTGTAAAACCCACAACTACACTGTAAAACCCACAACTACACTGTAAAACCCACAACTACACTATAAAACCCACAACTACACTGTAAAACCCACAACTACACTGTAAAACCCACAACTACACTATAAAACCCACAACTACACTGTAAAACCCACAACTACACTGTAAAACCCACAACTACACAGTAAAACCCACAACTACACTATAAAACCCAAAGATACACAGTAAAACCCACAACTACACTGTAAAACCCACAGATACACAGTAAAACCCACAACTACACTATAAAACCCAAAGATACACAGTAAAACCCACAACTACACTGTAAAACCCACAGATACACAGTAAAACCCACAGATACACAGTAAAACCCACAACTACACTGTAAACCCCACAACTACACTATAAAACCCACAACTACACAGTAAAACCCACAACTACACTATAAAACCCACAGATACACAATAAAACCCACAACTACACTATAAAACCCACAACTACACTGTAAAACCCACAACTACGCTATAAAACCCACAACTACACTATAAAACCCAAAGATACACAGTAAAACCCACAGATACACAATAAAACCCACAGATACACTATAAAACCCACAGATACACAGTAAAACCCACAGATACACTATAAAACCCACAGATACACTATAATACCCAAAGATACACAGTAAAACCCACAAGTACACTATAAAACCCAAAGATACACAGTAAAACCCACAACTACACTATAAAACCCAAAGATACACAGTAAAACCCACAGATACACTATAAAACCCAAAGATACACAGTAAAACCCACAGATACACTATAAAACCCACAGATACACAGTAAAACCCACAGATACACTATAAAACCCACAGATACACTATAAAACCCACAGATACACTATAAAACCCACAGATACACAGTAAAACCCACAGATACACTATAAAACCCACAGATACACTATAAAACCCACAGATACACAGTAAAACCCACAACTACACTATAAAACCCACAGATACACAGTAAAACCCAAAGATACACTGTATAACAACAACTGAATTGTAAAACACACAGATACACTGTTGAACACACAACTACACTGTAAAACAAACTGACACTGTAAAACACAGAAACATTGTAAAATTCATAGATACACTGTAAGACACAGTATTTGACAACTGTTTCAGTTGTTCTGATTTGGTGTTCTAGCAGTTATTTATCTACATTAGGACCACACCCACTGATGACATCACTCAAAGCAGGTGGGGTCTCTAGAAACAGGAAGTAGTCCTCTGACTGGAGAAAGACTCATGGCTCGTCAGACAAATTAGCAGCTCATTTTCAGTTTTTTACTATCGTTTACCCACTAAAATTTAAATTTACACACAATTTTCAAACAGTTTACTCCAATGAGCGAAACACCTCCACAGGTTTGCACAACACTACACACAATGTCTGCTTCACTCTTCTTACGTACACACAGTGATTTTTCAGATTGAACACACATTTTCATACCTTAGACACAGATACGGATTATGAGGTTACTTCCTGGTCATTACAAAGCCCCGGATTGCTAATGACTACACTAATGAACAAACTGGATAAACACATCCACCAGGTGTGGAAACACACATGCAAACTTTTCTCGCTCTAATCCCAGGTCTTTCCACTGACGGTCCTTGGCTCTTCTCAGCCGTTCTGAGTATTCTTTTCCCTCCTCTGTCTGAGCAGCTGGTTGTTTTTAATGTTTTTAACTCTTGTAAATCTCTGTGATGCTGGTCCTGTGGTTGAATCATCTGCACTCTGTGAAAAGTTTTTTAGGTTCTTTAGAGCTGAGATATCTGCTCTGAGGCACCTTTAACTAATAGAACATCCTTTCAGAATGACCCAAACGTCCCTTTAAAGTGACCTCTTTACCTGATTATCTTCATCTGATCTGTTTATTTCCCTTTATGAAGCTGAGACTGAATGTTTCAGACTCGTCTGTGAATTCATGAAAGCATCCGTTTATCACAGAGTTCCCCTCTGATCTGATGAGCTGCACAAACAGGAAGGAAACCCAACAGCGCTGCGTGATTAGTGAGATCCCTGAACTCATTTAACAGCCACTAACGTCTCCTCTGGGAGGAGCTTAGAGTTTGTTTTCATGTCATTTCTCTCTTTGTTTGTTGTCACATAAAAAACGTCCCAGAAAACTCAGCTCAGTGCTGATGTCTCTGTTAAGACCAGGGTTTAGACGTGGAACCATGGTGAAACAGTAGCTGGGCCTCCAGCACGCATTGTTCTGATTGGTTCATTCTAGTCTAGGCTCTGATGTTTTACTAGAGGTACCAGTTATCCAAATGGACCAATACGTTCCTGAGATGCTGTCCTGTGTATCCAGTGACTAACAGACCTTCCTTATTCCAACTGTTTTTGGTCCCGCCCACTTCACTCTAACATGTGATTGGCTGATTTGTCTGTCAGTGTCCCAAAAAACAAACAAATTAAGGTTAACCTTTGACCCTGCTATACCTTCTGTCCTGATGCTGAAGTCCTAACCAATCAGAATGCAGACAAACACATTTCCTACCCAATAACACCAAAATTACAAATATAATTATCAGTATATGTTTATATTAAACAAGCATTTCTTGTTGAATTTCAAATTATTTCATAGAAATAAGGTTGAAATAAAATTAAATGTATAAATATTATAAACAGTAAATATTAAATAAAAAATCAAAGGTAACCTTTCATGAAAGCAGATTTACTGGGTTTTCTCTGAAGGCTCAAGACCCCGAGGGTTCCTCTCTGAGGTGGACTATCTGAGGAAATGGACTCTGGTCTGGACCAATCAGTGCTGCTGTGAAAACACCCTAAAGCCTGGTTCACAAGTGTAGCGTAATATAACCTGATTTTATTGTTATAATACGGACACACTTCTGCAAAGTTATTAGCTTAGTTTTGTCGGTTTTAATGCTAATCACTGTTAGCTACCTTCACTAAACTAATGGTTATGCAGGACTTCAGGTTCTTTCTGATTCAAAGGGAAGACCTACGTACGTTATATTTGGAAGTTATAACCCAGAAGCAGACTTAGACTACAGTTATTTTATTAAAGAAACAGATTGAACGAACAGACAGATATGAGGTAGATGGTGCATCTTAAGAGATTCTTCTGATGTTATTAAGCTGAGAGTTAATGACGAGAGCCCGTGAGATATTTATATCTCTAGGAAGTCGGAGCTAGTTATGAGGGGAACTGAGCTAAGTTGACAGGAGTGTTATTTATCAAGAGCCTCAGTTTACCCAGATCGGAGTTGATACCTGCTGAGACCGCTCCAGATCGCCTCGGCGTGAGAGGTGGAGGTTCGTCGGTGTGATCGTTGATCTGACGAACCTCAGAGTTATCCCCGGTGAACGTAACGTTACCGCAGGCACGGAGGAGTCTGACGAGTCGGTCTAGCTGGTCCATGGTCGGCGGGCGCAGAGGCTAACCGGCTTTCCCATGGCAGGTGAAAAGAAGCAGACAGATGGTGTCTGGCTTCTTAGCCGGAGCAATGTCCTCGACCGGTGAGGCTGGTTTTACCCATGAGCTCGGTCGGCATCAAAGCCTTCCGTGTAACGGAGAAAACGGAGGCCGTGTTCTCTCGTGTAGGTTTAACGAGAACTGTTTAGCTTCCAGACAGGAAGCCGGACAGAGGGAACTTTGGACGCGTGGCCCAATGGGAAGTAGTTACCAAGTCACGTGGTTCTCGTCATTAAGGAACCCAGGAAGTTAGATGGGTTATTCATATGCTTTAACCTTTTTAGCAAAAGTAGAAACATGAAATAATACTGATGCACCATCAACATTCATGAATACTGGAAGAAAATGAATTAATCACATTAAGACATTTCTGGACAGTGGATTAAAGGTGGTGTCTTTTAGAATGAGACATCAAAGAGTTCTTAAGTTTAATTATTAATTAAAGGAAATCTTCTTAGTCTTCCGACACGACCGGGTCCTGGAAGGAATGTTGATTCAGGTTACGACATAATAAAAGAGTCATTTTAATCCAAGTTATTGGGCAAAAGATGAGTTATTGTTGTGATGGACCAGATGTCAGAATTCAGAGAGATAGTAACGCCTTTGCCGGCATTACACAAGGCAGGAACATTAAGCTGATTTTTGACCCAATTCTTCCCTTCAGACAGTCTTAAGGACGGCCCTGATTACCGTAATGTCTCTAGAGATGATCCTACCACATATTCCTGTCATGTGAGCAGTGTTTAGAGTGTCTGGTCAACGCAGAAAGACATCGGGACGGTCCGATTACAACTCGGGGAAATCCAACTTGTTGGATTTTTGACCTGATATCACAGAGTCTGTGGTGTTCCCGTAGAACATGCAGTCTGTGGAATGTGACCTGTAGCCAATCAGAGAGCGAGGTGACAGACACAAGCTGCACTGATAAAGGGTAATCCCAAATCAGAACAGCTGTTTGTTCTTACCTGACAACAAAACGATCACTAGTGCGTTGTTGTCATGTTTGTTCACTCTGAAGTCACGATTGATCTTAAGAAGTTCTGTTATATTTCACAGGTGTAAAAACCAGGAAACTAAACCAGGTGTGGTTGTTTGGTTTGAGGACCTTCACACTGCTCCCTCCGTGGGAATAAAAACCTGAAAAGCAAACCTCCCAGACTCCAGATAGATTGGTGCTGTTCTGTGAGGACGGTCGGTCTTTTTTTGAAAATCTTCTTTAATCTTATTCCACATTCATCAGAGAGCCATCCAGTAATCCATCATCCACGGCCGTATGCTAACTAAGCTGCTTTCCTTCATCGGAACATAAAGCCATTCATGCCTTCAGCCTTTCATTCACAACTAATCCACAGTTTGAGCTCCGGGTCTCTTCAAGGACAAATGAGCCTGAACTTTTTTATTAAGAGCAATAATATTAAAGCTGGACTGATTTCCATCATGTTTGATAGGTTTTTGGGAAAAGCGGTGACCTCGCTGAGTCGGCGGTGACACAGAGGAATGAAACGAGCAGCGGGAGCAGAACGGAGAACGCTGATATCCATCTTTAGCTCCGCCGGCTTAGAAACCCATCACTTGTTTCCATCCTGGTAGATTGATGGACACGCAGCGGTAATCCGGGGGCTACACAAGCTAACCTACGGACTCATCGAGCTGCTGCCTGAGAACACAGACAAATTCAAAGGTCAGATCAGGTGGATCTGGTGTTTGTGTTGGAGGGAAACGGAGTTCCTCCTGGATGAAGACGTTCATCAACCTGGTTCATCATGAACCCGCTTCTTGCTTTACATTTTGATTTGCAGCCTGAATCTGAAACTTTTACAAAAAGGTTTGAAATTTAAGAAAAAAATGTTAAAAAGTAAACTAAATAAAAAAAACTCCAAATAAATTCCATTTTAAGGTACACTGTAAAAAATATCCGTATATTTAACGGTGATAAACAGTAAAACTGTGACAGGAAAAACCCGTTAATTGTAAAACAGTGTAAAACAGTTTATTTGATTGGATGTTGCCGTAAATAAATTAATTGGTTAAAACAGTAATTTGTACATGTTTTCTCTGAAAAAAATACATAACCCTACCGTAAAACACTCTTGCATTGGTTTTTTTACGGCAAAATTCCGTAATGCTATTAACAGGCAAACACTGTGATTTTTATATTTTTTTATTGAAAAAAATACAGGTTTAAACTGCTAAATGTAAGTCTGGTTGTGCTGTAATTAAAGTATGCTGTAATATTACATTGTGATTTTTGTAATATTTTCACATAATGATGGATTACATTTTTTCAGTTTTCAAGAAAGCCAAAGCACTTTACTTTGAATCCATTCATTCACTTCACATTCACACATTGGTGGTGATCTGTTTGAGTGTAACAATGAAATATATATATATATATATATATATATATATATATATATATATATTTTTTTTTTTTTCCCTCAAGCATCATATTGGAGTGAAACTAAAAGCACATCTTAATTTGAGTTTTCTTTAGTTTTGTTATTTTTAATACAGCATATTCTTCTTCAAATTGCTTTGTATACATAGTCCTGAGATCTTTATACTTGTTGTGTTAATGCATTTTTCTAAAGAATATAACATGTAGTGTAGTGTACATTCTGTTGAGCTCATCAAGCTATAGCCTAGTTTTTAAAATCCAAAAATAACTAGAAAGACCTACAACTAATGACAAACACACTACAATATAAGTGATATCATATGTTATGATCCCCAAAGTAATAAAGTAATAATTTATTGTCTGCTCTATTTATTTATATGTAATTGTTATATGAAGACAAATTCAGTTTTAAATGGAAAATGCAACTGAGTGATTGTAAAGCATTTCATCTCAAAACGGAGTTCCCCTCCTGGAAGTCAGGAGCATCAAGGCGCCCAAATTCAAACCGGCCAATCAGCGCACTGCATCAGTCTCCACAGTAACGTCTCCTCCTCTCGTCTCGGCGCGGGCGCTCTGGCTCCACACGAGTTTCACTTTGGACTACGGCAGCATGCTATCGTCGCTTTCACGGAGTTGTTTCTACTTCTTTGGGTTTAACGTCAACCACAGCTCGTCCTCACTTACTTCGGTAAGAAAACAATCTAAGTTGGCTTTTTTAACAACAGTGTTGTTTTGCAGAAAGTGAAAGTGCTAATGATAGAGTTGCGTTAGCTCATGGCTAGCATCACTGTTAGCAACATTAGACTGAAAATAGCCTGGTAACGCCGGTAGTAAACCTTTAGAGATGTGTTTCAGAGACGGGTGTATTAATGACAACAGTCTTGTAGCTGGATTTTAACGCTTTGGGTAAAGGTGGCTTGGATTTTGCTGCTAGCTTGATATTAGGCTAAAGCTATTTAGCTAACTTCAGGGCTCTCTACTGTTGTAGTAATGGAGAATCCGTTTGGTTCATGACTTATGTTTTACATTGCAGACGGCATGAACCCCGCCCGGTGTATTTTTAAAGGTGTGTGGAAGCAAGTTGTAAGCTGGTGTTTCCACAAAGCTAACTGCTCCTGTTTCTAGCTTATGTCGGGAGGCTAAAGGGCGATTCCACCTATTTTTCACTACTTTGAGCATCATTAATTGCTCTAGTTCTAAACTACAAAACTTGGACTCTTTAAAACTGGATTAGATTAATATCCATTAATAGTGGACTCTTCTAAACCCAGTTTCTGTAAAATTTGTTTTGTGAAAATTTAATAAATGGCGTTTTCTGCGCCTTTTTTGCACCTGGATCACATGGTCTAGCTCAAAAAATACAATATTTAGGCTTCTTCAACCCAGACCAGATAATTCTACACTGATAGAATCTTCTAAACGCAGTTTGTGATTTGTGAAACCTTTATTTTATTTGTATAAGTTCAATAAAAGTTGTTTTATGCATCTGGACCACATCAGAACTAGAGGAGAATGGGTTAACGATGGTAGACAAACTGTTGTGAAGGGAGCTCTTTACTGCATTGCTGGAGAAACCTGGACTCTCATTGTATTGGGGGGTTTACAGAAGATTTCAGTTAATCCGTGTACTTATTATGCATATATTGTCTGTTAATTCAAACTGAATTTTAGGATGCTGATCCAGCAGTGAGTGGACCTCAGCGGACCCCAGAAACATACAGATCTGCCACTGAACAGCTGGAAAGAAGACGTGTCAGAAGTACTGGGGATTAAGGTCAGGTCTGTATTTAATTCTTTACAAAACTTTGATGTTTGTAAACATGGCATGCTCCCATGTGTCAGTCATGACATCTTGGAGGCCTTTCTCTTATGATTTTGCTCATTAAAGTAAAAGTTAACCCTTGTGAGGTCAGCCCAAAAATATTGAAACTTAGTGGACAAGCGGTTCAGAATTGGGAACTTCTTGAGACTTTCACCTCTTATAATTGGAGACAAAGTTCACAACCCTCAAGATGGCAGTTAACTTTGCAGCTTAAAGACATTGTGCACCTTATTTGTGCTTAGCAAATTTTTAGAGTTTATGATGCAGTTTCTTTCTTACTACCACACATACTCTGTAAAGTACACAGTGACACTGGAAGATTAGAGTGCAGACTTATTAGTGACCTGACTGACTTAAGGTTGTTGTCATCTTAGATGAAAAACGCATACCAGAGTTTTCCACTGAAGTACAGCATCTTATCAGACTGAATGCCTTGATGCCATTGGTTCAGAGACCAAGCTGTTTGTTTGTGTGTCTTAACAGATATGGCTGAATCACAGGTGCTAAAGAACAAAGGGGATGCAGTAGCAGGAGGGCTTCTGGACCTTCCTGATTGACTTTTCTAGTCGGCAGAAGATACTTTGAAAGCACTTGGTGCAGCAACCACAGAGGATGTAGAGTAACTTACAGAAAACGACTTGCTGCCAGTATTAAAGCCCATACAAGCCAGAAGACCGGTGGCTGCCTGGACCCAAAATGGTAAGTGTAAAACATTGTCAGCACACTGCTCAATGAAAATGGTACATTTATTTAACAGGGCTGTTGAAGTTTGAAATAGTTAACAAAAACTTTTGAGTTTTGAAATGCAATCTGTCAGACTAATTGCATTAAGTTTTGACTAATTTGTGTAACTTTAATATTTTAAAATGTATATATACTGTACTAGGGGTGTAACGATACATAAAACTCACGAGACAATATTTTACTCAAATTTTCAAGAATTTTTCAACGATCAAAATATTGCTGCAAATTTTTCTTCCCTGTCTCTCTCCTCTCCTGTCTCAGGATAACATTTTGATTTCAAAGGTGGAAGGACAGGGAAAACTGGTCTTTTCCTTTTACATAATAAAAATGTGTTTAAAACCTTCTGAGGTCTACGAACGCGCCGGCGCGGGCTAGCTCTTAGCTGCATTCTTCCCTCCTTTACCCCACCAGGAAGCCAGTCCTTGTGATGGTTGCAGTTTTGACAGACAAA
>SSNR01000011.1:5134724-5176794 GCA_006937965.1 Callopanchax toddi
GGGGGGGGGGGGGGGGGGGGGGGGGGACACCTCATACGCTGTGATATCAGGTCGAGACGTCTCGACTTGATATCGGAGCGATCCCGATGTCTGTCCATGAGAACCAGAGCGCTCCTAACCTCACGCCTCACTGGTGTTACCTTTAGAGGCATTACGGTAATCAGGGCGTCCTTAAGACGGTCAGAAGGAGAACGTCGGGGCAGAATTCTGTTTTATTATCCTGCAGTGTGAACCAGGCTGTAGGTTGATTATTCATTTAGTTTGACATGATGTCAGAGCCGCTAGGCCACGCCCACCTGGAGGACCAAACAGCTCTTCAGTCATTCTCCAGGTTAACGGTGTGAAACTATGGAACAACCTCAATATGGAAATGAAAGATTTGAAGTCACTTCATGTATTTAAAAATGCTTTAAATCCAATATATTGAGAAATGATGAAAGTGTAAACTAAGTTAGTGTCTGTGATTATTTACGAAATATTGGAACAGGAAGGTAATAAAAACATTTGAGTTTCTATACAAGTTAAGAGATAATTATTAAGAATTTTTGTTTGTAAATGGGGGCAGATCATATAAGATCTTTTCTTCTTTCTGCCCCTTTTCATTCAACTTTGTATTGTAAATACTGTTTTGTTTTGTTTTTTACTTTTTTTTCTTTGAATGAAATAAATTTAATAATAATAAATAAAAAAAACTTAGCCAAAATATTAAATAGCTGCAAAATTACTGGATGGACTAATCAACTAACCACACTGCAAAAACTGATTTATAAGAACGACATTTAGTCTGAAAAGAAAACACTTACAGCCCTACTTGAAATAAGCCAGATCTTCTTCATTATGGTCACATTTTCTAGATTTGAGCAAAAATAAAAATCTGCCAGTGGGGTAAGAAAAAGTTACTTGACTAGAATTCTTAAAACTAGCAAATTGTTCTAAATGCAGTAAAAACTTTGCTATCGTTTGCTAAGGAAGCTAGCCAAGTACAGTTAGCTTATCCCACTGGCAGGTTTCCCTCAAATCAAGAACTAAGAAACGTCTTTTTTCAAGTACAGAGCTGTAAGAATAGATTTCCTTTTCAGACAAAAATAAGTTAAAAAGTCTAAAAACAAGGATTTTTACTTTCTCTTTCTACTTTCGTGTCTTCCTGTCAAACTACGGAGAGCAAAAAGACTCAATGTAAAAACTTTATGTGTAAAAAACGAACAGACAGGAATAAAATCAGAGCTGAACGAAATATTCACACGGACTCACAGGAGGCAGGAATCGAACCCGCAACCTTCTTACTGTGAGCTACTGACATCACCTAGTGGGCGGGGCCTCTAGAAACAGGAAGCAGTCCTCTGACCTCTGGTCTGTGGTCAGATCAGGAGAGACGCTGATTTTTGGGCATTTAAAACAAGTTTTGCTGTAAAATCTCATCCTGATGCGTTGCACCTGATGTTAATTCTCCAGCATGAAGCAGCTGCTGCCTCCGGTTCTCCTTGTTTTCTGAAGTTTTTATAACATTTATATTAAATCTGGTTCCCAAAGGGCTTCAGGGTTTTCATTAAATCGTTTATGAACTGAAGGAAGTCGGAGCTGTTTCTCAGGGTTTGAGGATTCAGGACTTGAAGGTTTTTGATTAAAAACATATTTTATCTATATTTACTGCTCCGCCATGTAAATGATGTTCAACATAAACTGAACAACAGTAACAAATGATCATAATAAAACAAAATATATAATACTACGAAACCCTCTCAGTTACCACGGTAACACTCATTAAGCTCCTGATGTGTTCAACAGCATCGTTCTTGATTTATTTATTATAAAGATCGATTTAGGAGCTGATACTGAGTCTCTGAAGGTTTCAGAGCCGAAGCTGAAACCTTCAGAGACTCAAACGTCATCTGGTCCATTTGAAGCGTTTTGTCAGAAACCGAAGGGAGGACAAATCAGAGCGGAGGAATCAAAGTGGAGAGGAAACTTCTGCTTCAGCTCCACTGACAAACCACCAGCTCCATTCAGGGGAGTTACTTCTGTTATGAAAGGTTTTGATTTCACCAAACCTGAATGGAATTTACCTCCCAGCTCTCATCAACAGCACAACAATGAGCTGTGAGAAGCTAAAGCACCATGATACACCTCGACACACACTCGACACACACACTCGACACACACACACTCGACACCCAGCAGGGACAGCTTTGTGTCGGGGAGCTTAGCTAGCTTCGAGCTAATCCTCCGTTCCTCCGCTGAGCTGCTGCTGTTGTTTATTGTCCTGAACGTCGCTCGCAGATGCATCAAAAGACATAAATTCTGAAGGCGGCGACACTCAGCTGATGCTGCTTTGTGCGACGCTTCTCTCTGGAAAACAAAGTCAACACGTTGTCTCGTTTTGACGGGGCAGAGCGAGGGTTTGAGAGCGCTGGGAGACGAGGCTTAAGCTCTTTTATCAGATGTGACTGAACATCATCTGAAGACGGGCAGCTCTTCGGCTCCTGATGAGTTTATAAAAGGAAATATTTCCCAGTAGGCTTTGCGGCTGCAGCGCAGCTTAAAAGCTAAATGACAGCAGAGCGAGGACGGACGCTTTAAATGGACCGGAGAGCTCTGCTGTTCTCTCTCTCAGCTGGAGGAACGCTGGGTCGATTCAAATGGTCCAAACAGGATTTAAACCAGAGAAAAAGTTTTATTTATGACAAAATAAACAACTTTGTGGGAATAAAACTAATATCATCTATTAAATATCTAAAGTAAATCTATTGGAAACTGGTTGTTTATTTTTTGTTATTTATTATTTATTTAGGGCAGTAATGGATAAAATCAGAGTTCCTACAGGTTATTAAATGATAGAAGTTTGATGTTAAGTTATTTCAAGGTTTTAAAAGTGCTTGAATTTTTAACAATGTCCTTGAAAGTTCTTAAAATGTTCTTTGACTCAGGCATGAGTCTGAAACATGGACGTATTCCTGTGGGGATGTGTTTACCCTGAGACACCTGGCTCTGCTGGGGTTCATCACATAGTCTGCCTGAAGCTGCTCCTCATCCTCAGCTCTTCCTCCTGAACCGACTCAGATCGTCTCTCAGGTGAAAGAAGCAGGTTTGGCCTTCCTCCAGGACAAAGTCTGAAACGTTTTCATTCTCTTCATAAAAGCAGCAGCTCTAAAATGATTTAATGGTCACAAATCTCTGGATTTATTACTAAATAAACCCTGAACGTCAGCAGAGAGACGATGTCACCTGAGCAGGTAGACCTCAGCCTGGATCACCTGGATGTTGGTCGTCAGACCAAAGCCAGACTGTAAATCCATCACTTTTCTCCTGTTGATTTATCCAACCAAACACCAGCCTCCTGTTATGATTTTAACACGTTTTGACAGATTTCACTAAAACCAACAGAATCCATTAAGTAAGAGATAAAACCTGATAATCAATCAGAGCTCAGGGACAGTTTGACCTTTCTGTGTTTTTACTCGTTTCATTTCTTGGCTCTCACACATCAAACAGACATGTAGTCTCAGATTAGAGGATGACACAGTTGATGTTGGGCTGCAGCTGTTTTGGCTCTTTTAGTTTGATCATAATTGTTTCTCGTCATAATTTTAACCATTTTTTTTATTGATTTGTTTGTTTTTCTCCCCAGTTGCAGCTCCCAGTTCTTCCTGAAGAGCCTGACAGGTGTTCCTACATCGGATTAGACGTGGGACATCTTCAGAGCGTTGATCTGCTCACAGCACTGAGCTCATAAACCTGCAGGAAGCTGCAGACCTCCTCTCCTGACTGATGAAGTCCAGCTGGACTCCATCAAACACCAGATCCCTGAAGACCTTCTGATCCTGAATCACAGACCGAACATGAATAAACAGTAGCATGTTAAATATTAATGACAGAATAATGGATTAGAATACAGAATCAGGCGTCTTTACCTTTATTTAACAGTGTTCCTGTGAGCTTTGGTTTGAATGAAACCGACCTTTTAATGCCGTCTAAACACCGAGGTGATTTTGGGTCTTTTTTTAAAGGTTAGAGTGTTTTTAGCCTCTGCAGATTTAAACGTTTTCTATAAAACCTTCAGGAAATTAAAAGAGTCCAAATAAACCTGACTGGGCTGAGACACAAAAACGCAAGAAATATAGAAAAGCTTCCCTTCAAGTCACATTCCTGGACTTGAGGCAGACAGAGTGCTGCTGCTGTGTGAACGTGTCTGGATCAGAGCGTGAAGGTTCTCCATCATCCAGCTGTGTTCAGGCTCCGGGTTCGTCCTGGAGAGTGGACGCCTAGTGCGGAGTATTAACGCTGAGCGGGCACATTCAGCATCCTGTTAGAGGAGTTTTATCAGAGCTGCAGGTCAGACAGCAGGAGGTGGAGGAGGAGGAGGAGGAGCTGCTGCATCATCAGGGTGGAGGAGAGGAGGAGAACGTCCCGAGGTTCTTCTCCTAGAAACAGAAGCCCGTCTTTATGTCGGTACATTAATGCTGTTTTGGCCCAAAAGCATCAAAAGGCTGAGAAGAATTTGTTGTTGTTTGTTGATGGAAAATAAATTGATGTAATCGAATAAACCCCAATGGAGGTGCCGTTACCATGGAGAAGACGCCGCGCTGTAAGCTCCGCCCCTCGTTCTTCTGTCGTCTCATTGGTTCAGGAAGCTGTCGTCGCGTTCTGGACATGGGTTTAAACCCTGGATTCTGACTGACAGGTTCATTACAGCCAAACTTTTAATGCTGACGAGACTCAGAGTGGATAAATTTAGAGCCGAACTCCTGAAACGAGAGGAGACGATGGTTTTATAATCGCCTCTCAGACTGACTGGTAAATATTAAAGCATCTAAAAAAAGACGTCTTAGTTTGACGGAGAGCTCCACTGTGTTCGACCTGCGTTATATAACTCTGTGTGTGTGTGTGTGTGTGTGTGTGTGTCTGATGTTCACACTCGGCTGGTGGTCCTGACAGCTTTAATCCGTCTTCTGATGAGACTTTCAGCAGCTGCCCAGGAGTCCTGAAGGAGGAGCAGTTTGAACCATAACAGCTGTGGTTTCCAAGCTTTAGACTCCATTACCCAGCATCCTCTCTGCTCTAGTTTATAGGATGAGGGACTGGGTTTCATCACCTGGAACTTAAAAAAAATGTTTTCAAAGTAAAGAAACTTTAAACAGGAAGTAAAAGAGCTGGTCACATGACTCCAGTCCACTGACTTCCTGTCTGTCTCAGAATGGACTGAAGGTTTTACTGCTGACTTTTAAAGGTTGAAACAGTCTGTTTTCATAATCTACACTCCCTCTAAGCTCTCTGGTCAACCAGCCAGTTCCTCCTATGGTTCCAACTGAAACCTAAAGCTGATGGATCCATTACAGGAGCTGCTGCTGAGCTTTGGGGCCTCCTCTTGTTCAGGTTCTCTGTTTTCCTCTGGTTTTTCTCCTTGATGAAAAACACCTTCGTTTTTAGGCTAACATCAGAGAATCACCTGATCAGAGTTCATCTGTATTGGACAGGAAAACCTGTCTGTCTTTGTGTTTGATTCGGTTAGAAACCAAGACATTTTCCAGTTAAAATGTGAAAAAGGTGATTTAATGCGTTTTGACCTGTCAGAGGAGCAAACCAAACCCCTCCTGATCAGCTCCTACGTGAAGAGTCACGACTGGTCTGGAGCTGTGCGCTGGGACCTCAGGTGGATCTACTGTATATATGAGGTGTTGATTAGTGATGTGACGTTCATGAACGAGTCGAATCTTTTGAACGGCTCTTCACTTTGAACAAGGAGAACCGAGTCCTTGAAAAGAACCGTTCATTTTCTCTTAACTGTGACATCGGGGAAGCTAATTAGTGACGCACACGTAGGTGTCACAACAAAGAATGTCCCCAAACATAGTTCCCTTTGACATATTCCTTTCAAAATATTGCAAAAAACAAAGTAAAAGAGCCAGTTTTTGACCGACTCTTTGAGGCGAACAGCTCCCTTTAAAGAGCCATAAATCCCATAGTGTTGACGACTTGTGGTATTTTTAAGAGCACTAGCTTCTCGTTAGCTAATGCTGATGTAGTGAAGATGCTAATGCTAGCTAGCGTCCTCTTTAGATGTGACGGTTCCCGTTAAGCCTGGTTCACGCTGCAGCATCATTCTGGTGGTTTCTGTCGTGACTCAGCCTTTCCAACAATCTTGTCCTGATTACCGTAATGTCTGTAAGAGAATCCTGTCAGCTGTGGCGTGGGCTGTGTTAGCAGTGCTCCCATCACAAACAGCTGAAATCCAACATGTTGGATTGACTTGACCTGATATTGTGGACTTTCACTTATAAATAATTATTGCCCCAATGAACAAACAGGACTAATTTTATGTTTGTTTATTGTATCCTGTTTATGTTCAAGGCACACTATGTAACTTTTCCCACATTTTAAATATTTTTCTTGAGCCAGTATGAAAAGTCCCTCCGCTCCATCTGCTGCTTGGATCCAGAATACCACGTTTGTAACTTCTGAGTCTCTGGTCCTTGAAGTCTCACAAAGTCTCACGAGGGTTAGGCTAACCCAATGTGGCTAGCTGTTATGCTAGCTCCGGAGTGTTTTTAGCTCATGATTCCTGTTTTTTTCCCATCTCTCCCAGCTTGATCAGCTGATTTCTTTGAATGAGTGATGAACCGCTCCAGTAGAACGCAGTGAAGGCTGAGGAGACATTTAAAAGTTAGATTTAGGCGTTTCTGAGTAAAATAACGTTTTTACAACAGTGATTTAAAACAGAAACTAGGAGGTGCTAAAAACAAGCCAAAACTCCATACAGTAGTATACCTTTAAATGTATGCTTGATGGTAAACAAACAAACTACAGAAGCAGCAGAAGATAACCCCTCTGATGCGATGTCTGTACTACAGACAGGAATAAATATTTGCATTTGAAACACATTTATTTATTTTTCAAGGACACTTCTTCAAAAACCTGTGAAAAAAGACTGAATAATTGAAAGTTTAAATGAAAACCTCCAGACTCAGGTTGTTCTGTAGGTTCACTTTAAACTAATAACTCTTCTTTATGTTGTTTCCATGAAGAGAAACAGCTGGTGTTTTCAGGTAAACCTTTTCTTAGAATCTTTACATTTTCATTCTCAGAACAAACCAAATCATCTCTAAAGTGAATTATGAACGGACTCCGTCTGGAATAAGGATGTTTTCCTGTGAAGGCAGCAGAGACAGGACATTAAGTGTGTCTCTGATGCATGTGGACCCTCGTTAATTAAAGGAGCGCTGACTAAAAGCAGAGCAGCAGACTCACCTAATGGGCCTTTTAATGAGGTCTCTTCAATAATCAATTACAGTCAAACTAATACGTCCTGAAGCACCTGGACGGGGACAACAAGGTCTGTTATGGAACGTTCAAGGTAGATTTAACTAATAAACACAACGATGTGAAGACATGATGCAGCTGCTGGGATTGTGGGACATGCTGGAGTTTATAATTAATTCGATCCTGAATTCTTCATCAAACGTAAAGTTTAGAGAACGTCTCTGTAAAAGAACGCTGCCTCTGGTTTTATAAAGGCTGTTTGTATCAAAAGAAGGCTCTAAGGTCCAGCAGCTCCAACACTTATTGAACCGGCAGACAAAAAGTCATTTTCTCAGATGAATCCAGTTCCTGGTGGTTTGGAGTCTCTGGGAATGCATTGTCTGCAGAAGAAGAGGTGAGGCTCCCATCAGACCTGTTTCCTGCCAACGGTAACGCCTCCAGTCGTGTGTTGGATTCTTCTCAGCCAGGATAGTGGAGTCATTCTCAGTTCAGCCTCAGAACACAGACACGAATAAAGACTGGGACCGAGACATCATCCCAGAGGAGCCCCTTCAACAGCAGTATTACAGCTAGAGCATCGTGTCATGTAGCTAACGTCAGACCTGAGAGAGAACAATTAGCATCCGTGTCCAGGAAGTCACCCAGTCTTAATCCCACTGAGAACTTCTGGTCAGTCCTCAGAATGAGGGTGGACAACAAAAACCCATCACCTCTGACAAACTCCAAGTTTTATTTATGAAGAATGAGTCCGATCTATCCTGTGTGAGGCTGCAACGCTGCAGATATTGACTCTATGGATACATATTTATGTAAATGTCAATAAAAGCCTCCAAAATGTATAAAAACTGCATTTTCACTTCAGTTACCATAAAAACCTCCGACAGAAGTATCTAAAACCCTGAAGCAACAAACTTTGGGGAAACTAAACTTCCATCCCCTGAGATAAACTCTCATTAGTTAGTTTTTATTCTGAGGCGTTAACAGGATTTTTCACGTATCAGAGACTTTGTACGAGTCTCATTCAGATTCTAGTTCCTGCTGTTTGAACGTTTCTGTCTGATTTTAAAAAAATCTAATAAACAAAACGTGTTCTCTGCCTTCATGCTGAGCAGCGTCCTCATCATCCTCCCACAGGACGGGGCGGCGGATCAGAACCGGGTCACCGGGTCACCTGGTGACACGCGATGTGAGCCGAGAGCGGCGGCTGGTGGACCAACATTCCTCAGATACCTCAGCTCTGCTTTTCTTCAGGTGTCACTTTAACTCTCGTCTGCAGAGATGAAACACACACACACACACACACACACACACACACACACACACACACACACACACACACACACACACACACACACACACACACACACACACACACACACCTGCTCCTCTCTGGTTGATGGTCTGTCAGATCCTCCTTGTTCTTGTCCTGATTTCCTCTCTGTTGTTGTTTTTAAACAAGCACAAGAAAAAATACAAAAAAAAAAAACTGACAATAATTTGTGATTCTGACATGATTTCATCTGTTTTCACAGCTTTAAAAAACACCACCTGCTCAGTCAGAGATAGACTGGGACTGTTAAATGAAGTGAAATCAAAACCAGGTGGTAAACCCCGCCCCCTTCAGATCGCAGGTAGACGTTACCATAGAAACATCACTCAGAGTTGAAACCGTCACAGGATGGATTTTCTACATCCAGGGTTGGGCCTTCCCGGTCCTCGAGGGCCGGTGTAGGAACCACATCTGCTCGGGCTGCCAGTTCGGCTCGGGGCCTGCGCCTGCCGATTACGTGACACTAGCTGATTGGCTGAACGTACGACGAACTGGAGTGACGTTGCCACGTTTGTAAAAGTTACGTTATCACGTTAACGCTGAAGCTTTCGATTGGTCGCGATTGTAGTCCTTAACTGAACTTATTTTTGAACAAATCTTTAGATTTATTTACACCAGAACTAACGAAATATACAGAATAATCCTTTATTTATACAAACAACCAGGCCTGCTAAATATGTAAACACAAGGAACACGTTCACATATAAAAACCGTTGTGCTTATTTGGCACAGTCTGATGTTGGTTTGATGTAGTTTCACATTCTTTACTAAAAAACGTCAATATCGTGTTTTTGTTAACAAATTACAGTTATAAAGAAAACATTAGGCGGTAAGAAACGTGTATTTATGAGCAAACCTGCTAAACTCTTTCTAAAACATGTGTGGAAGAACAGCATCAACAGAGATTTACAATGTATTTTGTCCAAGTGGCTTTGCCGTAGTGTGACGTCGTCGGTAGGAGAAGGACCCCGAGTCGATCTGGCAGCCCGAGCAGATGTGGTACCTACACCGGTATATCCAGCATGTTTTAGAGGTTTCCTCACTTCAACACACCTGATCTTAATTAGTGGCTGATGAAGAGGCTTCTGCTGGTCTTGAATGCACACTGAGGAGGTAATCCAGCATTTAGATCAGGTGTGTTGAAGCAGAGAACCCTCTAAGACATGCTGGATACCGGCCCTCGAGGACCCCCGATGTGATGATGTCACATCAACCTATAAACTATTTAACACGTTTAAACCTCCTGAAATCAAACCCTTCTTATTCCATAACTTTATTACTACAGACTCTCATTGTACATCAAAACAGCGGCGTAGCTTTGCTCTTGACATTGGTGGGTGTAAAACCAGCCGTCCCGGTTCGGACCGGCCCAGAGTTACCATATACCCACTGGGAAGGTGCTGGGTGGCCAGTGCAGCCCAGTCCACGTGGACCCAGGGCAGGCGCCGTCAGCGTGAGCGGCTCGGTGTGGACCCCTGGGGGAGGGGGCGTGTCTGGGAGCATGGACCGGTCGATCCAGACGTCCTCTGGGCTGCATGTGTTATTGGTGTTGATGCAGCGCTACGTCTGCAGCCTTGGACCGAGTTATTGGTGGGGACACGTTGCCTCCGTCCATATTAAATCTACGCCCACGCATCAAACTGTAGTGGTTTGTGTCTCCGTCCACCTGCCGTGTCTCTCTGCTGCAGGACCGACGGGTTTCTCTCAGATCCTCACCCAGACCTCCACAGACGTCTGTTCTAGTTTAGCTCTTCTAAACAGGAAGTGAAGGGTCTGTTTACCGAGTCATATCGGAGTGGAGACACACCAAACTTTACTCGACTGTCCGTCAGGTCCTTCTGCTGCTCACAGTCTAACAGGCTGTTCTAGTTAACGTCTAGTTTTCACTCCAACATGTCCTCCCTCCTGTGTGTTCCTCAGCGTTCTCTGACTTCCTGTGATGATCTTAGATGACCAGACTGTGATTAAACATCCTGATCAACGTGTGAGCAGGACGGTAGCGTTCTGGTCAGCCTGAGGAGTTTACAGACTCTCATTAGCTGGTTGTGGCTGCAGCTCGTTCACAGGACTCATTAAAGACCAGGGAGCTTCAAAGCGTTCTAAATAATCTGAGTCAGTCAGCAGGAGCTCCTCTGAGCAGAGGGCTGAGCACAGCTTCCTGTTTAGTTGTTGTTTTCATGAAGGTAAACTAAGGTTAGACTTAGAGAACACCAAGAAATAATCCTGTAGCTTCATCCTGCCACCCTGAGGTAAACACTCATCTACTGGAGATCAGGATGTGAAGGATCCAGGAGGGACGCTCCTCTACCCCTGAGCCTGAACCCACAGACCCAGGATCCTGTTCTTTAGGTTCTGATCCAAATCTCACGATTTCAATCCACAGCTCTGCCTTTCAGTTCAGCTCCTTCCTCGCCACTTTGGATGGGATCAACATCCTGATTCCTCCTCCTTCCTAGAATTCAGGATGGATTTGTGAAGAACTTGGGGACCTGCTGTGGAGGTTTAGGCACTGGATCAGGTGTTGGAGGATCGAATCCCCCACTCTGGGACCACCTCCCTCTCTGCAGAAACTCTTCAGACTCTAAATGGATCATATCTGGAGCTAAAATCACTAAATAGAACCCAGAAGAACACCAGGATGAACTGAGAACCTGACTGGACTTAGAAACTGAAAGATTCAGAGCTGCAGGAAGAGAAGTTCTGGTTTCTTGTCTCTTTCTATTTTTCTCCCTCTTTTCTTCCAGCTCATCTCCTCCATATTCATCATCTTCTTTCTCCCCTAAACCCCACACCCCTCCCTCTCCCTCCCTCCTCCGGGTCCCTCCCGGTCCCTCCGCTCGGTTTGGACGCGCGGTGCGTAAAAGCGCTTCAGTCGCGTTTCTGAGTT
The DNA here is from genome assembly GCA_006937965.1 of Callopanchax toddi. Classification (NCBI taxonomy): domain Eukaryota; kingdom Metazoa; phylum Chordata; class Actinopteri; order Cyprinodontiformes; family Nothobranchiidae; genus Callopanchax; species Callopanchax toddi. The sequence goes on from SSNR01000011.1 coordinate 5,146,196, forward strand.
CAGAGCGCGCGGACGGGACTCCGGTACCAGGAGGAGGAGACGGTTTAAACCGGAACGTTAACCCGCCTGTGATGGGGGGTGAGCGGGTCTGACGGGATGGAGGAGGACTAAGTCCGGTCCGAGCGCTTTAAGGACTGAGAGGGAGGTTCGGTCCGGACGGGACCGGGAGCCGAACCAGCTGCTTTCTGGTGGTTTTTGATGGCAGCGGGGAGCCGCGGGACTCTACCCGAGGATTCAGTCCGGGCTGCGGGGGAACCGGAGCGGAGAGAGCCGGGATCTGGGTCCGGAGCCGGAACCGGGACCGGAGCTCCGCGCTGAGAGCCCGGAGAGAGGTCAGTGTGTCACACACGCACACACATACACGCACGCACATCACAGGACAGGCTGCGTGTTTTCACACGGACACGCACTTTGATGAGGCGCTAAAACACGCATATGAGGGCGCGCCTTGCAAGAATGTGGCACACACGTGCGAGAAACGTGCGCACGAGCTCGATGTACGGCGGAGGGGTTACGCGTGTGCGCATGTGGAATTAAACGCACGCGCATATGATAAAGAAGCGGTCCGATTTAACCAGGTTTCTGTTCATTTATTAAAATGTTCAGTTAAATCCTGTTTAAATTATTTTATATTCAAATTTAATCAAACCGATAACAAAATGACAGATTTAAATTTTAGATTTATTTATTTAATTTCTCTTTCATTTAAATAAAAGTTTGAATCAGTTGAAGATGAAACTGGAACCTGAGAAAAGAGAAAATCAAACTTTATAACTAGAAGAATTTGTCAGGTCATCATAGAGGTCAAGGACACTTTGACGGTTTTTTGGAGGGTATTGATGATCTTTAGGGGATATTGATTTTTTGGGGAATTGATGATCTTTTGGGGGTATTGAGGATCTTTTGGGGGTATTGATGATTTTTTGGGGAATTGATGATCTTTTGGGGTATTGATGATCTTTTGGGGGTATTGATGATTTTTTGGGGTATTGATGATCTTTAGGGGTATTGAGGATCTTTTGGGGGTATTGATGATTTTTTGGGGTATTGATGATCTTTTGGGGTATTGATGATCTTTAGGGGGTATTGATGATTTTTTGGGGTATTGATGATCTTTGGGGGTATTGATGATTTTTTGGGGTATTGATGATCTTTAGGGGTATTGAGAATCTTTTGGGGGATTGATGATTTTTTGGGGGATTGATGATTTTGGGTGGTATTGATGATCTTTTGGGGTATTGATGATCTTTGGGGGTATTGATGATTTTCTTTGGGGGTATTGATGATTTTTTGGGGTATTGGTGATCTTTTGGGGGGTGATAATCTTTGGGGGGTATTGATGATTTTCTTTGGGGGGTATTGATGATTTTTTTGGGGTATTGATGATCTTTGGGGGGTATTGATGATCTTTTGGGGGTATTGATGATTTTTTGGGGTATTGATGATCTTTAGGGGGTATTGATGATCTTTTGGGGGTATTGGTGATCTTTGGGGGGTGATCATCTTTGGGGGTATTGATAATTTTCTTTGGGGGTATTGATGATTTTTTGGGGGTATTGGGATTTTTTGGGGGTATTGATGATTTTTTGGGGAATTGATGATCTTTAGGGGTATTGAGAATCTTTTGGGGGATTGATGATTTTTTGGGGGATTGATGATTTTGGGTGGTATTGATGATCTTTTGGGGTATTGATGATCTTTGGGGGTATTGATGATTTTCTTTGGGGGTATTGATGATTTTTTGGGGGTATTGGTGATCTTTGGGGGGTGATAATCTTTGGGGGGTATTGATAATTTTCTTTGGGGGTTATTGATGATCTTTAGGGGTATTGTTGATCTTTTGGGTTGTTTATGGGGTTGGGGTTGTCTGGGGTTCCTGCAGGTCACTCCTAGCAGGTCTGACCCTGACCCTGGCATCTCTGGACCGTCCACTCTGAGCTCCAGTTCTTGACAAACAGTCTGCTGGTGATTTGCTGTTAAATGAGAGAGAAAGGAGCGACTCTGATTGCCTGAGATGTTTGCTGCTGCTCTTCTACCCTCAGAGATAAGAGGAGGCTCCAGGTTAATGATTACAGCCTCTCCCTGCAGGCCGTCGCTCCTCCACCCTCTCAGGTGGAGACATTAAAGTGTAGTCCTCTGCCTTATCTCAGAACATCATCGCATCACGTCGGGTTTAATGAGGCGCAGTGGTTCCCTCCGAGCTCACCAAAGTGTAACACGTGCACTTTGTTCCAGGAAGCTGGGAAACCTGGGAATGTGATGATCTGGATTATTTTACAGGTCTGGAAGATAATCTCTGAGTTTAAATGCTACAGGTTCTTCAGGTTCTCTGATCCAGGTTCTTGTATCCTGTCTGACCTGCTGTCTCTGGTTGATTCATTCATCGTCACCTGGATGTAAAAGTCCGTCTGGACTCAGGTTCTGATCTAAATCCTGACTTCAGGTTTACAGTGAGTCTCAGCTGATGGACTCTGGCCTCGTTCTGCAGTCATTTACAGTTGTTGTATTGAATTAGCAGCAGTTCCACGTCTGCTGGTGATAAATGTCTGTAATCCCAGCTGAGTTGACCTCCTCGGGGCTGGAAAAGCATCTGCTCCGCGGCTGCCGTAGACTCCCATCAGGGCTGCCACATTTCCCCCGACACCCACAAAACAACCAGATGAAAACATTGATCAAATCATCAGGAGCTCTTTGAATCCTTCTAAAGAGATGAACATGACTCACTGTTTAAAGAGCTGACAGGTTGTTAAAGGTTCATTTGCTCTACAGAGATTAGTTTTTATTAACACTTCACAAACATTTCCTTCTGGACTCTTTAAAAACATGAAGTCTATTTTTATAGGTGTAATGGGCGGACTATTAGAGGTCACAGCAGGGCGACATGTCCTACATGTAGACGAACGAAGAGCTGGGATCAAACATCTCTCCTGGACTCATGGGAGTAAGATGGACGGTACTTCATGTCAGAGTCTCCAGTAACAGTCAGATTAACTCTCTAGATGTGTCACTGGTTGCTTTTTGGGAAACACTTTTTTGAAGGATCTAAAACAGACTAAGTTAAAAACTGAACCACAGTTCTGTTCTGTGTTGATGTCTGAAGTGTGCCCAGATAAGGTGGGAATCACCATAGCAACGAGTGACTCAGCAGATTTGTCTCTCTGTGACTGTCTCAGATATTTGTGGATGATCTTTACCTTCAGAGATCCTTCAGAACTGATCTAGTAGGAAAGATCAGCCTAGAACCTCAGAGCGGATCCTCTGGCCTCGAAACGAATAAAACCAAAAACCTGTTTGACATGATGGACCAGAACCAGGTCCAGGACCAGAACCAGGACCAGGACCAGAACCAGGACCAGAACCAGAACCAGAACCAGGACCAGGACCAGGTCCAGGACCAGGACCAGGACCAGAACCAGAACCAGGACCAGGTCCAGGACCAGAACCAGGACCAGGACCAGAACCAGGACCAGGACCAGGACGAGAACCAGAACCAGGACCAGGACCAGGTCCAGGACCAGAACCAGGACCAGGACCAGGACCAGGACCAGGAACAGAACCAGGACCAGAACCAGGACCAGGACCAGGTCCAGGACCAGGACCAGAACCAGAACCAGGACCAGGACCAGAACCAGGACCAGGACCAGGACCAGGACCAGAACCAGGACCAGGACCAGGACCAGAACCAGGACCAGGACCAGGTCCAGGACCAGAACCAGGACCAGGACCAGAACCAGAACCAGGACCAGGTCCAGGACCAGGACCAGGACCGGAACCAGAACCAGAACCAGACCTAGAACTAGACCCGCTGTCCTTCAGAAACCCGACAGCGACGAGTGCATCTGTTCTATGGTTACATAACCAGGGAAAAGCTGCCGGTTCTCCTGCTGCGCCGCGGTCCCAGAGCCTCACACACACACACACACACACACACACACACACACACACACACACACACACACACACACACACACACACACACACACACACACACACGTCCTAACAACAGAATGCTGTTTCATGTTTTCATGGCTCTCTCACTGTAATGACTGAATCAGGGCTGCAGATGTTGGGCAGTTAAAGTCACACAAGGCTGTGTGAGCAGCTTATCACCAGCCACACATGCATGCACACACACACACACACATGCATGCACACGCACACACACATGCATGCACACACACACACATGCATGCACACACACACATGCATACACATGCACATGCACGTGCACACGCACACACAGAGAGAGGGTGATCTGATGATAGCTGGCAGCTTCAGCGCGCCACGCTTCCCCTCAAGGCTGCAAACGTTCTGCTATAGCTCCGCCTCCTGTCACATTCTAGCTGCTGTCAATCATCCTCATGGCCCCGCCTCTCTTCTCGTAGGGCTTTTTGGACACACACAAACACACACCTCGTGGTGTGTTAAAAAGCTGCTGGTGAAGACGTGTCCTCTGAGACATCTCGGAGCGACAGCAGCACAGATTGTCGTCAACGTCCGACTGAATTAAGTTTCCACAAACGTCCCAAAAACTCTCAGACTTGTTTTCTTCTTCTCCTTGAGTCCAGCTGAACTGGGTCTGGATGTTTTCTGTTTCGGGCTCTAAACGATGGAGGCTGGGATGAAGATAACAGGAAAGGATTAAGACAAGGGAAAGAAGGAGATGTAGGAGGAAAGGAGTGAAAATCCTCATGTCTTTTTGTGTAAATCCTCAGAGTCTCCCTGTTGCCATGGCTCTGGCCTCCTCCTCCTCCTCTCCAGGAGATGTCTTGATTCTTTCTGTTTCGCTGCCCTCCAACTGTCAACACCGAGTACTCGCATCACAGGACAGCGACCTGCACCGATTTCCTCCAGGAGACGTTTCCTGAGTCTTCATGAGATCTGTGACCCGCTTTGGTCAGAACCAACAGGGTCGGAGAACCGGAGCCATGTTGGTCTCTCGGCTCCTCTACGGTCTAATAAAAAACTCAATCTTAACCTGAGTCCTCTGGCATGGAAGAAAACTAAAAACATCTCCCTATAAATCAGGTTTTTGTATTTAACTGACTAGAACTCGAGTCACAGTTTAGAGTTTTATATTCAGTCAACAGAAAACAGTAACTAAAATCTGAAAGTTCTTTTTTCCGAGCTGCAGTGAACGCAGCACCGTTTAGAGGACATAACGTGTTAAAAAATCAATTTAAACAGGTCTATCACTTATTTACCTACACGGAGGACCACACCCACCAGTGACATCACTCAAAGTGGGCGGGGTCTCTATAAACAGGAAGTATTCCTCTGACCGTGAAAACCATAAATTAAACAGGCTAAACTAGAGGTGACTGACGGTCACACACGTAAAGTTCTATGTTTCATCTAAAAACATGTGGAAACGTCACTTCCTGTTTTAAGGAGAAACGTCAGAGCTCAGGTGTAGTCGGACTGATGAGCGCTCTCTTTACTCTGAGGAGGTCTGAGAGGAAATCATCAGAGAGACACACGAGCGTGGAAAGAAGACCAAAACGTTTTAACATATAGATCGTAGTCAAAAGATTCTGGGAGTAAGAACAGACTTTCACTTTAAAAGTTCATCAACGGTCAGTTTAACATTTAGCTGAAAAATCTCCAAAAACCATCAAACTTAAACTGTGATTGTGTAAAAACAGGTGTGGGATTCGAGAACCGGTTCTGACTTAGAACTGGTTCCAACAGGCCACTTACATCAGAACTGTTCCAACTCGATCAGTTCTTCGTAACAATTCTCTTGTTTCCTGTTTTCTCAAAACTAGCTGGTGAGTAATCTGTAACCCCAGAGGGGACAGATGCACCTCTCACTGGTCCAACAGAGCAATAACACGGTTTCTGTCCGACAATCTGCTCCGGTCGGGAGTTACAGCGCGGGCAGTGGAGGGGCACGATGGGGGGCGGTCCGGACAGAACCGGCATTGGGTCGGCACCCGAACCGCTGCAGGGTATCCACAGATGAACTCACAACCAACGCCGGACCCCCCCCCCGCGCTCTGCTTTTTCATAAATTATACACGGCAGCAGTTTGTCTGGAGTCAAGACTGGAGACAAACCTGATTCTGATTCTGAGAGGATAAAACAGGAAATAGTGACAGAGACAGAAGAGGAATGGATGAATATCAGTAAAGGTTCTCCAGTAGAACCCAATGGCAGCATGTAGAGGTCAGAACTGGAACAGAAACACTTTTATTCACCGTGTTGTGTAATCTAATAACCATTCCTCTGTCTTAGTTGTTGAGTTTCTGCAGCACAAAATGAATGCAGGAGAGCTGGTTGTATTGGAGTGTGTGTGTGTGTGTGTGTGTGTGTGTGTGTGTGTGTGTGTGTGTGCGCGCTCACTGGAGCGTTTTGCCAGTCGGAGCGAGTACAAAGAGGCAAACGAGGCAGAGAGGTTAATGAAGGTCTCATTTACCGTCGTCCATGTCAACCATCACAAAGCTCTGTTTATTTCCACCGTGTTGCTGCTGCTTTCTTTTTCACCTCTTCCTTCACACCTTTTTGTCCTCTGTTGCTTTCATCAGCTGATTTTTGTTCTCGCCTCTTATTTGTGTAATTTTTGTGCCGGGAAACGAACCGAACCAGCAGCAGACATCATCCCGTTAATGGACGGGCTCCCAGAGAGACCCTAACATTGTGACAGTAATTGGATGACTCATCAAGTCAGCGTCAGAAATTAGGCTCCTCGTCAAGATTCAGCTGGGTTCTGGTTCACGGCCGGGTCTGATGAACTCTTCCTTTGTTGAAACACCAGATTGTCTTTGTTCGTTACCTTTGTCCTCGTCCTGACGCGGTGTTAAGGCTGTCGTCCTCCTCGTCTCTATCGGGGGAATTAATTAGAGCTGACTTTATCCTGGAGGTTCCAGTCGATTGGGTTGGGACATAAAACCATAAAACAACATGTTTGTCTCCTTATCAAAGGTTACAGGTGCTCTATTAGCCAGATGGTCTGTGCTTCTTTACCTTTTTATTGTTCTTATTCCCCTGGTTTGAAGTTTAGAGCCAAAATACAATAAATATAACCACCACCAATAAATAATACCATCAAAACATTACAGTTTCTGTTTCCTTTACCTCAGTTTAAACCAATAACAACTAAAGATGGAGATAAAATATGAATTTATTCTTCATTCTTTGATTTATTTGTGGTTAAAAAAATGTAAAAACTAGTGACGATTCTTGTGTAAATTGTTGCTTTTGTATCCTGTGGCGTGTAGCTCAGTTGGTAGAGTGGCTGTCTGGCAACCAGAAGGTCGCCGGTTCAATCCCAGCTCCAGCTGACTGTCGTTGTGTCGTTGGGCAAGACCCTTCACCCACCTTGTCTACTGGTGGTGGTCAGAGGGACTTGGAGGGTGTTGGTGCATGGCATCCCTCTGTCAGCGTGACTACAGTGTAGTGTGTCACCAGTGTGTGAATGGGTGAATGACTGTTGTGTTGTGCAGCACTTTGGGGAGTGTAGAACACTCTAGAAAGCGCTCTATAAATACAGGACATTTACTATTTATCCTAACAGGCAACTTGAGATCTCTCCTGACTCAGATGGAGCAGCTTGAAGCTCTGATGAGGATCCACGCTGCAAAAACTGATTTCTAAGAAAGTTACAAAGCATTTTTGACTTATTTTTGTCTGAAAAGAAAATATACTCTTGCAGAACCAAATCTTCTTAAATATGGTCAAATTTTCTAGATTTGAGCAAAAACCAATCTGCCGATGGGGTAAGCCAAAGCTGCTTGGCTAGATTCCTTAAAAATATCAAATTTGTCTGCATTTAGAATAATTTGCTAGTTAAAGTCAACAGAGGACTAGTTAGTTGGTGTCTACTTTTGTTTAAAACCAATGTTTGAGTGTTACAGACAGGTGTGCACATAACTAGCGCGCCAGTACGCATGCACACCCCAGATATCATTTCCAGACCTGATCCTTCTGTCCAAATGTGCCTTTGCAGACTGGAGCTGCATGCGGAACTATGTTTGGGGTGATCTTTTTTGTGACGCCTAAGTGTGCGTCGCTAATTAGCTTCCCCGATAGAACTGGTTCTAGTCCTCTCTGACATTGTTTGAAATAAGGAGTAGTTCTATTTCAGCCAGCGACTGATCAATAGTGACTCTCGGCTTCAAGCGTCACAGGTGACTTCACGGTTCCAATCAAGCCGCCCCCCCCCTCCCCCCTAACCTCACGGCGTACCAAAAATCAGCGCCAGGTTCTCCCCTGAGTATCTCAATGAAAAGATTGTTTGCACCCCTGGTTATAAAAAATGTTAGATTACTATTCTAAACATCTCTACTCTGCCACCTGCTGACATAAAGTGGTAACTGCAGTCTTCCTAAAATGTGAACTGAAAGTTTCAGGCTATAAAAACATGTGATTTCAAGACAAAACAAGTCTTTATACAGTGGTGTGAAAAACTATTGTCCCCCTTCCTGATTTCTTATTCTTTTGCATGTTTGTCACACAAAATGTTTCTGATCATCAAACACATTTAACTATTAGTCAAAGATAACACAAGTAAACACAAAATGCAGTTTTTAAATGATGGTTTTTATTATTTAGGGAGAAAAAAAATCCAAACCTACATGGCCCTGTGTGGAGAAGTGATTGTCCCCCTTGTTAAAAAATAACTTAACTGTGGTTTATTACACCTGAGTTCAATTTCTGTAGCCACCCCCCCCCCAGGCCTGATTACTGCCACACCTGTTTCAATCAAGAAATCACTTCAATAGGCGCTACCTGACACAGAGAAGTAGACCAAAAGCACCTCAAAAGCTAGACATCATGCCAAGATCCAAAGAAATTCAGGAACAAATGAGAACAAAAGTCATTGAGATCTATCAGTCTGGTAAAGGTTCTAAAGCCATTTCTAAAGCTTTGGGACTCCAGCGGACCACAGTGAGAGCCATTATCCACAAATGGCAAAAACATGGAACAGTGGTGAACCTTCCCAGGAGTGGCCGGCCGACCAAAATGACCCCAAGAGCGCAAAGACAACTCATCCGAGAGACCACAAAAGACCCCAGGACAACATCTAAAGAACTGCAGGCCTCACTTGCCTCAATTAAGGTCAGTGTTCACGACTCCACCATAAGAAAGAGACTGGGCAAAAACGGCCTGCAGGGCAGATTTCCAAGGTCAAATCACTTTTAAGCAAAAAGAACATTAAGGCTCGTCTCAATTTTGCTAAAAAATATCTCAATGATTGCCAAGACTTTTGGGAAAATACCTTGTTGACCGACGAGACAAAAGTTGAACTTTTTGGAAAAAGTTAAACTTTTGTCTCGTCTTTTGTGGCCTCTCGGATGAGTTGTTCTCCCTAAATAATAAAAACCATCATTTAAAAACTGCATTTTGTGTTTACTTGTGTTATCTTTGACTAATAGTTAAATGTGTTTGATGATCAGAAACATTTTGTGTGACAAACATGCAAAAGAATAAGAAATCAGGAAGGGGGACAATAGTTTTTCACACCACTGTATCTGAAGGAATTCGTTCAAAATATTCCTTTATATAATGAAGGACAACTGGTCAAATGAACACAGATCATAATAAATACTGACAGCATCAACTGATGCTTTTATTTTGACGAGCAGGTGTGTTTTTGTCGAAGCTGCTGATGTGACAGGAAGATGACTAACCTGTAGTCCAGTCTCTGGTCTGTAAAGGAAGTCGACTAATTAACTGATTTCTGTGGAAGCTCGAGGATTTTATCACAATTATTTATATTCTTTTCAACTATTGATTGATTTATTATTTATTCTTTTCCAAGTCACTGAAGAGAGCAGCCATACTACTACTTTACATTCCCAGGAAAACTGTGTGGTGCTCTTTAAAGTAACTGAGTCAAGTGTGTATAAACACACAGCGTTAGCCGCCTAATGCTAGCAGGTGCTAGCAATGCTAACGTGATGCTGCAGCTAGCTGTTAAAATAAATGAGTTATAAATCACCAACTCTCAGAATCTAAAGACGAGTTAGCGGAACAACGATAGACACGGTCATCAAGTAAAAACACCGTTAGAAATACTGTCAGAATCATCAGACAGGAAGTGATCAGGCTTAGAGCGTGTCACGTCTAAAATGGTCCGGGTGGAAACTGGAAACAGTCCTTCTGACAGAATGTGATGATACCACGATCTCTCTGCTTTGGCAGATTTAAAACACATGTTTTACATTTAATGCTCTAATTTTGCTTCTACTTGAGAAGAAACTCAGAAACTAAACTTCCACAAAACAGGGGAAAATACCGGAGCGTACTTTTTAGTTCTGGATCTGCGTTTCTGACACAGGTTGTCAGGTTTTGTTTGAATATGTGGTCTAATGGATGCTCTGACAGAGAACTACAGAGGACCAATGACAGAGCCTTGGGGAACACCAACATAAACCGTTATTTATTTTATTTGTAACGTAAATGTTCATTAATGGAAATATGTTCAAACAAACTGTTGTTGTTCCTTCAGGCTCCTCTGGCTGAGATCAGACAGTCAAACTGTCCCTGTCTCTGACGGGCGTAGCGTCTAGCGTTCTGCTGCCTCTGGTGAAACGCTGCTCCTGGAAGTCGTTTTATTTCAGCAGATCTTCTCCAGACCTCCCACCTGGTGTCTGAGGACCCACTGCGGGTCCACCGGTTAACCAGCTCTCTGTAATCGGAGCCCTTAAGTGTTTCCTGATGAAGACGAACTTTGATATGTAAATGTGGCGGCGTTCCCCTTTAATCTCATCTCTGCTGCGCCTCAGATATTGAATGAATCTAAAACCACTGAGCTCGTTGATGTGAAAGCGTTTCCTCTGACATTGATCCATGTAGTCTTTTCTCCCCGCCTCAGCAGAGTCTCAGGCCGTCCTCCTGCTGGCTACGATTGACATTTACATCATACAGCCTGACTCACCCTCTCCTCCCCTCTACCCTTCAACTCAGTTCACGTCAGTCCTTCGGAGCTTTGATACATCTCTGCAGACCGTCAGCCAGGTGGCCGACAGGTGAGGCCTTCATGATGATGAAGGTTTACTCTCCTCACACTCATCATCTGCTGGTTAAGTCGTCTGACTTTCCCCTTCCACCTGCTCACCTCCTCCATCGTTACCTCCTCACTGGTTTCTCTGCCCATACGGTTTGACTGTAAATGTCACACGGTTCACATCTGACCTCACAGAATCTCCATGAAGAACTCAGCAGAGCTGACATTTCTCTGAAGCTCACTGGTTCCAGCTGTTGCTGACAGGAGTTCCCAGACTCTCCCGTCCCTGGCCTTGCTCTGGTGTTGATGGAATTTTAAACGTAGGTGAAAAATCTGCTTGACAAATTTCCTCCTGGTTGCTGTGAACTGAAACCATTACTGTTTGGTTTCTGGGAGTCAGAGTGTGTGTGTGTGTGTGTGTGTGTGTGTATGTGTGTGTGTGTGTGTGGGGGGGGGGGGTTGGACTCCTGATACATCGAGACTTGATTTAAATAACTGTCACAAGTACATCGTCTGACACACCTAACCTGGACCACCTTCACATGAATCCATCCTACCTACCAAATCAGTGTCATTCCAATTAAACTTCAGGTTTTCTTGTCATTAGCATTTCTAACAAACAGTCACAGCCTGAGATTCTGTTTTCTGTTCCATCAGTTGGGAAAAAAGAAAAAGTTCATTCAAATCTCTTTCTCACTCTTTCTTCTCGCGCTCTCTTAGGCTCAGTAGTCTCTCTCTCTCTCTTTTGCTCTGTGTGTGTGTGTGGCATAAATGACGATATGTGGTAATAGTGAAGGTCATCATAAATGTAGATATGTGAGAACAGTGAAGGTCATGGGTGTAGATTTAGCGTAGACAGAGGTGACGTGTCCCCCCCAATACCTTGATCTAAGGGTACAGAGATGGCGCTGCACCTCCACCAATAACCAGTGCAGCAGCAGGCAGCTCAGGGGACCGAGGTTCTGAGTAGCTGTGTGAGGACCTCGGGGGAAGGAGGAGGTGTGTCTGACACCTGGACAGAAGTCCACGCCGACGGGGTGCTGGGTCTGGAAGTGGACCAGGCTGGACTTGCCATTAGGGATTCTAATCCCTAGTGGGCCTGTATAGTAATTTAGGGCAGGACCAGGACTGGTTGTGATCTGAGCTTTGCTTCCTGTTGTTGCCCCCCCCCCCGCGAACAATTTTCCGTCAGATGAAAATATTTTGCTTCAATCCTTGTCTTAGACTCAACTCCAGGTCATCTGGATCTCATACCAGCTATCAGAGCTACCCCAACAGGTCCTTAACCCTCAGCCTAAAGGGGACTGATCAGTGATCACACTTTTAACTTTGACCCCTCAGCGTACTGGACCCTTCTTCTTCTTCTGGGACTGTTTCCAGCATACAGCGCACTCAGAGAGTTCTTACGGTGCAACGTTGAGAGGATTTCAGCTTTCACAATGCACAGCGGTGTCCTCGACTCAGAAGGAGGGGGCAACTTATATCATGGGAAAATATGTCTGAGCAAAACCAGGTGGACATTGAGGGGGCCCATCATGGGGGGCCCACCATGGGGGGCCCACCATACAGGGTTTATACAGAACTCTGTGCTACGCCCCTGAATACCACAGTAATTTGAGCTCTGCTGCAGTAAAACCCTAGCCTGGTAAACCTGGCCACGATTCACTGAAACGACTCATTCATAGGGGCGGGACCAATGGTTGTCAATCAAACGGTCTTCACATGCTATTGGATAGCGCTAGAGCCTTTTAGCAACAACCAGAAACAGCTGGTAGAGTAAACTTTACCGTGTCCCGTCGGCAAAGCGGCCAATAAAAGACTTCAGTTCCTCTGTCTGTTCACGTCTTCGAGAAAAGCCCAAATCCAAATCGTCCAAAGTTCATAATAAAGACGTTTCAAACAAAAACGCGGATCCCGAGCTGCCGCCATGTTGTTTAAATACAGCTGGAGCGCTGACGTCATCGGCTAATCCCGCCCTCCAACCCGTTTAGGCGTTGTGATTGGCCCGGTACGAGACTGACCGGACCAATCAGGGGGCTGCAGAGGTTCCAGTGAGCGTGGCTAGACCAAAGTGTGCAGAGCAGAACTGACGGTCTGGGCTAGTAAAACCCGGCCCTGGAGTCGTGTTGTTTGGTGGAGTCAGTCAGCTTTGGGTGGACTCCAGAGGTTAGCCAGTCGTAGAGGATCCTCCACAGCTTTAGAGGGTAGATGATGTTTCTGAGTTCTACATCTATAATCTTTAATCTGAGCTATTATTTAAACATGTCTAAGATTAAAGGTGGTTTCTGTCTGTCTGTTAAGTCACTGCTACATTAGATTTCTTGTGTTTTGGATCTGGATTTAGCCTCTCCTGACTTTGACTCAATAATATAATCAATGTTTTGATCAGATTCTCTGGTTTTTATGATCTAAACCCAGAACAGACTGACTTGTACAGGTTGATAAATCTGGAAGAAGAGCTACAAACACCAAAGCTATGATTAAATCTGAGACGTTCGATGAACTCCTGACAGTAAATCTGACAGAGAGGAGGGACTCTGCTCTAAAAGCTTCAATCTTTCTGTTTGCTGAACGTCCAGCTGAGAGCGGAGCGTTCGTTTTTATTCCCACTCGCTCTCCGTCTCTTCTGTCTCCACTTAACATCTCCACCCTCTGATTTATTCATCACTCCATTTTCTCGCTCTCCTGTAACTTCCAGCACCTCTATTTTCGTCCCGGAGAGCTGAGAGCAGCTGAAGCTGTTTGAAGCGTGGGATTCTCCCAGATTGATTTCCTCCTCAGACCGAAGGTGACAAGCGCTCTCATTAACAGATAAATAATCACACGCAGTCAAACATCTGAGCGAAAACCGTCAAAGAGCTGACGAGTTCTCACAGCGTGTGTGAAAACCATGATTTTATATTCATGTTCTGAACTTTTGACTAATTAAATGTTAAAATTAGAGAAGATTCTCAGGAACTTCTGGAGAAAAAACCCCAAACAGAGTTGATTCCAACATGGTTTAACCTCTGACCTCTCACCAAACCTCACAGCATCGACTGGATGAAACAGGGATGTTTAACCATGGTACAGGATGAAGACACGTCTCATGAAATTACATTTTAGGAAGAGACAGAAGCTCATAAACCATCAAGGCTCGAAGCCACACAGTGACAGGCGTCTCTCTCCTCTGTCTGTCTCTGTACGAGTGTCTCTAACTCTCCTAATCGTCTAAAGATTCACAGACTTTACTGCCTGGAATGCACTGATCTGATTGGCTGATCGGTGTCACATGGGGTCGAGGATTTCCTCATCCTCTAGGCTCCAGTTAAATAGAAGCATCCAGTCAGGATTTAAACCAGAACCTTCAGAATGGGTTAGACCTGGACCAGAGCCCAGACCTGGACCAGAGCCCAGACCTGGACCAGAGCCCAGACCTGGACCAGAGCCCAGACCTGGACCAGAGTCCAGACCTGGACCAGAGCCCAGACCTGGACCAGAGTCCAGACCTGGACCAGAGTCCAGACCTGGACCAGAGCCCAGACCTGGACCAGAGCCCAGACCTGGACCAGAGCCCAGACCTGGACCAGAGTCCACCTGTTAGAGACCTCAGCTGGAGGTGTGGGGTTCTCCAGGAGATGCTGCTCCATCTGTCTGGAACATGAACTGATTATCAGGATACAATCTGAGACGGGAAGTTGGAACCTGGTGCCGAGGAGGTCAAGTCGTGGTTCCTGGAGCTCGGAGGTCTACAGGAAGTCAGCTCCCTGTGGGTCCACTGCCTGAGGAGATCCTGGAGGTTCAGGAGAGGCTCCATCTTCAGCGGCGGTGGTTCTGATGAGGTCGCCTCCCTCTAGACAAGGATCACCGTCTCTGACCGGGGAACACCCTGGGATCCTCCAGGAGGAGCTGGACATCAGGACAGGACACGTTATCTCTTCTTCTCTCTCCCTGAACGCTACAAACAATCAAACTCTGGAAATGTTTCCTGACTGGCAGGAAAATGTCACTGATAATTACGACACCTGCAGCTGTTTCCTGACATTTGAATAAATTTGGCATTTGAAGCCCCGGATCCCGAGAAGGTGAGAGTAAATGTTAGAATCTATCGGCTCAGCAGGTCGTGACGCAGCAGAAATAAATCGAACACGAATGAGTTTCTGAGCTAAAAGCCGTTCTGATGGGAGCGGCGCTTAGCGAACAGGAGGAGATCGATCGCCTCCTGATGGAGATCGCCTGGACTCTGTTCTGTTCTGATCTTTGGACTGTTGTTCTGGTCTGGATCCTGTGCTGCTTGGAGGATTTTTGCTGCAACTTTTCTACCTTGTGGCCACATGTTATAATGTGTAACCATAGCAACAAGAAGTTCACTAGAAGGAGCAGCTAATTATCAGATAAAACCCAAACTGTGAGCCAGAATCTAAGATAACAGAGGAGACGTGGCTGTAGAGCAGGAGCAGAGAGCAGAGAGAGGAAGTTTCATCCATCCTGTCTGCTCTAAGTGAGATTCACTTTACCAGAGTCTTATTCTGACAAAACACTACAAATAAGCTCAACAAATGATTTAAAACCCATAAAATGAAATGTCATGGTGCTAAACTTTACTTTGTTTCTATTTTAAACACTTTCAAATGCTTCAATTATTAGGCTCGTCTCCAGACATCGTAGTGGGTCAGCTGTGAGCTGAAGCTGACCTCTGACCTCTGGTCAGGCTGATGTGATGTCATCAGATCCTCCTAATGTCTGAGGGATGAGTCTCTGTGATGATCTCAGCTCTGAATCTTCTGACTCAAAACAAGTCCTCCCTCCTCTCGTCCCGCCTCCCTCCAGACTCGGATCCTGATTGATCTGCCGAGACTCGCGTCTGCTGTCGGTTTCTACGTCAGCTTTAACAGAAAGTGACCTTGAGACGCAGCGCCGGCCCGATTCTCCCATCAGCTCAGCTGTGAAGCTTCCTGCTTGGCGGAGAAACCAAACGGTGCGACTTCCTGCGTGAGAGCATCGCAGGCTGCAGGGCGACAGATCTGTCGTCGCCTCCGTCTGACTCTCGTCTCCTTGCTGCTCCGCATCAGACGAGTCTGACCGGCGGCTCGTTGGGATTTTAACCCTTTAAAGGAAATCACTGAAATACTTCCAGGTTTCACACTGAGTCTCTGTAGGAGGGATTTAAATTTCTTCTCTTCTTTTTACAATCTGTCAATTTATGTTTTAGTTCATTAGTTTACTTCTACTTTTATTTTATAAACTTTTTATTGTTTTAATGTTTTTATTAAATTTAATAATTAAACAATTAGTCGTTTTAACTTAATAAAATTTATTTGGTTTTGTAGTATTTAGTTTAATTTTTTAAATTGATTAAATTTTATTTATTACAATAAATTATATATTTTTTATGTATTTTTTATAAAAATTTTTTTAGTTTGATCGTTTAAATGTTTGTCCATTTTAACCTTATTTTTCTTTTTGATTTAATTATTATCCATTTTTAACGTTACTACTCTAACTTTGTTATTTTTAATTTATTTAATTTAGTTATTTAACTCCATTTTTAAAACATTTGTACTTTTTACAATTTTACCAACATTTTACCAAGGTATTTATCTTGCTTAAACCTTTGTACATTTTAACTTTTAAACTATATATATTTTTACAGTTTTAAATTATTTATTAAATTAAATTAATTAATGAACCTTTTGGTATTCAATTTTTTAAACTCTCTTGTCTTTTTTAAAATATGTTGTTAAAAATTTTTTAAATATTTGTATTCATTATTTAATTTTCCTTCTTAAATATTTAAATTTTTAACTTAAAAAAAATGTATTTAACCAGTCAGCTTTTCTTCTTTTTAAGTTTGACTTTAATATTTTAGTAGGATTTTTTTTCCATTTTAGTTTTGTTAATTATTTAGTTAATTTTCTTTAAACATTTATAATAAAACCTTTTCTTTAATTTTCTAAACTTTTTTCAATCAAAGCTTCACCTCTGGAGTGAAGTCAGACCCAGGTGGTTGAATCAGGTCAGCTGACCTTTAAAGGGTTAAAGTCTCCTGACGGTGTAGAAAACAACTCCGGCTCTTTGTACAGATTTATTTGTCCTGATTTGGTTTTATTTTCTTTAAATGAATCACTGTTTGGTGTGTGTCTCTAAGATGGAGCACTTCCTAACAGAAGTGGTTCAGTTCTTAATGACGTTGGACTCGGAGACGGCTCGTTGAGTTTAATAGAAAATAAATCAGCAGCTGTTTTGTTTTTTTATTGTGTTTTAGTTGATTAAACTGCTGCTCAGGTCCCATCCAAACTCCTGGCCACTGAAATGAGTTTTAATTAACTTTTCTTTATTATCCACCAACATTTATCAAGAACTTTTAATAGAAATATAAATTTTATTTGGTTTTACACAAAGAGTAAATCAGCCAATCACACGGCAGCAGCTCCACACAGTTAGGCATCTAGACGTGGTTCAAACTGAGCTTCAGACCTGGACCAGAGAAACCGGATCACCAGACCTGGACTAAAGAGACCGGGTCACCAGACCTGGACCAAAGAGTTTGGATCACCAGACCTGGACTAAAGAGACCGGATCACCAGACCTGGACTAAAGAGACTGGATCACCAGACCTGGACCAGAGAATCCGGATCACCAGACCTGGACTAGAGAGACTGGATCACCAGACCTGGACTAAAGAGACCGGATCACCAGACCTGGACTAAAGAGACCGGATCACCAGACCTGGACTAGAGAGACTGGATCACCAGACCTGGACTAGAGAGACTGGATCACCAGACCTGGACTAGAGAGACCAGATCACCAGACCTGGACCAGTAGAGACTGGATCACCAGAACTGGACAAGAGAGACTGGATCACCAGACCTGGACTAGAGAGACTGGATCACCAGACCTGGACTAGAGAGACCAGATCACCAGACCTGGACCAGTAAAGACTGGATCACCAGACCTGGACAAGAGAGACTGGATCACCAGACCTGGACCAGTAAAGACTGGATCACCAGACCTGGACTAGAGAGACCAGATCACCAGACCTGGACTAGAGAGACTGGATCACCAGACCTGGACCAGTAGAGACTGGATCACCAGACCTGGACCAGTAGAGACTGTATCACCAGACCTGGACCGGTAGAGACTGGACCACCAGACCTGGACCAGTAGAGACTGGATCACCAGACCTGGACTAGAGAGCCTGTATCACCAGACCTGGACCAGTAGAGACTGGATCACCAGACCTGGACCAGTGACATAAATATGTTGTTTATATAAAGGATCAATGAAAGTGATCCGAGGCCTGGTCCCTGTGGAACACCCTACTGAAGCGTGAGTCCAGTTTGTGATTATCCACGTTGACTGAACCTCTCCTGACCTTCGACCTCTGGCTGGACCTCCTAACAGGGCTCTTTGTTCCTGTCTCAGACCTCTCATGAGGTGAGTCAGACCAGCGCCTCCTGATGCGTCGTGTTTTTCTTGGCGGTTTGGCGCCGTCACTGATCCCATCAGCTGAGTGAGAGCAGGAGGGAGCAGAACGCCTTCGGACATCTCGCTCAGTGAATCAGCACAGATTCATGTCTGAGGTTGAATCCCACGTGTCTGTCTGAGAGAGAGGGAGGGAGGGAGGTGTTGCTCGTGAATCCCTGACCCACATCGGTGAAACCCACAGGTCACATCTGGATGAGCAGGTGATGGTTAAAGCTCTGACACAGCTGGTGTCTCATCCTCCCACCTGTTACCTGCAGCTTCAGCTCAGCCCTGAGTCTGGACTGAGCTCCGATACCACAAGTTACAGGTTGTAGTCTTTAGTCTGTGTTTTATCTCTTTATTTAAAAAAGTTAATAAATAAAAAGATGAAATGGTTCAAAAACAAGAAGCAACATTCAGACAACCTGATCCGATCTCTGGTATCGGACCAGGAGCTGATCTAGACATTAGTAATCAATCAGCATCGATCAGCTCAGAGACACTGCTCCTGATCTCTATTGCTGATCTACCTTCAGCCCTCGCTGTAATACGACACCGACTCTCAGCTGGGCCAAAGAAAACAGCTCTCATCAGGCTCAGGGGGTGGGCTCAAGAAAACCAACGACCAATGAAAACACAGCGATGGTCACGTTAAAAGTCTCTGATTTTTAAATTTCGTCACTTCAAAACGATTCACGTTACGTTAGAGGGAAATTTGGGTTCCTGTTTCTAGAGACTCCTCCTGCTTTGAGTGATGTCACTTGTGGGAGTGGTCTCTACTGTAGATAATTAACTGATACAACGCCATATTGGAATGACTCACCACAATGCATTATGGGAAACTATCACAGAACTCGTTCTTTCCTTGGTCTGTTTGTGTTTTGATGCATTCAATTGATTCATGTTAAAATCAGCACTTCTTATATGACGTAACAGCTTTCCATACAGCAGCGTGTTGCTCCTCCTCGCTCCTACGGTTCATCAGGATTCTTCTCCTCTCAGCTCAGCTGTTTCCTTCACTTCACTCATTAAAGTCTTCACAGAGAAGCTCCAGCTGATGGTTTTAAACCTCATTTCAGACGGATTATAGTTTAGAACCAGATTCATTACTGAGGTTATGATTACATATCAGCTGTTCTGGAGTTTAAAGGAGCCACGTCTTGAATTTCAGGTTCAACTTTACATATGTGAAGAACTAATGGAGGTTTTAAAATTACTCATTTTCAAGAAACTATGGATCTGTAAAGTTTTCTATGATGTCATGTCCCTGAAGAATCAGAAGAAATGAAAAAGTCCCATCATTAGTTGAAGTTATGCATAAAACAATACTAATAGGTTCTAGTTGTTTTGGTCAAATCACTGAGTTTTAGCCTTTTGTGTGTTTGTTAACGGTTCAGATAGTAAGATTTTCAAATAGATGATTTTACCGACCTCTCCGCCCCCACCCCTACCACCTCATCTTGATGCCCAGCTGGTCCCTGCCCCTATGAACTCAGTCTTGATTTTAACAGTAACCCTCATATTGGACTTGGACCTTGTCAGACTTCACTTATACCCGTCATCATCAGCAGAGAGCGGACTAGAAATCATAACCCCAACAGATGTAATCCTAACAATCTTAAACAGTTCCCAAAAGTCCCACTTCACCAAAATCAAACAGTCGCTCCACCTCCAGTCACCATTAATATGGCTCTTTTAAATGTTCGCTCTCTGCTGAACAAAACTTTTTTAATCAACGACCTGATTTTAGATAATCACCTGGATTGTTTATTCTTAACAGAAACGTGGCTTAGTGCAGAGGCAGCGGTTGTTCTCACAGAGGCCTCCCCTCCTCATTTTAACTTTCATTTTTCTACAAGAAGTAGCAAGAGGGGAGGCGGTACAGCTTTTATAAGTTCATCAACACTTTCTGCCAAACCTGTTTTATTTGATCATTTTAGTACATTTGAATATTCTGCCACTGTTTTTAACACTCCTCAGATTTTATGTGTCACTGTTTATAGGCCCCCTTTAAAGAGCACGCTTTTTATTCAGGAATTTTCAGAGTTTTTATCAATTTTGCACAATTCCTTTGAAAAGATCCTTTTAGCTGGGGATTTTAATCTACATGTGGATAACCTTTTAGATCCCTTATCAGTGGAGTTTTTAAATATTTTGAGTTTTATGGATTTTAGTCAACATGTCATGCAGCCGACTCACAACAGAGGACACACTCTGGACCTGGTCATCACGTATGGTCTACCCACCTGTGTGTCCTCTGTTGTTGACTTGGCTGTCTCTGACCACTACTGTGTGTTTTTTAACATCACTAGTTTTATCCAGCGGGAGGTCTCTGTGAGAACTGTCAGGAAGCGTCATCTAACCCCTGAAGTGGCTGCTGGTTTTCTAGAAGTTCTTGGAAAGATTCCTCCTATTGTTTTACCTGCCCCCTGTGATTTTATCATCAATGATTTTAACAGTCGGCTTCAGTCCACTCTCGACCTGCTCGCTCCACTAAAAGTTAAAAGTTTACAGTCAAAACATGCATCTCCGTGGAGAAATGAAGAACTCAAAAAACTGAAGAGAAATTGCAGGGCGGCAGAGAGGAAATGGAGAAAAAATAAAATCATGGTAAACTATCAAATATACAAAGAATTACTCAGATCATACAATAATGCAATAAGGATCTCAAGAAATGAATACTTCTCCAAAATCATCTCAAACAATAAGCACAACCCCAAAATTTTATTCTCAACAATCGATAAACTTTTTAACCGTGCTACCAATGCGTGCCAGAAACCCCCCTCAGACACCCTTTGTGAGGAGTTAGCAGACCACTTCAGGGGGAAGGTAGACTCCATCAGAAGTAATATTTTATCACTTCAAAGGAACATGGTTTTAGATGACTCTGAGTCTCTACCAGAGGACACACTGGACAGCTTTGTCCTGGTGGGAGCTGAGAGTCTTGATAAAGTTTTGTCCTCAGTGAGACCCACCACATGTGTTCTGGACCCGATTCCCACTTCTCTTTTTACTAAGCAGTTTTATAATTCTTTTAGAGATGAGATTTTAACCCTGAAGAACTGCTCCCTCCAGACGAGGGTCTTTAAAGGGGCGGTGGTCAGGCCCCTGCTGAAGAAGAGCAATCTGGATTTTAATGATTTGAACAACTACCGACCGGTATCTAACTTACCATTTTTGAGCAAAATTTTAGAAAAGCTTGTTTTTATTCAGCTTAACGATTTTATTAATGAACATAATGTCCTGGAGAAATGTCAGTCTGGTTTCAGGGTGAACCACAGCACAGAGACGGCCCTTCTGAAGATTTTAAATGATTTTAGATTAAATTATGATTCACAGAAGCTGACGGTGTTGGTCCTACTGGACCTTTGACACAGTGGACCACACCATTCTTTTAACCCGTTTAAAACAGACCGGCCTCTCTGGTGCTGTCCACTAGTGGTTCACATTCTACCTCACAGACAGGACTTTTATGGTAAGTCTAGATACCTGCTCCTCTAAGGTCCACAGGATCACATGTGGTGTGCCCCAGGGTTCAGTTTTAGGCCCAGTGCTTTTTAACGTCTATATGCTCCCTCTTGGCAGCGTCATCAGAAGACACGGAGTTCATTTTCACAGTTATGCTGATGACACACAGCTGTACATCTCCGTGTCTCCTGATGACACACGGCCAGTGGAAGTACTTTTTAACTGTATTTCAGACATCAAATCCTGGATGGCAGAAAACTTTCTCCAGCTTAACCGGGACAAAACTGAGGTTTTAGTCATCGGTCCCGAGGCCCAGAGAGAGAAACTTTTACCAAAACTACAATCACTGTCTCTGAATCCTTCTGTACAAGTGAAGAACCTGGGCCTGATTTTTGACTCTGAGCTGACTTTTATCCCTCACATTAAAAACATTACTAAGATAGGTTTTTATCACCTAAAGAACATTGCCAGAGTCCGCCCCATTCTCTCTCGGGCCAACACAGAGACACTGATGCTTTTATCACCAGTAGAATGGACTACTGTAATGCCCTGCTTTCTGGTCTTCCCAAAAAGAGTATCTCAGGTTTACAACTCTTACAAAATTCAGCAGCACGTGTCCTGACGAAGACCAGGAGGCGGGAGCACATTACGCCCATCCTGAAGTTTTTGCATTGGTTACCTGTGTGTTTTAGGATCGATTTTAAGGTTCTTTTAATGGTTTTTAAGTGTCTTAATGGTCTTGGGCCTTCTTATCTCTCAGAATTGTTTTTACCGTATGAACCTCTGCGGTCTCTGTGCTCCTCTGGCAGCCGTCTGCTTGTCATCCCAAAAGTTAGAACGCATACTCACGGTGAGGCGTCTTTTTATTATTATGGCCCTCACCTCTGGAACAGGCTGCTGGAGAACCTCAGGGCTGCAGAGAACGTTCATGTGTTTAAAGGCTCAAGACCCACCTTTTTAAGCTAGCTTTTAACTGAGTATTATTTATTATAATCTGTTTAAATGCTTTTAGTTCACCTTTTTACTTCTTATTTATTTAACCTGTTTAACTGTTTTTAGTGTAATTTTAATTTATTGTGTTTAATTACTTTTAGTCTGTTTAACTAATTTTAGTCTAACCTTTAGCTGATTTTAGTCTAATAGATTTTAGGTGTTTAGTTAGATTTTATCACAGTTTTATTGTTTATTCTTATATTTATCTTATGTTATTTTATATTTTAACTTGTTATTTTAATCTTACTTCCAGTGTTTCCTCTGAGGGAGTCCTCTGCCTCGGGAGCGGTGGTCAGCTGTGGCTGCCTGGTTCTCCAGGTGGTTCCAGGTGGAGGTGGGGTCTCAGCCCTGCCCCCTCTGGTCGCCCCGTGTCGGTGCGTTGGCTGCTGCTGTTGACCTGCTGCTGCCGGTGCAGAGGGCTCCTTTGATGGCGTTTCCTTAGAACCTGCTCATCTGTACTCAGCCCAATGTCCTTTGTGTGTATGTGTGTGTGTGTGTGTGTGTTTGCGTATGTGTGCTTTTTATGGGGGAGGGATGGGAATGGGGTTTATGTGGGGTCATTTTAACTTGTTAAGCACCTTGAGTTACAGTTTTTTTTCTGTATGAAAGGCGCTTTATAAATAAAGATTATTATTATTATTATTATTATTATTATTTTAAATTATGAGAAACCACGAACACGGTGATAAAACTCCTGGATTTGAGCCGTTCTGGTCCTACAGTTTGGTCACACAGATACAACAACACATCACACACAAACCCATTTCACACCAACAATTCCAGGTCAGACGTGACCTCAGAGTAAACAAACATGGCATTTGATTTTAATGCACTCGTATCAGCCTTCTTACCAGGTAAGAAAACAAGCAGCTCCCCTCGCTCCGTGCAGCTCGTGTCTGCCTCCTCGCTCTCTGATTGGCTACACGTCACATTCAACAGGCTGCTCCTCAGGGGGACACCACACACACTGTGACAATCCAACATGTTGGATTTCCCTGATTTGTGATTAGAGTAGTCCTGATGTCCTTCTGAGTGAACCAGGTCACTCTTAACACACCTCACACGACAGGAACGTCTGATAGGATTATCTATAGAGACGTTACGGTAATCAGGGGTGTCCTTAAGTGTCTGATGAGGAGAATCAGGACTAAAATCATCTTAATCATGATGCCATGTGATCCAGGCTTAGTGTTGAGTAGCGGCCATCTTGACAAAGACAAAACATTTGACCCCCCTTCCTGTCCGTCTGCTCAATAAACCGGAGAGATGAACAACAACGAAACATAACCCAAACTTTAAAGGTTGTCCATGAGTCACTAGGTGTTTATCTTTTACTTTCATTAAAACAAACGTGAATTTTCACAGATCCAGAAATAGTTTTGGTGATTCTCGCTCTGCCTACAGACTCTTACTCAGCTGACGCCCACACAACGCCCTGGTTTGGGTTTTAGTTCTGGATATTAACAGCCTGAAGGAGAGAGACCACTGGGAGCTGCCCAGTATGACCACCATCTGCTGCTCGGCATCATGGGAGATCACCGCCTTGGGAAAAGTTTGACACTAAAGTTTCTTAATGTAAAACTAATACAACAAACAAGAGCTTCAATCAAGATTAAACTAAAAACTTCTAAGGAATGAAAACCTGACAACAACACATCCTGTGGTCCAGAAACAACTTAAAGTTTCCAATAAAGTAAAATCTCATTCATCCACTACACGGAGCATCATGATCTAATGAAGAGGTTTAACTTATAAGAACCAATAAAAACACAGTATATAAATGATCTGACAACAGTTTTACAGTGCAGGAATAGGGTTTATAGCTAATGCTAATTAGCAACATTTACAATGATACTATGTTTTTAGCTAATGTGAGATGTGTTGTGTTGTCTATCGTCAGCAGAGGGTTTGACCTTTGACCGCTCTCATGCAGGACTTTTTAGTCCCATCTCTTTCTTATAGCTGAATAATGACCTTTGACCTTAACTTTAACCAGGTGAGGCTGCAGGGCTCTAGCTGTTCTGGTTGTTTTGTTTATAATTTCTTCAAAGGCACACTATGTAACTTTTTCATATTTTTAAATCTTTTCCTTGAGCCAGTCTGTGCTAATATGACTCTTTACAGGTTAATGAAAAGTCCCTCAGCCCCATCTGCTGCTTGTGTCCAGAATACCACGATTGCAACTTCTGAGTCTCTGGTCCGGTGCCCTGAAGTCTCACAAAGTCACGTATCTTACGAGGGTTAGGCTAACCCAAAGTTGCTAGCTGTTATGCTAGCTCCGGAGTGTTTTTAGCTCATGATTCCTGATTTTTTTTCCCATCTCTCCCTGCTTGAACACAGCTGTTTTTTTTAATGAGTGATGAACCGCTCCAGTAGAAAGCAGTGAAGGCTGAGGAGACATTTACACAGTTAGATTAATGGTTTCTGAGCAGAAACAACATTTTAACGACAGTGACTTCAAACGGACACTAGGGGGTGCTAAAAACAAGCCAAAACTTCACAGTATGCCTTTAAAACAGGCCATGCTGTGTTGACTTTTGAGATGGTTTAGCCTCCTTTATGATGTCAGACGGGTTCTATTGAAGTCATTTATTATTCTACAGGTCTGAATGTAACCAGGGTGTGACTACAGGTATTTAATCATGATTCACTAAAAGGTGCAATTACTTATTCACATAGGGTCAGATTGGTTTTGAAATAAATAAATAAATGAAATCATAAATGTAAAACTGCATGAAGTGTTTAATCAGGTTATCTTTGTTTGATATTGAATTGTGATGGTCTGAAACATTTAAGACTCAAAGAGCAAAAATATATGAAGAAATACTTTTTCATATTAATAGAAAATCTTTAAAAATCCCCAAACTGAAAACGAAACATCCTGTCACCATTTCAGCTCTAAAATAAACATCCTTTGAACATCGATATTAGCATAAATCATCCAGTTTGTGGATTTTATTCCCATAAAAAGATTCATTTATTTCCTCTGATGAAATTTTATTTCCGTTTGATGACTTCTTTAAAAGCTCAGTCACACTATTTAGGTTTATATAATTATTCTATTAAACCCTGACCTGTTTTATTAATCAAACAGTAAACCGGACAGCTGGAGTGTAATCAAACGCTTCCTGGTGGCTCAGTAGGACAAACGGTTGGGCCCTAATGAAATCACAGAGTTCTGATCAAACCTGTTTTGTTCTCACAGCTCAGATTAGGACTGCTAATCGTTTCAAAGCAGGGAAATCACGTTACGCCAGAAAACTCCAGTTTAATCAGCTCAAAGCAACAAAAACATCCAAACTGGAGGATGATGGATGTAAAACGTGGAGCGGAATAATGAACACCTCGTCGTCTGGCACCTGACACAGAACCGGTCCGGGTCAGATCCACCTGCTGCTCCCAATCCTCTGACCTGGATCATGTGAGTGGAGATCAGACATTATAGTAAAACATATGTGATAGTTTTAGTATTATCCATGAAATAACTGGGACATCTTGTGCCTCGCTCAGCTCTCTCTGGAGTACATTTTTGGATTTCTGGTGGTCGGATCGGCTGTGGTGGGATTCTGCTCCACCGACAACAAATGGAGAAAATAGCGGAGCTAGCAGCGGCTATAGGCAGGCTGTCTGCGCTCCGGGAAAATCAAGCACGGGCCATGATCTCGATCACCCCGGGACTGAGTACTGACACGAGAGAACGGTCCGGGTCAACGGGGATTAAAGCCGTGATTCAAAACTTTAGATTTACAAGATCCAGTGAGTGGACAGTAAGGACAAATCAGAAACGCTGTCTCATTTGATCTGACTACTACCCTTGGACTCCCCACTCCTTCTGTTAGGAAGGACAACTGCTCCCCCCCCCCACTGTTCTCCATCCTGTGACCCCCCCTCCCTTTCTGATGGATCATGGTTTTGTTGTTTCCGACCACCTGTGGTGCTGCTGTTACGCTGAGAGGAGCGTGTGACCAGTGACCAGGTAGAAATAGGTAGAAAGGTTGTGTGTTTTGAACGTTTTCGTCCCGTCAGTGAAAACTCACGTCTCGCTGTATTTCGTCATCACAGCCGTTTAGCTCATCACGCCTCCTTATCGTCACAAAACAAAAGAGCATCAACAAAGTCTTTTAGTCATCGTAGAGGAAAACCACACTGCTGAGGAGCTTTCTCAGTTCAAATAAAAAGTGCAAAGAACCAAGCTTTGAATCTGTATGGAGACCTTTAGCTAATTCACTAAAATGATCCTGGTCCTGAAGGGGACGATCCAGGTTCTGATGACCTGATAAACCTGCAGATTCAAACCTTCAAACGTCCTGACACCGTTAAAGGACCTGTTTGTGTTTGTTGTTGTTTACAGACCGACTGGGTCAGAGTTGTGTTGTTTTTGTTGTCCTCACTTCAAACCAGAACACGTCAGGTGGTCCTTCACGTGTTTTTCCTCTTCGGGAACATTTTCCCTGATTTATTTCAATCCACTCGGTGACATCGGCGCTCGTTTCTCTGAGAACCCTCCATATTTGTTGAAGTACCCGTGGTGTTGAAGTACTCTCAACAGGAAGTACTGCTGAGAGCAGCGTTTTCCTCTCATTATTTACCCGGTTCTGTGTCAGCAGGTCGTGTCGGGACGAGCGAGCGAGCGGCTGTAAAATGGATCTGCTGGCTGGACTCGTATGATCGGACATGGAGGCAATCGGCGCCATCAACGCCATCAACGCCACGCAGGAGGCGTTCGATTACCATGACTACGGCCCGAACGTCGGCATCCCTCCTCCGGTTCTGCCCACCGGGTTCAAGGGGGGGAACTTTCTTGAAGACCCCATCAGGCTGCTGAGCGTTCAGGTACAGGATCCTATCAGTAAGAGGGTCACCAAGAGGTCAAAGGTTAAACCTGACATCATCGCTGACCGATCTGTTTGTGATTCCTTTAAGGTGGTGCTGATCCTGGCCTACAGCACCATCATCGTGCTGGGGGTTCTGGGTAATTCTCTGGTCATCTACGTCATCTATCGCTTCAAGACTCTACGGACCGTCACCAACTTCTTCATCGCTAACCTGGCAGTGGGTGAGTACACACACACACACGCACGCACGCACGCACGCACGCACGCACACACACACACACACACACCAAACTCCACCAGTTTCTTTATGTTTGACAGAAAAATCAGCTGTTTTATTATTAGAGACATGAGTTAAAGCATCAACACATGGTTTTATATTTAACTGATGAACAAAACAAATATAAAAACACCCTGAAAACTCTCAAAGTTCATTTTTTTTGCCAGAAAAACTGACTTTTCTTCTTTCATTTGGTGAAAAACAGCAGGATTGTTTTTGTTTATGAGCCAAACTGATTTGAAATGCGAGAAATAAAAAAATGTAAATAATCAGAGGAGATGGGGATTAAAAGTGACGTGTTCTGCTCTGTAAATGATAATCTGGAGTTTTAGTATGAATCCAGTCAGACGTTGTTCATACATTAATGTTTTTCTGCTCTGATCGGTTTTGTGAGACACTATTTATTTACTTCATTCTGATATTATGAGGGCTGTATAGGTGGGACCGGATTTTCCTGTCGATCAGAACAGGGATTTGATCCTGATCATTTCGGATTCGGAGTGTGGTTTTTAACGACGTCACAGCTAAACGTGTAAAAGCTGCACAGAGCAGTGGAACTAGAGCACATTTAAGAAAAACCTCATAGAAACGTCTTTAATTTAAATCTATTTATTTATTGTTGTCACTAAAACATGATCTGAACTGGATCCACTACAGAGGCTGGTCCTGTCATCAGGGGGCGGAGCTACAGAGACAGATCTGCTCAGCTGACTCAGTCGACGCATCACGGTGGATCTGTTTAGATCTCCATGGTAACGGAGACTCCAGATCCCTCTGTAGTCCATCATTTGTTTGAACCTAGCGTTGGTTAAACTGCTCTACTGCAGCAGCATCAACACCACACACTAAACAACCAGAGGCGGAACCTGAACAGAACCAGAGAGCGGCGCCGATCCGATCATCTGCTCCGACACGCGGCGGGTGATCTCACCTCAGCTTTATTTACGTCACATTAAAGGAGTGACATTCACACCTCCTCTGTCTGTGAAGTCCTGACTGATGATCTGGACCTGATTCAGAGTCTGACTCAGCTCCGAGGAGCTAAAGGACAGAAAACACCGATCCTTCAGGACCAGCTCAGACCTGCAGGAGGTCCTCAGATATAAAACTTCTACTTTAGGAGATGTTTAAGAGACAAAACCCATTCAGAACCTGAAGATCCCTCTCCAGATCCTCCTGGAGGTTCGCAAGGAGTTTCCAGACCAGAGAGGATACGTGGTCCCTCATTCCTCAGGAACACCAAGGTACCAGACCTCCTCCTGAGACAGAGGCTCAGCCTCAGCCATTGTCCCATTAATGCTCATCTTCTCAATAGAAACACAAAGAAACCAGCTGATCGAACAGAGCGAGGTAACGAGGAGAGGATTTACCAGCTGTTTGATTATCTAACAGCTCATCTTAAAAACTCAATTATTTGTAGACTTTTGTCACAAATTCACATCAAACCACTTCGAGCCCTAAAGTGACCAGATGGAGTATCAGGACTAGTACCTTCCTGTCATATCCAGTCCTGTACATGTCTGCTGCCCCCTGGTGGAGGATCTACAGGTAGAAACCAACAATTTTACTCATTATTACCGTAATAAATAACAAACTGGTGATATTAACCAGAAAACAGGAACATTTTTAAACTAGATTTTTGTCACTACTATTTGATATTTCAGGCTTTAAATGGTAAAATAAGCATCAGTTTATTGTAACACATGAGGAGTAAATATAAGGACTAGATTCATCAGTTCTAACTGTAGCGACTGGTGAAGGCTGGACCTGATAAACACACCAGACACCAGGACGGTTTAAAGGATTTATTACAAAGCTTGTAAATGTTCCAGCAGGCTGCTGGCGTCTCTCCACTCCACAACAGAACTCTCAAACACAAATCACCGACTGAAAGTTTCTGGTGATGACTTTGAACAAAACGATTTCCTATAATTCCTCTTGTAGGTTCTTGTAGTGAAACCTGGAGAGAGAAGCCAGGCAGATTTCCAGCAGCACCTGGTTGTCAGATGACGTGAAGCTTCTGTATTATGTCTCCTTTATTACGTCCAGTCTGATACATGATGAGTAAAAGCTGTGAAAAGTCCAGATCCAGAATCCAGAACTCTTAATGCAAAGCCAGGCTGGGGTCAGTCAACTGTGAAATGAATGAAATCAAGACAATCCAAACCTTCTGATCTGTGAGAGGGCGGAGCATGAGGTCGAGTCATGGCGGGTAAACACTGGGTCTTTAAGGTCGAGTCATGGTGGGTAAACACTGGGTCTTCTAGGTCGAGTCATGGCAGGTAAACACTGGGTCTTCTAGGTCGAGTCATGGCAGGTAAACACTGGGTCTTTAAGGCCGAGTCATGGTGGGTAAACACTGGGTCTTTAAGGTCGAGTCATGGTGGGTAAACACTGGGTCTTCTAGGTCGAGTCATGGCGGGTAAACACTGGGTCTTCTAGGTCGAGTCATGGTGGGTAAACACTGGGTCTTCTAGGTCGAGTCATGGCGGGTAAACACTGGGTCTTCTAGGTCGAGTCATGGCGGGTAAACACTGGGTCTTTAAGGTCGAGTCATGGTGGGTAAACACTGGGTCTTTAAGGTCGAGTCATGGCGGGTAAACACTGGGTCTTTAAGGTCGAGTCATGG
>SSNR01000011.1:5180490-5197990 GCA_006937965.1 Callopanchax toddi
AGGTCGAGTCATGGTGGGTAAACACTGGGTCTTCTAGGTCGAGTCATGGTGGGTAAACACTGGGTCTTCTAGGTCGAGTCATGGAGGGTAAACACTGGGTCTTCTAGGTCGAGTCATGGTGGGTAAACACTGGGTCTTCTAGGTCGAGTCATGGCGGGTAAACACTGGGTCTTCTAGGTCGAGTCATGGCGGGTAAACACTGGGTCTTTAAGGTCGAGTCAAGGTGGGTAAACACTTGGTCTTCTAGGTCGAGTCATGGTGGGTAAACACTGGGTCTTCTAGGTCGAGTCATGGCGGGTAAACACTGGGTTTTCTAGGTCGAGTCATGGTGGGTAAACACTGGGTCTTCTAGGTCGAGTCATGGCGGGTAAACACTGGGTCTTTAAGGCCGTGTCATGGCAGGTAAACACTGGGTCTTTAAGGTCGAGTTATGGCAGGTAAACACTGGGTCTTTAAGGCAGTGTCATGGCGGGTAAACACTGGGTCTTTAAGGTCGAGTTATGGCAGGTAAACACTGGGTCTTTAAGGTCGAGTCATGGCGGGTAAACACTGGGTCTTTAAGGTCGAGTCATGGCGGGTAAACACTGGGTATTTAAGGCCGAGTCATGGCGGGACAGGGGCATGACGAGTTCAGATTCTGACACCAACTTTAGGGTTTTACTTCTGTTGGATTTCTCTTTGCTTCCTGTTTAATGTCAATGAACCGGTCCTCCTTGGTTCCTTCTGTTGGTTTCCTTCATGAACTTCACAGAACTGGTCTTAAACCACCAGGCTGCACCTCAAAGTTCTGTCCATCAGACACAAGAACAGAACTAATGATGAGTGCCTCTGGTACCTGGACTGGATGGCCTTTAAGGACCATCTACCCCAAACTCCTGTTAATACACAATCAAAGGTTCAATCATTTTTCTCAATAAACACACAGATGGTGATTTTATCTCCATTGTCAGGAGAAGATCAGACATCACTAAAGGCTGTCAGACGGAGGAGCGTTTTTAAGTTTTATGACCCTTTAAACCTCTTCATCGTGTTTATCGTTGGCTTCACCTTTGTTTCATGTTTTATTATATTTAGAGCTAAACACTTCCATCCCGAGGACTTGTTTTAGAGATGAGTTATTTACAGGTTTTATTCTCTCCTGGATTTATAAAAAAAACTCAACATATTTTTAAACAAGCTGCCGTTTGTGAAGCAGCTTGATGTGGTTCTGTCCTGCATCTCCTCTCCATCTGTCACACTCTGAGCTAATGAGGTGGAAGAAATACTGGGTATAATTAGACGGAGTGGTATTTATTTTACTGTGTGTGTGTGTGTGTGTGTGTTTTCAGCAGTGTGTGACGTACAGGAACATTTCAACGTTGCCTGAAGTGTCACTTGTTCAGAGACGTGTTGAGAAAATTGGATGCAAAGTGAAGCTCACTGCTGGCTATCATTAAACACACACACACACACACACACACACACACACACACACACACACACACACACACACACACACACACACACACACACACACACACACACACACACACACACGGTTATTGCCTGTGTTCTGAGCGTTAGTCTCTCAGACGTCCAGACTCCATGTAGAACTCCATCCTCCTACAGAGACCAGACTCCTGTTCACTGTGAACTTTCATTTCTGCTAGTGATTTGAGATGAATACGAACTCATCAACGTTACAAATGAATGTAGATAACACGGGGACACGTCTACTCCAGTTCAGGACCTCTGAGTCTTCATGAGTGTCTCAGCAGGTTTACCTGGTTCAGTTCTTTCTCCCAGCTGATCCTGGAGCCTGGAGTTTCATCAGAAATTCAAATCAAAACACATCTTCTTTCTTTCTTTCTTTCTTTCTTTCTTTCTTTCTTTCTTTCTTTCTTTCTTTCTTTCTTTCTTTCTTTCTTTCTTTCTTTCTTTCTTTCTTTCTTTCTTTCTTTCTTTCTTTCTTTCTTTCTTTCTTTCTTTCTTTCATTTCTGGAATTTCTAATTAACATTTTGTGGTTTGTGGATCCACATCAACACAATTACCAATTTTTCTCTTTGAGTTTCTCTCTGCTGTTGCTCGTCCACTTTCACCTTCCTCTCTCCTCTTCATCATCACTGTGCTGAAGGACCTCTTAAATCAGTGGTGTCCAAAGTTAGGGCCGGTCTCCAGCATGTTTTAGTTCCTGTCCTGCTCCAACACGCCTGAATCAATGGTTGAATCACCTGCTCTGCAGAAGGTTTTTAATCAGCCACTAACTGAAACCAGCTGTGTTGAAGCAGAGAAACCTCTAAAACCTACTGGATATGGCCCTCCAGGGTCAGGATTGGACGCCACTGTCAAAGGAAACACGTTCAGACTTTGACCAAGTCTACTTTCTATCCACAGGCTCCCTTTAGGTTCCACCTTTAGAACCATTAACATATTGTTTCTTTTCTATGTCGATGACACTCAGAACGAACCCTCAGGAGGCATTTGACTGTGGTCCCTGTGTCTCTAATAGGTTGCCATGTTGGACTTTATATGCTATGTTGGACTAGG
Source organism: Callopanchax toddi (assembly GCA_006937965.1). Taxonomy (NCBI): domain Eukaryota; kingdom Metazoa; phylum Chordata; class Actinopteri; order Cyprinodontiformes; family Nothobranchiidae; genus Callopanchax; species Callopanchax toddi. Next base: position 5,183,018 of record SSNR01000011.1, read on the forward strand.
TAGAATGGGGTTCTCATCTGGTGTATCACTGAGTAGGGAAAACAGACAGGTCGGTGGAAAACCAGGGGCTTAGCCTGAGGACTACGCCTCCTCCTCACAGTCACCCAGCTGGCCTTAGGTCCTGACTGGCCTTAGGTCCTGGCTGGCCTTAGGTCCTGACTGGCCTTAGGTCCTGGCTGGCCTTAGGTCCTGGCTGGCCTTAGGTCCTGGCTGGCCTTAGGTCCTGGCTGGCCTTAGGTCCTGACTGGCCTTAGGTCCTGGCTGGCCTTAGGTCCTGGCTGGCCTTAGGTCCTGGCTGGCCTTAGGTCCTGGCTGGCCTTAGGTCCTGCTGCTGGGGGTCTCTACTGGTTCCTAGTCTTAGCTCAGCGGTAGCTAACAGGGCTACCTACCTACTGGTGTTTCAAACTCACAGAGTCGAGCTTCCAAATCAGCCAGCCTCACCTCCACAGATACAACTAGACATGGGCGTAGTTTTGGCGTGGACGGAGGTGACGTGTCCCCACCAATACCCAGAAATCACTGAATTGTCCCCACCCATAATTCAATCAAAGGTGGCAGAAATAGTGCTGCATCCCCACCAATAATACATACAGCCCAGTAGACCAGACTGTGCTGCTGTGCACGGAGTTCACAGACGGACATGTGTCCAGTGTAAGGAGGCATTGCCTATGCATCATGGGTGCGAGTCCCTCATGGCCTGCACCAAGCCCACCTGTCCAGGGTCTGGATCAGGACTGGCCATCACCGGGCATTTTCCAGCTGATGAAAACTTTGGGCTGGTCCAGACCGGGACCAGGACGGATCACTTTTATCTGAACATCCTGTTTCGACGCATGCTGGAACAGATCAATCCTCATAGCTAGTCAGATCAGGCTGATGTTAAAATGACCCACAATCCCTTTAACGACCTCTGACCCACATAGAAAGTGCCGCCCTACCTGTACAGACTGCAGTGGCTCCAGGTTTTAGTGACGCGTGGAGAACTGAAGTATCTGACTCAATAATTTAACATTCTCTGGTGTTTTCTCGGGTTTTGTACCTGATGTTTTAGGTCACATTTACCAGGAAACTCTAAAGAGGCGACGCAGCGCTGCATGAAGATCAAACCCAGACTTGACACGATAATGCAGTCATGTTTTGTTTGTGTCTTACCCCCCCCCCCACCTCCCCTACCCGTCTGGCTCAACTCCAGCGCAGCATTCTTGCCGTTTGAAGTCTCTTTCTCTCATCTTCGCTGAGCATATACGTCGGCTTTTTTCCCATCAGTCGTCCGAGGAAACCAGGCCGTCACGCTTCCTGGCTGAATGAAAAAACCGTAATGGAGACAAAGTGGCAGACGACCATTATGCACTTTCTTCAGCTCGTCTTACGTAATGGGAAAAGGCAACATTACAGCTTAGAAGAGCATAAAGTGAATGAAAATGCTGCCACTTCCAGTCAGGTATATAAATATACCTGGGCGAGGGGGGATCAGGTCTCAGATGGCAGCAGTTTTTAAAAATAATGACAGTTTGACTTGAGATTAGTTGGAAACAGCTTTCAGCTTGGTGGGGATTAGAGGAGGAGGACGAGTCTGAACTACAAGCACAGAGAGAACGTTAAAAAGGAGTTCAACAGGAAAACAACTGACAGAAACATTTATCAACTTCACTTCTTCTTAAAATGAAAAACCTCAAAGTAGGTCACAGAAAACATCCCCAGTTTGTACCGCTGGATGATGATGATGATGATGATGATGATGATGATGATGATGATGAGTCATTTTACTATTCTTGATGAGTCTAATGTTTTTTGGGATCTGACGTCGCCTCACTTTCCTCCATTTAAACGGGTCAACAAAGTTTCTTTGACACAATCTAAATTTTTTTTCTGGTGTTCCACAGGGACCCCGTCTTGGTTCAGTTCTGTTCTCTCAGTAGGGGAGAACGGGGTTGGTTGTCACACTTTTTGTTTTCATTTAAATTTCTAAAGAATGCAAAAACTGATTTCTAAGAAAGTAAAATCGCCTTGTTTTTAGACATTTTGTCTTATTTTTGTCTAAAAAGAAAATCTATTCTTACAGCCCTACTTGAAATGGGCCAAATCTTCTTAAATATGGTCACATTTTCTAGATTTGAGCAAAAAAATCTGCCAATGGGGTAAGCAGCATTAGCTTTGCTAGATTCCTTAAAACTAGCACGTTGTTCTAAACGCAGAAAATTTTGCTAGTTTTAAGCAATCTAGCAAAGCTAATGTTGCTAACCCCATTGGCAGATTTTTTTTCTCAAATCTAGAAAATGTGACCATATTTAAGAAGATTTGGCCTATTTCAAGTAGGGCTGTAAGAATAGATTTTCTTTTTAGACAAAAATAAGACAAAATGTCTAAAAACAAGGCTGTTTTACTTTATTAGAAATCAGTTTTTGCAGTGGGAAGTGTCTGTTCAGAATAGAATAACTTTATCCTTTTCAACAGAGAATAGTTCAAATGATATGAGTCACCAAATACAACTTTAACCTCGTAACACTACGGGGGTTGCTAGCAGCTGTGCTAGCAAGCACACGCTATAGTCATGCTCTCACATCAATGAAACACCAAACTGCAGAAACGACAGCGTAGCTAGTCTGTGACATACGTTTTGGTAGCTTACACGCCAACGTTTGGTAACAGCGCCCTCTAGGGGGCGAGAATTAGCTACTAACTAATTTAGCATCTAACATTAGATGAACAAAAATAACCAAAAGGGCCCGACTTTAACGTCAGCTTGTTCACAAATACTTTGATAAAATATCTCAAACATGTTGTGGAAGCAGTGAGATGGTCAGAAAGGTTCTGCTTCATGTTTTCACTGATCGTTGTACGTGATCACATTTACAGTAGATACCTCCTCTCTCTGTGACCCAGTTCAACTCTGGGTGTCTGCAGGAGTCATCTTCTACCAGCTCTCCTTGATGTGTGTCTTCATTTCCTCCCTTAACCTTCATGGGTTTACTGGTATGGTATGGCTTTATTCTCGCCCAGCAACTTATCAGTAAACAAGATGTGTTCCAAGTACACGTGTAAGGAATTCCCTTTGGTCATTGCTCCTGTGTGTACAGGGTGTAGAGAATGGACAACAGTCAAAAACAACATAATAAGACATATAGGACACATCAGGACATCATATGTAAAACGTCATAACATGACTACGATGGTAGACAGACTTCTATGCACCTCTAATTGGTCTAACTGGTAAAATCCCCGGTTTCTGTCCAACAATCCGCTCGTTTCTACCGCCCACCCCTACTCCTGATCCTCACTTATTTTAGACTAAATGGGATCCTATAAAGAAAATGTTTATATCAGTGTTTGAACCAGGTGAAGTCCGGCCCTTGTTTTCTTACCTGCTCATCATTATGCTGACTCAGCTCTTTTTATAAGTTAAACCAGAGGGAGCTGATCAGGTCCTGAAGTTTGATCTCGACTATAAGGTTTTATGTTCCAATTTTAAACTAAGTCAAACAGAAGTCCTTGACTTTGCTCCTGAAACCCTGAACCTGTATTTTTAATCCTGATATTTCTACTAGACTGAGTAAAGTAATATCATCTGATGATCGCTTCAAAGCATCATCAGCATCACATGACCTTCTGGATCATTTCATATATTTATGATCCAGAGTACTTCACATGTTTCATTTTAATGTAATAGATTAAATCAGGATAATATTTAAAGCTGGATGTCTGTAGATGTGATGCTTCAGGAACAGGTGCGATGTGTCTGCTTGTGAAACCTTTTTATTATTTGCTCTGTTGATGTTTGTCTCAAATAATCCTCTGGTTTATTTTTCTGTTTGTGGTTTGAGACCTGACTTCTGCTCCTTTCTACCAGAGAAACCTGACTTATAATATGTCTCTATGTTATAAAAATGACTCATTTTTAGGAGAAAGTTTGAAATAAATGAGTTTGTGCAACAAATCATCAGGATGCAGAGAGGGACCTGTTTAAGATTCAGTCTCATCAGAAACATGTTTCCCTCTGGGTTGCATTTTCATATGGTTTTCTTCTGCTTTTATGTCGTTTTATGTGGGTTTTTTCCAGGTTCTGTGTTGCTTTGTGTGGTTTCATGTGTTTTTTTTCTGGTTTTATGGGGTTCTGTGTGGTTTTTTGTACAAAATAATAGCGATTTTTTTGTTCAGACATGTAAAAGGTATAGGTAAGTTCTTATTTACCTTTATATCAGAAGAGTCCCGCAGTCGATGGTCGAAACATGTCAACGTAAAAAGGTAAATAAGAACTTACCTACCTTTTACATGTCTGAACAAAAAGAACGTTATTATTTTGTTAAAGAAAGGAAGACATGATGAACTTCATAAAGTGCTTTATTTTTTGTAGTTCTTTGTGTTTTCCTTCAGGTGTTGTGTGGTTCTCTGTTGTTTTGTGTGGTTTCATGTGGTTTTCTTCCGGTTTTATGTAGTTCTGTGGGTTTTTGTGTGGTTCTCTTCTGGTTTTGTGTGGTTTTTCCAGGTTTTTTGTGGTCTTGTGTGTTTTTTTTGTGGTTCTGTGTGGTTTTCTTCTGGTTTTATGTAGTTCTGTGTGGTCTTGTGTGGTTTTGTGTGGTCTTGTGTGGTTTTATAAATGAACACCAGCAGCTCAGGAGCTGGGTTTCATTTCTCCGTCTTGATGAAAATCTAAAGAGGTCTTGGTGAATGAAAAATGGAGAGGAGCAGCCGAGCGCCGCTGAGAGGGATAAAAACTGTAGAAAGAAAAGAAAACATGATGCGATGTCGGAGGAAAGGAGGACGGCTGCCAGGGAGATGCTGGTTCTAGTCCACGGAGGAGTGTGTAGGACGGTTAAAACCCGGAGCTTTGATGTTTCTTCTCATTCATATTTATCTGATTCTGGTTTTTATTGTTCAGGCAGAAACGAGGACGCCTCTTATTGCTGAACATCACCTTATCCAAATTGGTCTGTGAGGGATTTAATAAATAATAACGGGTTTGTTATGGAATCAGAGCCTCTGATGACTCTTGTTTTTATGAATATTTTTTAAAGGTGAAGAAATGGATCAAGAGTGAAAAAACTCAAATTAAAGATCCAGTTTGCCACCTGACTGAAAACAGCTGTTTAATACAAAATAGAGTTATTATTTGTATAAAAATCTGTTAAAGTCTTTGAGTTCTTGTTACCATGACGACGTATTTGGACCGCTCAGAGAAACAGAACATTTATTTAATTTTTAGAGGTTGACAAACAGATAACGTCACGTTCTAACACATCAGTGTGACGTTTTAAACTAAAGTTGTTTTAAAAACCTAAAAGTTAGCTGCTGATTTGTCACTGACCTGCAGCAGCGTCTCTCCTGATCTGACTAGCCAATAAATACCAGGCAGAACGACACGTAATGTTCCTTTAACTCCCGTCATCATAGTGTTTTCGGTTAAATCAAACCAGACTGAGAGCAGAAACAAGTCCTGAGACAGCAGAGCTCTGAGACAGTGGCGTCCTCGAGGATCAACGGTTCAATCAGCTGTTCTCCATGTCTTCAAGCTCTGCAGACGCCCTTTAACCCCCCACTGATTAGAATCAGGTGTGTTGAAGCAGAGAAACCTCTAACACATACAGGATGGTGTCCTTGGAGGACCAGGACTGGACATCTCTGGTCTAAAACATGCAGGATGTGTCCTTGGAGGACCAGGACTGGACATCTCTGGTCTAAAACATGCAGGATGTGTCCCTGGAGGACCAGGACTGGACATCTCTGGTCTAAAACATGCAGGATGTGTCCCTGGAGGACCAGGACTGGACATCTCTGGTCTAAAACATGCAGGATGTGTCCTTGGAGGACCAGGACTGGACATCTCTGGTCTAAAACATGCAGGATGGTGTCCCTGGAGGACCAGGACTGGACATCTCTGGTCTAAAACATGCAGGATGTGTCCCTGGAGGACCAGGACTGGACATCTCTGGTCTAAAACATGCAGGATGTGTTCTTGGAGGACCGCTCTAGGAGCTACAATCATTAAACAGCTGATCTTAGATCAAACAGAACCAGGACCAGCTCCAACAAAACGGAGCCATTAATCATATAAATATCCACATTTTTAAATAAATGGGTTGGTATTTTCCGTCTTTTCTAATCTTCTCCTCTTCCTGCTCTTTCTGTCCATTTTTGCCCCGAAGCTTCTAAGAAAAGCGAAGGAACTAAAGGTCCGGCGGGTCAGAAGAGCTTGTGTTCAGGTCTAATCCGCTCTGACACCGAGCTCTTATTACACGTTTAGTCATGTGGGTCCGATGTGGTCTGCCTGACCCGACCCCTGACCCCGGTTCCAGGGCTCCTCCTGTTCAAACAAACAGATCTCATTGTTCTCCCACTAATAAGAGGCTCAGCTGTTTGTTCTGGAGCTGATGAACCATCGATCAGAACCACAGGCTGATCGATCAGAACATTTAGAGCTCCGGTTGTTTTGGACCACGTGACTGGGTCTGGAGGTGCTAAGTGACTCCTCCCACTCCGGCTGTTGTTTTGTTCTCTTCGGGGCGATGAGCGTGGAGGCGGTCTTTGCTCAGGTGTCATTTCTCCTCTACCCTCCTACAGTAATGAGGCTTGGATCAGTTGAACATGATGTTTAGGTTTATTTTTGTTTTCTTGAACATTATTTGGAACAAAAGCTGGACTGAAAGCAGATTTTGAGGTGACTGGATTATTGAGAATTTAAACTTTTTCTGATGGTGGTACAGATTCAGAGCATTATCTTATTTATCCCTTGCTCTGTTTGATCTCTGGCTTCAGATGGACTCTGGTGGTCATGTGACCTGGTCTCAGATCTCTGACCAGATGGTTATCCGATGAGTCGGGGATGACTCTGATGGTTTTTTCTCATTGCGTCCTCAGATGACTCAGACGAATCATAAGAACTAATCTCTGGATCGGGACATAAGAACAAGCCTAAAGGAGCATCATATTAAATAAAAATCATGGGAAAAAACAATTTAGGATAAAAGACCTTCAGAGAAATCAGATACAAAAATACTTAATAAGGTCAGATAAACCAGTGGGACAGGCTTTAAGGAGTGTTATTTAAACAGTTTGTTCACTGGAACATTACTAAATCTCTTAGTATGTGTTGTGAAACACTCTCAGCCAGGAACATATCAAGATTTAGCTCAATAGCTAAAACTGACTGACTAGGGTTAGGGTTACCCAGCTGTGGTGGCCATCTTGAATTTATCTAACCTCAAATCCTAAATGGTTGAACTTGTACACCTAATGATTATGTTTTCAGAATCAGCCGAGACATTTTGTGTTTGCTAAAGTTGATTCGCTGTGGCGGCCAGCCTCAGTTGGGTTGACTCTAAAAGTTAAACTCTAGTAGACGTCTTCATCCAGTGAAACCTTTCTGAGAGATCTAAAAACCTGTTCAGTGGGTCAGGAGATGTTTTACTAATGAAAAACGTAGTCCCCCCCCAGTTTCAGAGAATGTGTAACTTCATGAAGCAGACATTTAACTCGTACTGACAGGCCAGTCAGTAACACCTGTTCAGGGTGCGGTCTATTTACTGGTATTTATGAACCTTTAGCATGCAGATATTCATGCATTTGATATGTTACCAGATGAAAAACACTTAATTCCAGTATTTAGGTATATTTATTATGATGAAATTAATTTTGTATTTTCTAAAAACTACCAACAAACCAGAATGGATTCTTGTAGAAACACTTTGTATTTCCTGATATCAATACCTTATTTCTGATGGTCTTTATCCTGATACCTGATGCTTTTGTCCAATGGTCTTTATCCTGATACCTGATGTCTTTTGTCCAATGGTCTTTATCCTGATACCTGATGCTTTCTGTCCAATGGTCTTTAATCCTGATACCTGATGCTTTTGTCCAATGGTCTTTATCCTGATACCTGATGCTTTCTGTCCAATGGTCTTTATCCTGATACCTGATGCTTTTTGTCCAATGGCCTTTATCCTGATACCTGATGCCTTTTGTCCAATGGTCTTTATCCTGATACCTGATGCTTTCTGTCCAATGGTCTTTATCCTGATACCTGATGCTTTTTATCCTGGTACCTGATGCCTTTTGTCCAATGGTCTTTATCCTGATACCTGATGCTTTCTGTCCAATGGTCTTTATCCTGATACCTGATGCTTTTTATCCTGATACCTGATGCCTTTTGTCCAATGGTCTTTATCCTGATACCTGATGCTTTTTGTCCAATGGTCTTTATCCTGATACCTGATGCTTTCTGTCCAATGGTCTTTATCCTGATACCTGATGCTTTCTGTCCAATGGTCTTTATCCTGATACCTGATGCTTTTTGTCCAATGGTCTTTATCCTGATACCTGATGTTTTTTGTCCAATGGTCTTTATCCTGATACCTGATGCTTTTTATCCTGATACCTGATGTTTTTTGTCCAATGGTCTTTATCCTGGTACCTGATGTTTTTTGTCCAATGGTCTTTATCCTGGTACCTGATACATTTTGTCTGACAGATGTTTTCTTAACACCTGCTTCTTCTTTCTGTCCCTGACAGATTTTATACTTCACTTTATTTGACACCTGATTCTTTCTCGTTTTCTTTGTGAATGTTTTTTTTTGTAGCGATAGATTTGAGCAGACATGTTGATGAAAAACCTTTTTAAATATAAAACTGACATAAAGCTAACCAGATGATTAAATCTTTGTGTTTTATCAGGTTTCTGATGATAACCAAGGCCTTTAGTGGTCTGCTAATGACTCAGAACTAAACATAGCGCCGAGTTAAACCAGTGATGTGTGTCCTCTGCCTGCAGCCGACCTGCTGGTCAACACACTGTGCCTCCCCTTCACCCTCGTCTACACGCTGCAGGGGGAGTGGAAGTTTGGCAGCACCCTCTGCTTCCTGCTGCCCTTCGCCCAGGGCCTCGCCGTGCACGTCTCCACGTTAACGCTCAACGTCATCGCTCTGGATCGCCACAGGTGGGTGGAGCTTACACTATTACAGCATGATGGGGTTTGTGTCACTAATAAACTGATAAAAACACAAAAAGGACCAGACCTGTCCTGCTGGTGTGAGCTTCGTTAGACATAATACAGACATAACATATAGCACAGTAATAAATATGTCTGGTTAAAAACAAACTAAACTAAAAACTTGAATCAAAGAGAAACATGACTGTCCAAAATAAACCGTTAATCAAACACAAAATCCCCAAACCATGACACTGTTTATAGTAGGCACCAAAGACCAGCTGATTTAATGTCTCGACCTTATTAAACCATGTTTGCTCCACAGAAAAACCATCTTTACATTAATGTGGAGACATCTGAACACAATCCAGGGAACAGCAGAGAGAACAACCTCACCTCGTCATCAGACTAGGATTTATTCAACTATATGAGATCGTCTCCCTGAACTACCTGAGTAGTGCCCAAAAGTCCTTACAAAAGAACAAAAGACCTTTTAGTTGTTTGTAGAATAAATGTTACAAAACACAACTCAGCAAAATCTGCAAAACCATTCAAGTTCAGTCTCCATTATGATTCAAAGATCCCGGACGAGCCCCCAATAAATGTTAGGAACCAGCTCAATGGTCAGCACCTTGTTAATAACTTTCCAAAGTACTGACTCACATTAAAAAGTAAGTATTCAGTCATCCACTTAAAAATGTAAAATAGTTTTCTTTTAATTTTATTGATTGTTTTCTAGATTGAGTCACTTTGTCCACCTTGACCTCTAAATCACTTTTAAGACATATGAAAATTCTATATAGTAAAGACACAATGAGGCATTTTATTAATTGAAACTTTAAATATTTAGTTTGAAAAGTTTATTCCTAATGAATTTCCTGCCTGTTTATATTTTTAATGATTACTGTCACATGTTTAGTTTTCTTTGCCTATGTCTGTTCATGTACATATTTATTTGTTCAAATGTGTCATTTCCTTTTGTCTACTTGTCTTAGTCTTAATTGGATCATTTAATTTAGATTTTATTCATTTAATAATATAAATTTACTTAGGAATGTTCTTCCTTTCACATGTTATGGTAACTTACTGGGATATTTCAGTTTTCCCATTTGCATATTTTAATTGTTTTCATGTTTTATTCATATTCATAGTTTAATTCCGTTACATTTTTTATTTTCACAGTTTATTGATTTTGGGTTGTATATGGAAGTCGATTTTTGTAAGGTTTGAGTTCATTTTTCCACCTGATACAGAGAAAATGAGGACTCGGTGAAGCAGAACCCTAGCTCTCGCCTGAGGCTGAGGTGAACATTCTGAACACGTTTATGTGAATCTGGAGGAAATCCAGACTTTGATATATTCCGATTTTACGACGCTCCTCTGTTTTCCAGATCTGACTTTGAGAAAACCGTCTGAATAAAAGCTGATAAAATGTTCTCTCTCACTGGATTATATGTTAATTCTCCTATTGCTGAATTATTAAATATCATCATAACAGTTCTGTATTAAATACACAATATAAAATATCTATTTAACTGTAAAAGTCCACCCAGTGGACGACTTCCCTTCTGCAGGTTTTCATCTGTTCACTCACTTTAGAAGCATCCTATAAGACAGAAAGCTAAATTATTGAATCCATTTCCACTAAAATGCAGCTGCTGTCTGGAGAGGAGCGCTACTATAAAGATTAGCATGATAATGGAGCTAACTCTCTGCACCACTAACAGCATAAATTAGACCTTCTCTGGCAGCTGTTGCTTATTGAGGTGACGGCGTTAAAAGCAGAACCCTGGAATATAAAATAAGCGATTTAAATAATTTCACTCTGTCAGGACGACTCTGCAGCTGAAACATCCAGGATTAAACATTAATCCTGGGACTGACAACAAAGCGTTAAGCTCCGCTCCATATTCAGGTCTTTGAGGGTTCTGATGGCGCTCTCACCTACAGGATGATGCTGTGTTCAGGTTCGTCTCCAGCATCAGAGCCCACTCAGTTTTACACTGGTGGCTGTTTACAAATGAAGGAAAATGACTCAAATCGTCTGTGCATTGGAAACTGTAGCAGGTGCTCTGACCTGCAGCCACTTCATAAAACAACATGTAACGTATTGATGCACTGAAATTAACTGAAAAAAGGAAAAATTCTTGAAAATATGAGGATTTTCTATAAAATCTTTGTATTTTATAATAATTTTTAAACATTATTATACAAATCATTATAATGGTAGTGGTACTACTACATAAAAACAGCATGTTACTGAGAATAAATAAACAAAAAAGTGAATAATATTCCTTTATTGTAGTATTTATGGTTGAAGGATGTGCCTTACTTTTCTCATGGTGATTTTGACGTCACAGTGAATAACGGTGTTACTAAAATACAGATTCACTCAGCCGGGTCAATTTCTGTTTCTCTCATTGGTTCATCTCTACCAGAAGAGACAGTTTAAATTATTTAATAGAAACTCTTTGGTTCTGTGCTCATCTCCATAACAGATGTGAGTGTGTGGTTATTCACAGTTCTAGGAGTTCCACAGGGTTTCACTCTCGGACCACTTTTTTTTTTCTTAAAAAAATTTTTTTTTCTAAGTAATAGAAAAAAATGTCCAAAATGTCTTTAGGCTGATGAGTCATGATAGTCTGATTATTCAGATTCAGATTCAGATTTGTTTATTTTGGTCATTTTTCATGTAAAGGAGAACATTACAATAATACAATTTCCCAAATTTAACCAAAAAGGAGTAGGCTGAAGCCTGGCTTTTGTATGCCTACCCTTTGTACGAATAAAATTTTCTACAAGACTACTTTGTAAAAAAAGTTATTTATTAAAAAAAAGCATTTATATTACTAACTACAATTTTTGATCAACAAAACTAATCTAATAATCTAAAACCAATCTAACAAGGTTAACAATAGTCATTGAATAATAAAAAAAAAGAATTTTTTAAAAATAAAATAAAATAGAAATAAGAAAAGAAAAAAATCAAATAAAAGTAAATAAAAGAATAGACATTAGAAGGAAAAAAAACTTCAATAGATAATACAGAAAACTATTTAACTAATTAAAAAATTACAGTCCAACAATTACAGGGGAATTAGTACCTTTCCAAGTATTTTCATTAACATTTTGATAAGTTCACTTCTTTTGATATGTTGACAGAATCTCCTTAGTGTATGACTTTTAAAAAGATTTTACAGAGTGACATGCCCTTGTTGCTATGTCCAAGCTAGTCCATAGTTTGACTCCTTCTACTGAACAGTTCTGACTCCTTACATTAGTTCTAACTTTCTGTCCTTCCCCTCTTAGTGTATACTGTGTCTCTTTGACCTGGAACAGGTTCTGGACGGACTCTGGGAATATTTTATTGTGAGCTTTAAAGAGAACTTGGGCTGTTTGACCAAGTCTGTGAATTTGAGCAGATTTAGTTTTGTAAACAGGGGATGTGTTGGTGCAAGGTAATCTGAGTTGGTTATTATTCTTATTGCTCTTTTCTGTAGTAAAAATATGGGTTTAGTCTGAGTCTTGAAAGTGTTTCCCCAGACCTCCAGACAGTAAGTCATGTGTGGAAGTACCAGTGTTTGGTATAGGAGTAGTAGGGATTTACTATTTAAGATGTGCTTTGATTTATTCAATACAGCAATAGTTTTATATATTATTAACCTTATTATAACTTTAGGCAAAAAAATAATGAATTATTATTCAAATAAGAGGGAGTGTCATGTCATGTCACTGGGCTTGGCTCATATTTATACCCTAATTTGATGGAAACATGACATTTTCTAATTTTACATTGAACTTTTACAGATTATTTACTTGGGTTTTTCTGTTTCCTGTACTTGTTTGGCTGAAATTAAAATAGTTGGAGGTGGTGCTAACATCAAATGGATTTAAAACACAAAGAAAAGTTCCATTTCTTTATTTTTGTGTGTACATTAATTGTTTAGTGATCAATAGAATTAAATTGCTCTTAGATAAATGGGGAAACTTTGCTTTTAAACTTTTATTTTGATTCCCCAAAGATAAATGAAGTTGTTTTCTGTAAAAAACAGACTAGAAGGAAACTGAAATCCACCAGGAAACAATGAGGGAACGAAGCAGCGTCTGAAGGACTTAAAGTGTTGAGAGAGTGATGGATGAGTGGAAGCAGCTGGTCTGACTGACATAGATAGAAAACAGGTGAGAGCAGAATGAACTGGAGCTGCAGGAAAACTAAAAAAAAAACTAAACTCAGTGGTGCTTCTTTAGTCTCGACTTCTACTGAGATCATGACACTAAAACAAAGACATAAATGTTATTAGATTTATTCTGACTGCATGCTGTCATCAGCTGTACAAAGTAAAGCTAAAATACTAAACTCAGAGTGAAAACAGGAGATCCATTAGAAATCTGTTTTATTTGTCCAGTTTCATTAATAGATGTGTAATTTTATCAAAAATGAAAAAAACAAAAACAAATCTGGTTCAGAGCTCATCTCCACAATGTGTGTGTGTGGTTGTTCAACGTTGATGGGGTTCCACAGGGTTTAATCCTCAGACCACATCAGTTTTAACATTTTTATAAATGCTTTTCAGAAACAATTAAACTATAGGAGGCAAGATGAACCTCATAACAATGCTTCTAACTAAAGGACTGAAACAACTAAAAATGGCTTTTAACGGCCGACTGGACAAAAAGGTCAGTTAAACGGGCGAGTGCCTATGAGAGCTACAAACTCTATGGTGGGAAACCCGGCCCTACCTCTACTAAACACAAGGCACAGACAACATGAGGACGACTGCACAGATCTGCTCCCCTGAGTGTCTTTAGGACGCAGCTTTTTATGCGGCGCAGCTTCGTGGCGTGCCTCTGTCCATGGTGCTGATCAGCAGGCAGGTAAACGGAGACAGACGGCTGCAGCGGGAGCTGTCTGAGGTGCTGAACAGCCCACAATTATGGGGAATGTAACAAATATAAATTAAAAATAGCCTTTATTATCCCTCAGTGGGGAAACTCAGGTGGACCAGCAGCAAAGTGACGGCAGGTCAAAGATTCACACAACTTAAAAATGTGAAAGCTAGAGAATCACAGATCGTACAGTAAAATAGCAACTCAGACTCAAGAGCTGAGCATTTGAAAAGAATAGTATAAAATGTACAACAGAGTATTTGTGCATAAAAAGAACAACAAACCATTTAAAAACGATGAAAAATGTTTCCTGAATAAATAAAGTTTGTGAGTTTTCCTTTATTTTAGGTTGTAGTTTTTTAGGCTGGCTGCACAGGATGAAGGCTGTTTCAGTTTAAATTCCTTTTCTCTCTGTCTGACTTTTTGTTGCTTCTTCACACCTAAAAACACTTTTCTCTGTGTTAATGTCTAAGTTTTGTGTTATTTGTTAAACTAACCTATTATAATGTACTCTCCCTTCTGCCTGGTTGAATAATTAGACTGTTTTTTAATCTGTTTGCTTCAGGACTCTTTAAAATGAGCTCCTCAGGATTTTTCTTTCAGTAAATATAAAAATGAATTCCCTTCATTAATAATTAATCCATCCCTTATAAACTGGTAACAGGTCTGAGGGGGTCCTGTGTTCTGGTCCTGATAAAACCTGACTCCTCCTGTAGTAAACTTCACAGACTTCAGTGGTTTTTAATTAAAGTGTGTTCAGCTGCTGGTGGCTGTAACAGACACCAGTTAAAGTCAGGAACTGTTTGAAAGCTCAGACCAGTCCAGACCCTCAGCTCCCCTCCAGCCCTTCAGGACAGACAGATCCTCTAATCTCACCCGAGCACAGGTTGAGTTCTGACACGGATCAGGTTTCCTCTCAGAAGAAGTTCCAGTTTGATTCAACCTGAACAACAAAAACAAAAACAGCTGCCAGAAGACCAAAGTCGACTCAAACTGAAGGAACAGAAACCAGAACCTCTACAGACGCCCAGAGTCACCATTCAGAGTCTCAGACATAAACTTGAAACCATCTGAGGCTCATAAAAGCTGCTTATCATCATTAATGTTGTTGTTCAGTAAAACTCCTGCTGCAGCCAAAGCCTCTAGGAATTCTGGGAAGTGTTTT
>SSNR01000011.1:5205490-5219102 GCA_006937965.1 Callopanchax toddi
ACCGACGGAACCCTCTACAGCATCTCCATGCTGATCCTTCAGTACTTCCTGCCTCTGTCCATCATCTCCTTCGCCTACGCTCGTATCTGGTCCAAGCTCCGCGGCCACGTCAGCCCGGCGGAGAACGGCGGCACCAGCAGCGCCGGCTCCGAGCGACACCGCCGGCGCCGCAAGACCACCAAGATGCTGGTGACCATGGTGGTGGTGTTCGCCGTGAGCTGGCTGCCCTTCCACGCCTTCCAGCTGGCCACCGACATCGACAGCACGGTGCTGGACATGCGCGACTTCCGCCTGCTCTACACCGTCTTCCACGTGGTCGCCATGTGCTCCACCTTCGCCAACCCGCTGCTCTACGGCTGGATGAACCGGAACTACCGCGCCGCCTTCCTCGCCGTGTTCAAGTGTCGTAGGGAGAGGGGGAGGGGCGGGAGGCTGGACAGCATTCACCCCGTCGGTGGAGGAGGAGGAGGAGGAGGGGAAGGAGGGAGAGCGAAGAAGATAGTCATAGAGACGCAGGACGCAATGTCCGCCCACCTCAACGCCACCGACGTGTGAAGGAAAACCTGTAGGAGACAAAAATCGTGGGAACGACGGGGGGAGGAGTTAAAAATGGTTACAACCCCAAACGGAGGAGGAGCTTAACGAATGACTCAAAGACTTGTAGAGGAAGTGACCTCATTAGGATGAGGAAGTGTTTCCTGTTCAGTGAGAGAAGAACTATGACTGAATAAAAGAGTTTGTTTTTATTTTTGATGGTTCTCATCAACGATCAAATGTGATCTCATTCTGCTGAATCAGGGCTTTCCTCCATCCTTTCTTCGCATGTGAAGCCTTTTATTTACCCCGAGTGGCTTAAAACCGGAGGGTCCAGACAGAAGACCCACAGGGAGCAGGCGCCGCTTCCAAACGCAGAAAATATCAAAACGACGCGGCTGGATGAGTTTGGGCCGAGCGACGGAGGACGAGTGATGCAACAGCTGAGAAATCTCACACATCAAATAAACAAAACACAGATTTCACGGAGATATTTAAAGACTGAACGGAGGGGGAAGTGGCGACTGGAGACGAGACGAAGATCAGTCAGATAAGGAGGCAGGAGATAAGGAGGCAGGAGATAAGGAGGCAGGAGATAAGGAGGCAGGATGTAATAATAACTTTGGACAAAGTGGTTGAAACGACCAGGAACCAACACATGAATGTTTCAAAACAAACACTGATTTCCTTCTGACTTCATGATTTTTCTATGTTGATTTGCTGTTTTTAGCTGTAAATGTTGAACTTGTTCAAACAGCCAGGTTGTTTCTGATGAACGTCTCTGATTTTATTAGCTTTAATTTAAACTTTATCTTAGAAATGAATCAAAAAGAGAGATTATAACAAGAAGACTGGTCACTGAAATGAACCCCATTAAAAATATCAATCACATTTTTATTATTTTATAGGATATTTGAGAAAAACCTGGTTCTATGGAGCGGACAGAGGATGATGTTGAAGGAAATGAGATTTTTATCTTGTGATTTTGAGGTATGATTTCTGGAGATGAGTTGTTAATTTTGTTTTGAGATGAAGCTTTTTTTTAAGGAATCTATCGTCTCATTATTTTGAGACAACAGAACTTGTTTTTTATCTCAAACTTTCAAGATATTTCAGCATTTTCTCAAGACGAGTCACTACATCGTGTTCACGAGATAAAATCATTGATTTCATTATGTTTTAAATAATCCAGCTGCGTTATTGAGAGAACAAGTTCATTATCTCAACAATTCGAGATAAAACTTTTCTTCATTATTTTGAGAGAAAAACTTTTTCTAGTACATAACTACATGTTTTAAATGTTTTTTAAAAAGTAAGGAGATAAATATCTTGTTTTGAGATAATAGATTTTATTTATTCAGTGTAACTTATCTCATTATTTTGAGATAACTAAGCCTGTTTTCTTCAGACAAATTACAAATCTCAATATTTTAGTTTTTGACTTAGGTCATTTTCTCAAAATCACAACTCATTTCATTATTTTGAAGAAAAAACATCTTTATTTTAGAGTAATTTATTTCATTTTATCTAAATTTATCTCAGCATTTTGAGATATCAGAATCTAGAGATAAATCAATGTTCTAATTGTTATAAAAGTCCTGTTTATATTAGAGTAAAGCCTGTTTTTTCTACTCATTATTTCAGGATAACAAATCTTTATTATTTATTTATAAGTCATTATTTATAGATACTTTTCCAAGTTTAACAGGTCATTTCTCATTATTTTGCAGCTTTCCTGAGTTAAAAATGCCATTACTCTTCTTATTTCATTATAACGGTGCCATTTATCTCATGTCGAGATAATAAAACTCGTTTCTTTCCCAAAGATAAGAACGTATCTCACTATTTTGAGATATCAGAGCTTAATTTCATGAGATTGGTTACAAGTTTTTTTAGGATAATGCTTTTTGTGAGACGACAAACGAAACACTTGTTTTGAGATAAGGATTATTATTTCAATATGAAGAAAACGAGTCATTTATCACTTTAATTTAAAACCAGTAAGTGAGCTTATTAACGTGGGATGAGTTATTTATCTCGTTATTCTGAGACATCTCAGCTCTTTTTCTTTTTTGAGATGATTGAGCCAGCGTCCATCCTTCTGCACCAGATCTGCTGACTCATCAGAAAAAGTACAGTTTTGATTGGTTGCAGAGATAAAACAGCTCCCAAAGCAGAATGACTAAAAAATGTGTTCCAGGATAAATAAAATATCCTTTATAAATAATCTGTTACTCTTCACCGTAATGGTGTGTGTGTGTGATGCAAAACAAATAAAGACTAAAATCATTTAAATATACTCTTAATGAGAAAGTGAAACCTAAATATTTACATTTTTTACTTAACGATGTGAAACCATTGACTCGTTTTCCTTAAACTACTCCATCAGCATCAAACCAGCAGCTCTACATTTTAACGTCAGATCAATGATTTTCCACATGAATGAACAAAAGACCTCCAGCAGATGGGTTTGAATTTCCTCAGAGCCAATTAAAGCCATTGTTTAGAAAGTCATTACCGTAATGTGTTTTTAATTATGAGTTTAAACTCTGTCTGACTGTAATCACTGCTGAGTTCCTTCATGTCGGGAGCTGTACCAGCATGTTGTTCTGCTTCAAACTGCAGGCTCAGTTAAATCTAACAAACGGAGCCGTTCAAAAGGAAAACTCATGAGAAATAGAACGAAAGCAAGACACTCAGCACAATTGAAAATAAACTTATTCAAGTGTCTGAGTGCTTTTCAGGACCTGAGGTTACGTGGAAGAAAGGGATGATGGGAAATGGACTCAAAGTAACAGCTGTAATTAGTTTTTTCTTTTAAATTCGCTAAACGATCCCTTTAAACCGACTCAGGCGTTAAAGTCAATTTGTGTCAGACGTATGGTTTCACGGAACACGCTGACTGATTGGATGTTTTTATCACAGTTACCTTCTCCCTTTGTGTTTCTGAGCACGCTGGATTCAATTGTCTTCATCAGAAAAAAGGATTCAAAAGTTTTCATTTCCTGCTTTGACAGAAATATTTTATTAAAGAACACAACTCGAAACAACAGTTTACTTCAGGAGAAGAGCGAGGTCATCCTTAGGTTGTGCTAACACATAGCCTAGATGCTAATGTTTGTCTCCTGTCATGAGTTCATTTGCAGCCATCTCTCTGTGATGAAACTTTCTTTTATTTAAACAGTTTAATGCCCAATTCAGTATGAAAATGATTAAATGTGAGTCAAGAATGTAAAAAAAGATCAGGAAGTTCATATACAAAGTCATTTACTCTCAAACAGCGACGCTAACAAACTCCACATGCTAACTAGCTGGTATGTTTGCAAGATACTTAGCTTCTATGTGAGAAATAGCTATTCTGTTATGTACTAGTTAACTACTGGCTCCACTTGCTAGCTAATAAACTAGCAACATACTTAGCTTATTTGAGAGGATGCAAAAAAATTGCTAACTAATTAGCTAACAGTGTTCACTTAATTTACTAACTGGCCAGTTAACTTGTAATATAATTAGTTTTCATTTGAGAGGAAGCTAAGTAGCCTATGTTGTAATAGTATTAGCTCCAGTTGATAAATATACATCGCTTACTAGTTAGCAACTAACTAACTGGTTAACTAGAAACATGGGCTACTTAGCTTATGTGAGAGGATGCTTTGTATGTTGCTTACTAATTAGCTAAAAGTTAGTATTCACTCCACTTGCTAAAAAGCTGTTTGGTTAGTGATATAATTAAATTCCATTTGAGAGAATGCTAAAGCTAGTGCTAGATCTATTTACCAATTAGCTAGATAACTAGCAACATACATAGCTTTCTTTTAAAAAGAAGTTTAGGACATAGCTAAAAGTGTTAGCACCACTTGCTACCAAATTGGTAGTTTAAAACATACCTAACTTGCGTCTGAGAGTCAGCTAATATGTTGCTTGCTAGTTAGCTAAGGTTAGGTCCACTTGCCAGCTAGCTGGTTGGTTAACAATTTATTTAGCTTCCATTTGAAAAGACGCTAATATGTTTCTTACAACTTAGCTACTAGACAGTTAGTGTTAGCTCAACTTGCTTAGTAGCTGATTGGTTAGCAACATACTTGGCAGTTTTTTACCTAACTGGTTAGTTCCATAGTGCCTACTAAGTTACCCATTCTGAAGGTAATGTAACAAGTTATTACAAGTCCAGATGAGCTAGTCGGACCAGGTCTTCTCCTCTAGTCTCTCTATAGCCTATAAAACATCCACATCTTGAAAAGAAAATACTCCCTCTAAAAGGTTGAAATTTGCGTTGATAAAAATGTTACTTTCTTTATTACATTTATTTTATTTATTTATTCTGCTTGTCTTGGTTGAATATGAATGACCAAATGAAAACTTTGTCAAACTTTTTTTTATACTTTGTTTGTATTGCTTCTTCTTGTTTTTAAATTCTTTTGGAACAACCAAGCATTTTTCTCCTTGTTGTTAAAATTCTGATGAGGTTTGTGACCGATGCTGCTTGACTTTATCCAACGTGAATGTAAACTGCTTTGTAACTTGGCTGTAATGTGATTAATTCTGTGTAAATGTCGACTGTGTGAACGACTGTAACCAAGCACAACCTGTTGGCCTTGACTGCTGTCCAACAACTGATCTGCTATTGTCAAGCACAACACGGCCTCTGGACTATTTCTTACTGTGTGTTTATGGTTTAGTTACAATTCCTGAGACCTTGTCAGATTTACTGATTGGAACCAGTAGCTCCTGTGTGGACTGAAGCCTGGTTCTATAGGGGTCTGGATAATGTTTGGGCGGTATCCAAATTTTAATACTGTCAAACCACATTTTCCCATGGTGTACGGTATTACAGTGACCAGGGTTGGATTGGGACCATAATTCGGCCTGGGTATTTTCCATCATGGCTCCCACCATCAGCATTTACAGCTGATGTTTGGCTCGGACGGCTACCGCTGTTGACTGAAGAGCTGTAAGCGTGCGAACACACCCACGAGCTTGTGCAGTAACAAGGAAATGCTGAGTAAAACATGGGTGGGGGGAATATACTCTTCATTCTTTCGTTAAACAACCGGAAGTAACCGTCATTTGGTTTTTGCCTTGACAAAAAAAAAATCAGACATATGGCCAAACGGGAAAATCCCGCTGTTGACTGAAGCCCTAAGTGTGCTCGGACACACCCCATGGCTTTTTGAGCTCGAGCAGCAACAAGGAAGTGCTGATTAAAACGAGCCACTCGCATAGCGGGCTGCGCGAGCGCCCCAGACCGGCACAAAGTTACCGTCGGCTCACCGGCAGTCCAGAGCTGATCGTGCATTTTTTTCATGACAGTATTGAAACAGATACGTTGCTATTTTTCAATACTGGCTGTATACGGTATTACCATGATACCGGCCAAGCCTTGTCTGGGTATGGGTTTGTCTGTTGTAGAAGTCAGTGTCTTTAAGGGTTTCACTGGGGGGTCATAGGGGTTGACTCTGGACACTTTGTCCTTGCTCTAATTCAAAGTTTGTGGTTTAATCTTAAATAAGAACACACACATACAAAAAAACACAATAAAGTAGTTAAAACACAAGGTCTAGATTAAAATACGGAGACGAACGCTTTTTTAAACTTTAGTTTTTCTATCATAAAGCAAAAATAGAATCACTGAAACAGCAGTTATCCAGCAGAATTCTTCATAACTTTATTGACAAAGTCATGGAAAACCTAATGATAATAGTGTTAATCACATTATATTTAGACAGTTTTTATTTGAGTGCAAACTGTTTTAAGTCCACTCAACATTTATTCCACCCATTATTCCTTCTAACTGAAGAATATCTGTTTTTACTGTCCTGACCTTTAGTATTTTAAACAAATGTTTCTTTCTTAATTCAGACTTTGTTTCTTTCATTTTAAACCACAGAGCAGAACTTGGACAGTTTATTATATACTTTATTATACGCCTTATTATGCACGGCAATGCATAGAGTCCTCCAGGACAGCAGCTTCTGTTAGTTCATAGAAATGTTTAAATTATTCATTTGAAAAATATTAAAACATTATGCTGATTACCTCAGCAGGATTCAGACCTCCGGGGGCCACGGGGCCTGGCTCTCAGACCTTATTCCACTTGTTTTAGAATAAATGTCACACCTCTGAACATTATGGGAATGAGAAAAACTAAAGTAAGATATATTTGAATTAAAAACACTATCAACTGTTATAAAATGCTCAGAGTTTTAAGTTTGGAGACCAATGGTTACATTATAAACAGGAGGTGAGTAAGTACTAAATAAAGACATAACTGCTTAAAAAGTGTTTCCAAGTGTCTGAAGGCTCCTTGAAAATGTCTCCATTGTTGACCTTTATTTTAATATAAATAACTTTAATATGGTTTAAGCCTCTATTTGACCCAGAGGTGATGATTTTTAATGTTAAACCTCTACAAAGGAGTCAAACTTAGAGATTGACTTTCACATAACGCACCAGAACTCGACTCTAGAGTGGATTAAACACCTTCAGGGCTTTGGGCTCACTGCGTAATCGTGTTGTATTTAATGAGAAGTGAGACAAAAACTAATCACATCCTGTTCTCCATATGGAATAAAATAACTCACCATGGTGGAAGGTCATAACTTCAACAAATCCTAATTAAAACGGAAGTTATTGGTTTATTAAACTGTTTTTTTCTTTTCAAAGTGAAATGTTAAGTGATAGCAGCAGTTAAAATACACTGAGACGATGAAATATCAGGGGTGTCAAACTCCGGTCCTTGAGGGCCACTGTCCAACAAGTTTGAATGTTTATCTTAAAGTGCCCATGACATCGTTTTCCGTGTTTTCTGACTTATCTATCATGTTGCAACGTTGCGTTCTCACCTTAAACCTGCCAGAAAGAGCAAAAAACGGCGTCCATCTGTCTCCTAGTACAGCCAGTGAGAAGCTCTTCCAGATTTCAGACCCAGGTTTTAAACCGTTTTTTTCACTCCAGCCCGCTATGAGGTCATAGTGATCCGGACTTGCTTATATGGTAAATTCTCCTCCCACATGCTCATCCCTCACGACACCTGGAGCGAGGCAGTGCCCATAGACCGTGTAGTGTTTAGTTTCAGTTTCGTTTCTCTTTCACGTGACGGCACTGCCCCCTACTGGGCACTGCCCCCTACTGCAGCAGAAGTGTCAGGCTGCCAAATAAGGAGAAACCCAGCAGAACCGGAAGGCGGCGCTTTCTTCTGATCTCTGAGTTGCTCCTTAGGAAATAATTACAGCATATTTTGAGTTATAATGGTGCAACGCTAATCTAAAGGCATGATTACACCTGTTTAATATAAATTGATTTAAATATCGAGTCATGGGCATTTTAATCCAACACAACTGAATCTTTTGTTAAATTATATTTTCAGCATTTCCTCCAGTTCTACAGAAGCCTGTTAAATAGCCACTGATTCAAATTCAAATCAGGTGTGGTGGAGCTGAGAAACATCTAAAACATGCTGGATAGCAGCCCTAGCATAGATATAATATTTGCTAGATGCCTTATCTGGGAGTCAACAGCATCCCTACACGGCGGCCATCTTACTTCGTACAGCTGATGTCTCTATGGTAACAGATGGAAGGAGAGTGGTCAACTGAACTAAAAACACTCATGACTCAATGAAAAATGAACAGATTTACAAACGGGTTACTTTCTTACAAACCTTGACTTGAGATATGATACTTTTACAATATATGAGTCTCCCAACCATTATTGATATATTTCACAGCCACGCCTCTGCCGTTTATAACAAAGCAAACCATTTGAAAATTGGTTAAAAATTGAGCAAGTTAGAGGTATTTAATAGTACATGCTCTATTGACACCAGTGTTAAGAAAGGGCCACTCTCGGTGGCAAGATGGCCGCCGCGTAGCTACGTCAGGGTCCATTGATGAACAGCGTGGGTAAGATATCTAGCCATTATATATGATATCTATGGACTGGAATCTCACACTTGAGCTAGAGCTAGCCTGCTAGCATATAGCAGTGGTGATTCTCCATAGAAAAACTCAGTGAAATAGAGATAAAAGTCAACCTACAGCTAGTTATTAGGACTGTTCCAGTCTGTTTTAATTTAGTTACAAACTTGAATGTTTACAGAAACCACAGCAGGTAACAAAGTGAAGCCTAGCATAGCCTAGCTTAAAAACAGCTCAAATTAGAACAAGATAGCCTGAAATCTTCCAGGTGTTTTTTACACAAGTAAAAACAACAAAATTATTTAAATAACTTTGATTCATGATTAATGACTAACATTCATGATATGACATGACATGCTATTTATGATAGGATATGTTTAAAATGTGATTTATCTGTGTTTATTTAGGAGTCTGACACCTATGGCTGCTGTTTTCTGTCACTAAGCCTTCTGTTAACCTCCAAAGAGAAACACAACATGGCTTCTTAACGTCAGCATGTTGTTATAATTTCTCTAAAGTAAAACTGTTGGCTCAGATAGAAGTACTGAGTGTGTGTGTGTGTGTGTCTGTGTGTGTGTGTGTCTGTGTGTGCTTTTATTTGCTGAATCTCACAAAACAAGGTCTTAAGGGTAAACAATGGTCTTTGAACATTCTGAAAACATGAATCACTGTTTGTGTTTCCAGTACTTCTTAGTATTTTGCATGGTAGCTGGTGTGTGTTCAAACCAATTAGCTAATTCTCAGCAGATCGTAATTAGCTCTGAGGCCTTGAAGGCAAACTGACTCTGGATTCTCTAAACAGCCATCAACAGTCTGAGAGATGAAGTGGAGTTTGTTTTTCCATCTAAAGCACAAGACGAATACTAATTATAACCCAGAGACGTACAAGTTGTTTCATTAAACTCTTATTTAAACCAAGGAGTTTAAAGGTTATTTAGACACAACTGTTGTTTACACCACTCACAAACGTTTCTTTGTCCCATTTTGTTGTCTAGATACTTTTAATTTTACATCAACAAAATTCTAAGTAGTTTGGTTAAACTTTAATCAGGTTAAATGTATTCATCATCGGCTGAAAGTCAAATATTATTCTCAGAAAGTCTTTGTTGGAAAAACATCCCCAACCAATTGGAGTTAACTAGGCTTGGGCGGTATCCAAATTTTAATACCGTCAAACTTCCTCCACATTTTCCCGGGGTATACGGTATTATCGTGACCAGGGTTGGACTGGGACCCTAAGTCGGCTCAGGCATTGTGTGCCAGCCCCTGCTGAAAAAACCAGCATAGACCAGCATATGCTGGTTCCAGCATATGTTGTGTTTTGGTGCTGGTATGCTGGTCCATAGTGATCCATTAGTTCAACCAGCATTGACCAGCATTGAATCATGTTGGTCTACCAGCTAAACCAGCACCAAACCAGCATAGACCAGCACCAAACCAGCATAGACCAGCACCAAACCAGCATAGACCAGCACCAAACCAGCATTGACCAGCATATAAATCAAGACCATCATGATTTGTTTGCTGGTCTTTGCTGGTCTATGCTGGTCTATGCTGGTTTGTTGCTGGTCTATGCTGGTTTGGTGCTGGTCTATGCTGGTTGAACTAATGGATCACTATGGACCAGCATACCAGCACCAAAACACAACATATGCTGGAACCAGCATATGCTGGTCTATGCTGGTTTTTTCAGCAGGGAGGCCACTCAGTCACGGCTCCCACCATGAGCAGTAACAGCTGATGTTCGGTTCGGACGGCTATCGCTGTTGACTGATTTCGCGAGCTCGCCTCGCCGCAACAAGGAAATGCTGAGTAAAACAAGGGAGGGGGTGGTCCCGCTGTTGACTGAAGCCCTAAGCATGCACGGATCCGTGTATTCTCTCCGTTCTTACTTTTCTAAGACAAAACCGGGACAACCGGAAATAGCTATCTGCCTTGTCTAAATAAAACCGGAAATACCGCCAAACGGAAAAACGCTGCTGTTGACTGAAGCCCTAAGTGCGCAGAACACACCAGCGGCTATAGGAGCTCGCGCAACAACAAGGTAGTGCTGATTAAAATGAGTCGCTCGGACAGCGGGCAGCGCAAGCGCCCCAGACAGGCCAAAAGTTACCGACGGCTCACCGGCAGTCCAGCGCTGACTGTGCATTTTTTAATGACGGTATTGAAATGGATACTGTTGCTATTTTTCAATACCGGGTGTATGCGGTATTACCTTAATACTGCCCAAGCCTAGAGTTAACCCAATTCAAGATGGCCGCCAAAGCTATCCAGTGAGACTCAAAAATGGTTGGTTTTTCATAAATTGAGCTTAAATTAAAAGTATTTGTAGCTGAAAGTCCTTCACAGCACAAACTGACGATTAGGTATTAATGTTTGTGTCAGATTAGGCCTAAAATGTTCTTTTAGTCAGAAATTGTGGTTTCAACTTTTAACAGAAACTAAATCAGACTGGAAACACACATGATTAAGGATTTTGATCTTGTCCGAACTGTCAGCTGCAGTCTTCTTTCCCTATGGGCGGGGCCAACCCAGCTGACCTGACAGGTGTGCTACGTTGGCCACGCCCACCTCAGCTGGAGCTCTTCCTCCTGGTTGATTATCCATTGGGAAAAGCTGCTGGTGTTACCTGGTGACACGTCTGAGGAAGACAACCTGACGATAATGGATTGAAAAGACGACATGTTGAAGGGTTAATGTTGAGGTCTGCTACACCAGCGCTCTGCTGAGTCAAACCTTCATTTCTCTTCTAATTATTTTCTTACCTTCGACCTTCAAACGAGCCTTAACTCACAGACAGGTGAAATCAAATGAAGATTCCCCTCTGGGACTCCGGGTCCTTTAAATCAGAGCTAATTTAGATTTTAAACTGTGGAAACTGGAGAACCAGAGCAGAATGATCCCAGTTTATTATCTTTATAAACAAAATGGAGCTCAATAAAAAGTCCATTTAAACTGAACTCTTTAATTTGACACTCCGTTACGTGTTCCTCCTAATAAAAGCAGGACAGACTTAGCAACAAACACTGGGCTCATTTTATTCACTAAATACCCACAATGCTCCAGTGCTTAGTGAACCTTCAAGTGTCCTCTGAAGAAACAGATCTCCACAGAGAACTGGAGCATTGACAGGTCTCTGAGACATCTCACTGGAACTGAACCACCATGAGACCGAGGTCCAGTCACCAGGGAGGTGGACCTCATGTATAAACACACATACCTTTAATACATAATCAACAGTCTGCAGGATAAAGTGGTGAAAAATGCTAAAAATGCAAAAATGATTCAAATGCATCAAACTAGTGAAATAGTGTGATTTTATTTAGTCCAGATTTAAAACACTAGAGGTAAATGAGTAGTTTTGTTATAAAACGGAATGTTTTCCTTCATAGTTTCTACTCACCGTTCACAACACAACCGTCTCCATTAACCACCTGATGAGTCTTTAATCATGACGTCTCCTGAGGGACCAGCTGATCAGTCTGGGTCGGTTCTGAGAGAGACCAAGAGAAGAGCTCCACGGGGGAGAAGACAACACAGACAGACGGAGAGAGGGATTGATCGAAAACTGTGGGAGGTAAAGAGGAGAGCTGATGAAGAGGGAGGATAAACAGGAGGCGGAGATGAAGAGTAGAAGCTAATATCAGACCTTCCTCCCACTGGATGAGCTGAGAGGAAAACAGAGACCAGACATTTGACCAGATCATGACTGAAGTCAGTGGGAGTTCATTATCAGCTGTAGAGCTGGATGTACCGGAGACGTTCTCTATATGTAAATAACTCTGAGTCCATCGTCACCTGATGGGTGGAGGACAGACAACCAGCTGCTCAGGTCATCTGGTCACTGACGAGTGTGGAAAGCTGGGCATACACTGTGACTTTAGCGCCGATTTCCCTCTCTGCGACTATTTTCGTACTCGTGCCGAGCAGTGGCGTCTCGTCATGTAGGGCCGGTAGGTCCCGGCCCCACCAGCCACCTGATGGCGCTGTGGGGATCAGTGGGAAATAATATTTAGTTTTTAGATTAATACTGCATAAAAACCCATTCTGTTACTAAGATATTCTGTTATAAATATCTGTGTAATCATATCTAAGTCTTTGCTTTGATACTGACAAGCTCAGGAGATTAAATCCTCTTGAAATCCTGGCGACGGGCCGGCCCCTCACAGCCTGTCTAAAAGACGAGCATCTGAAAATCACTGTGCGCAACACGCTCTCAATAGACACTCACAGGGCACGAAGCGCTGGGCCCCAAACCCAGACCGTCCAATTAAAACACTGGAATGTCACACGTGACGTTACCTTCACGCTCGGTGGGAAAGCAGAGCTTCTCAGTCTAGTGTCGTTTAGCTCATGAGCCACCAGGACAAAAAGACAATTCGAAGTAGATTTTTAAAAATGATTTGCATCTTTTCTTTTAAAGAAATGAACAACGCTGGTGAGTGAACCTTTATTTGCAATTTCATGTATAAAATAGTTGTTTTCTTAAATTAGATTTAGATTAAATTGCATTTTTAATGTGAAAGTTTGTGCTACAGTTATATATTTGAGTTGTGCCACACCTAACATATGATGCCACTGGTGCCGAGTTTCAGCATATCGTGCGTTGGTGTTCATGTGGGGGTAGCGCGAATCGATTTAACACCTCACGAGGAGCAGTCGTACGCTCTCTAGAAAATCAAACATGTTTGATCTCTCATAGCTCCTCGTGGCTCCTCCTCGAGGAGGGCCCAGAATTTCTCACACTGCGCACGTGCCAACCTGAAAGTAGTAATAGAAGAAGAAGGAGAAGACGATTGTCTCCTCATTTCAGGAGTTTCTTCTTCTTCTCCTCCGAATTTCCACATTTAAAGGCCCGACGTGTTGTGTAGCACGTACAGTGAGCAGTCAGCTCTCCTTAAGGGGATGAAGAACACCTTGGAAAAGATGGTTCGCGTGTAATTCATAACCATGATTCGAAACTTTTGGAATAATGAAGCTCATGAAACGGACTGGAAGGCAGCAGACAAAATCAGCCTGGGACACTGCTGCCTGAAGAACGCCAAAACAACTGATAAGATGCCCTTGGAATACTCAAACTTGCTGGAAGAACTGCGTAGGAGGCTGCTCTCTACCCCTCTGAACTCTGCCCTGGAATCCCTCAACTTCCCCCCCCCCCCCCC
>SSNR01000011.1:5219112-5237914 GCA_006937965.1 Callopanchax toddi
TCCCCCCCCCCCCCCTGCAGCAGCCTGCAGTGAGTTATCCGGGTCATGTTAACCTACAGTGGATCATCAGGGTCACCATGGTAACCACACACCTGTTTCTCACTCCCAGACAGGAAGTCAGGCCTTACTGCAGACGACCGGCTGTTGTGTGAAAACTTGAGGTTCTTTTGATCAACTTGTTGAAGTGTGAGCAGCTGAGGGGTCTGATGGTCACACCTGGAAGGTCTGATGTTTCTTCATGGTTTGATGTCAGAGACTTGACAGGTTAAACAGACCCTTGACTTCCAGTTTGGAGGAGGTGCTGTGATGTGATGGAACCCAGTGAGAACCCAGCTGTGGAGGATCAAGAGAACAAGAGCTGCTCCAGTGGAGACACAAAGGACTGCGAGCATGAAGGCAGCAGGTGAATGAAACAGCTGGTTGTTGTGTTCGGCTCAGAGCCACGACAAACAGGAAACACGGCGCTGCTGTCGTTGATCCGCCTGCAGCCTCTGGCTCAGCGTGACGGCCGCTTACTGCTGAGATCTCCACGGGAAACCTTTAACTGTTCTGTTAAAGTGGGACGAGGTCCTCCAGGGACTGGGTCTAAACCAGTCTGATCTTCATGGATCATTTCATCCTGTTATCAGGTCGTTTACTTAGACATGATGAAAAAATGGCTCCTCATAGAAAACACATTTAAAGCCAATGTTGTGAATAAATCTATTAAATCTAAACGACTCATTTCTTGCCTAAAAATAACCAACATTTAGCTGCAGATTTCAGAATAAAAGCATTTTGCTTCAACGTGTTTGTTTTTAAACCCTCGTGCTTGTGTTGTCGTTTCTAATGCTGGAAAACAGAGAATCCACTAAACTCGAGGCTGAGTCCAAAGCGCTGTTATGAAGTCAGAGACCCACCCTGACCGACTACAGCTGCACTGAACTGATGCATCAACATGTAGGTCAGACCAGAGGGAGGAAACACCAGACTGAATCCATAACCACACCGGGTTTTCATGTTTTAGCCCTGAGCGTTCACCCATCTGTCACTGTGACGGAGCTCAACCCTCACACACACACAGTCAGCTGACTCAGCGTAACCTGGTGACCTCCACAGGCTGCATCCACTTCCTGCTCAAACATACACAGAAACTCACTTCCCGTGTGGTCTTTGGAGGTGTACCTCAGGGCTTGATGCTTGGGTCCCTTATCTTTTAACATTCACTCACATGAACATTACCCAATGAGGAAGAGCTTCACCTTCTGGCTCATCTCCTTCTTTATCCTGACAGACAGGAGCAAAGTGCTCTATGCAGACCTGATCCATCAGCCCGTCCCCATCCTACCATCACTCAGGAACACGACACCAACTCCTCCACCCGGAGCAGACACTCACGCCATCCTGAAGGAACGTTCCTTCCGTTTAGGGCTCAGAACCATTACCTCGTTTCTGGAGGTACTGGCTCTCATCCTGGATGTGACCCTCCCCAGTGCACGCTGTTGGTGGGTTGAAGGCAGGAACAGAAGAGCATCGTCTGCAAAGAGAGAAGAAACCCAGAGGTTCTCTAAGCAGCACCATCATCTCCACAATTTGGCTACATTTCTAGACTGTTTAGGACCCGGCTTCAGGCGTTAGCGTGGGTTATCCTGGCTCATAAGTTAGAGACAATGACTGGTCCAGTCCTTCTGTCTCTGTCTCTTTCCTGTCCTCTCTTCTGGTCGAGGCAGAAGGCTCTGTCCATTCTGTTCAAAGGTACATTTTCTTCCCACGGCCTCCTCAGTTGTTGGAGAAGGGATCATCTAAAACTCCCAGGATAGAAGTTCTTGAGGACTGGATTTGGCCCCCTGTCCACAGATGGACCTCTTATCTGGAACCTGATATTTAAACTCTGTTATCAGTGACTTGTGATTTTTCTTCAGCTTCGCCTTCAATAAAAATCGAACTCAGTCTGGATTGGTTCTGGTTTCACAAAATCAATCCACTAAATAAGGTCTTCTAACACGTGTGTAGACAGATCCACCTGTAGAGGTTGGACTTCTTCATGATGACAGAAACCAGCTCAGCTCCTTACTTCCTTTAATGACTTCCTGTTTCCTGCAGCCAGCCAGCGGCGTCCTGCTGCCCTGAATCAGTCAGATTTACGGCCTCGCCTCTCGAGTCGGGCAGCGCTCCGCCGGGGTGGCAGAGGCAGCTCTGTCCTCTCAGAAACATCAATTCAGAGCTAAACATTGTGTCACAGCTGTGGGAACACCAGTGATTACACAGAGCTTTAGTTTATCAGATTAACGCTCTGACCCACCTCTGAGTATTTACACGCCGTCACCAACAAACTGGGATTACACAAACACAACGCGGACACGCAGGAGACACTCAGCACATAAACACGCCGGTCACGGAAACGAGCCACCATTTAAATCCTGTGAAATCAGAGGTTTCTTCAGGTTCCAGGTCCTGCTGCTGTCTCAGGATAGAGAAAACATTCAAAAACACCTGGACCTGTGGTCAGGTCCTGATTAGAGCTGGAAGCAGCAGGGACAGGGAGGAGGGGGTTGATGAGCAGGCCTCTAAACCAGGAGGAAGTATCTGAGTCTGATGGAGCTGCAGGAAAAACAAGAAAACCTGTGGAGCAAACCTCCAACGCCGAAACGGGTTTCAGAGCTTCAAAATGAACAATCTGACCCTCAGCAGCACTTCCTGCTCCTCACCGAGGGGGGTCAAACTATCCTGAAGAACTTTACCTGTAATACTACAGTGTTACGACCGTGACCCTCATGTCTGTAAAGCAGGACCAAAAACATGAAGATGTAGGAAAAACGCCTCAGGTTGGTTCTGTTTTCCAGGTTTCCGCTGTCCCATCAATCAGGAGTACTTATCTGATTTGTTAGTCGTTCACGTGGATCAGTGCTTTGATGAAGAATGTTTTAATCAAAGTGTCGGACAGAAGTTCTCACGACCACACGGAGTTTATTTGAGTAAAATAAAAAATTAAAACTTCGTTCAGAAAAGTTCCATTTAATTATCTGAGCAGAATTCAACTCCACTGAACTGGATGATCTGTTTATCCGTCAAGACTTTTACTAAAAAGCTTTGTTTTCTCGCCTCTGATTGGTTAAAGCCTTTAGCCCTGAGTGTGTGTGTGTGTGTGTGTGTGTGGGGGGGGGGGGCACTCACCTCCCATCACAGCGTTGTCAAAATGTTAGTTAGTTAAAATGCAAATAAACTCTACCTGCGTGAAACAAACCTCAAAAAACAGAAAAACAAAACATAAATCCAGTGAGAGGAAAGACGAGCCGATGATCAGTCTTCTTCTTCTTTAACTAGAATCTCAACCGGAGGATGGAGAAGGAGAGTGATGATGCTTTATTTATCTTCATCATATGAACAAAGACTCACCTTCAACCAGTCAATGGCCAACAAGAACATTTTACACTTACAGTGTTTTGATCAGGCATCGACGAAGCCACCTACCCTCATGATGATCAGCTGGTGTGAGAGGAAACTCTGGTCAGGACTGGTTTCTGGTCAAACCAGGTCCTGGATGTTCTGGCCCAGTCTGGCTGGTGACAGATGGGTCCAACGGGCTTCCCTGGAGGTCTTCGGGTCGACGGGACCAATCAGAACCCGTCAGGATCCTCCAGAGTGATGTCAGGTGACAGATCCAGGCTCTGGTTCTGGTTGATGCGGTTTACAGGACTCGTAGTCGTAGAGGTTGTTTTTGTTTTATTCTGATACCTAGGGGTCCTCTCAGCCCAGAAACCAGTCATTATCTGGTCTCTTCTGATCTGTGATGACGAGCGCCGTCACACCGACGCTCTGATCCCGTCTGAGAGGCAGCTGAGTGATGACGGCTGTCGTCAGCATTATGATCCTCTTTAGTAAATTGCAGCAAATGATGCAGATCACAGTGGTAAGTAAGTAAAGTTTATTTCTATAGCACCTTTCACAGAAAAAATCACAAAGTGCTTCACAGAAAACAGAATCAAACATGATAAAATAAATAAAATCAATAAAACAAACAAAATATCATTACAATCAAAATCATTTAACAACAACAAGAGAACATAAAAGAGTTATTTAAAAGCAGTTTTGAATAATTGGGTCTTCAACTGCTTTTTAAAGGAGTCCAGACTGTGGTCACAGTGGTCGGGTGAGTGACTGGTTGCCTCCAGGAATTAGTCACCCCCCACGAGGGAAAGTCCTCCATCTCTGCACCTGTCAGGGTTCTGATGGGTTCTACAAACACCTCCACCTGTTCTTATAGGAAGGACCACACCCGCCAGTGACATCACTCAAAGTGGGTGGAGTCTCTAGAAACAGGAAGTAGTCCTCTGACCAGAGCAGAACTCATATAGTCAGATCAGGAGGAGATATTTAAAACGACTCTTGTTACCTTTAGTGAACCTGTTACCAATTAACATTATTATTGATTCTAAATGTCTCTAATAGGAGTCTTTAAACTGGTCAAACCAGCACCAGCCCTAACCCTTGAAACACGTTGTTTACACACTTTAATAAACCCGACTCACAATTAACCAACACACAGTGAACCCTGGTGCAAAATGATAAAGAGTCAGAGGGTCAAACACAGCAGGTGTGTCTAAAGCTCAGCAGTGAGCAGCAGAATTAACAGCTTACTTTATAAATGGGAAAAGTTTTTTTTAACTTTGTTGTTGCTTTAAACTGGAGCTGCTGCAGTTCTCCTCCTAAACAGCAGGGGGCACTAATGAGAAAACAAGCTGATAAACAGTTTATTCCCTTTCAGAAAAACACATGAACTTTGTGACATTATGTACACATGTGAACTACATGTAAAAAACATGTTTTCCACATGTTTCCCGTGTGAATTTCAACATGTTAAATTAGCATGTAAACACGTGTTCTGCCCGTGTGATTTTAGAACATTTTGAACGTGTTCATGTGACCCCACGTTTTTCCACATGGGTTCACATGTGACATGTGTTTTTTGTCCATAAGAGTTGGTCAGATAAACACCAGGAATGGTAGCAGAAGAAGAGTTGGACCACGAACAGAGTCTGAGCTAACCGTTAGCTTCCTGCTACCTGATGTAGTGGATGCTGGAGGAAACAGAACTATCAGCAGACGTTTCCTCTGACAGGTGGATCAGCTGATGGTTGATCCACTGGAACAGAGCAGCTCTCAGTTTGACCTCTGATGACTCGACATAAAGGTCATAGAGTCCCAGACCAGGAGTCCAAGTCAGGTCATGAGTCTGTTTTTGGGACTTTTCTGAGACTCAAGTCCCCGTCTCTGGTTTGAGTCGAGTTAAAGTTGAGTTCCAGACACATATTTTCTAACCAGAAGAACTCAATTACAATCCTGAAAGGGCCACAGGTAACTCCGAGGAGGATCCTGCAGTCCAGACCAGGGCGGGGCTGGGGGCTGGTACTGTAGGTCCACTCACCTGCAGCTCTTCCAGGCTGATCCACGGTGGGTTTTATGAAATAATGACAGCCTGGTGGGGGGGGGGGGGGGGGGGGGGGGGGGGGCACAGGATATGGCTTGAGGGCCAATAGGAGACTCATGGGCCGGATCCAGCACGCGGGCCGCCTATTGATCTAAACCCTGCGACGCAACATCAAGGTCATGTGACTCCAAAGAGAACTAAGAATCCTTGCCAGTGTTTCAGGATATCCATGTGAGTTTTTCATTATCTGTTACCAGTCAGACCAGTCAAACACCAGCTGTAGTTTCACTGGTTTATTAGGGTTTGAGATGAGATTCCTTTAAAACAAATTCTCGTGACTCGTGAATTAAAGAACCCTCACATTATCTGAAACCGTTTAGAAACGTCTTCCTGATTGTTGTGTTTGAACCCAGAGCCAGTCCCAAATACCCACAATTCTTAGTTTTCTTCCTGGACCACGGAGAAAACCCTGAGAGGCTCATTCTGGTTCCTATGTAGGAGAACAGTTGTCCTGTAAAGTTCCTTATTAAAGTTCCAGTAAGGTGAGAGTTCTGGTCTTGCCAGATCAAGCTGAGATCCCTTGGAGACGTTTGGACCTCCTTAAGTGACCAGTCAGCCCAGAGACACTGGTTAAACCGACAGCTGTGGTCCAGGTTTGAGCTGCTGACACGTTTAAACCAGAAAGAGAAGAACGGTCTCTCCATCCTGGTGCTGGAAGAGTTTATCTGACGCTAACAGGAGACAGCGGTGTTGTTGGTTCAACGCCTCGATGTGTGCGCGCCCCCCGTTGTTCAGCGTAATGAGAGGAATTTGTTCTCCGTCGCTCCCTCGTGGCCTCGTTTAGAAACCCCGTCAACACGTCTGTCCGGCCTCGGGCGTTCACAGGAAGATTCTCCATCCTCCGCTCTCACTGAGAGGTCTGTTTTCTACCAATTTAACCTCGTAAACCTCCTGATCTGTGAACAGCAGGGACTGATTTCTCCTTTATTCATTCAGTTTGGAACGAGACAGAAACGAGACAGAGTGAGTAAAAGAGCAGCGGAGCTGGCTTTAAGCAGAGCGTTAGGAGCAACAGCTCAGACATGTGGGTGTTCTGGATCAGAACAACAAAGAAACACTCCCTCTTTGATTCCGCCTGCTGAGGGATCTGATCTGAGCTGCAGAACCAGAGCAGACGGAGGGATGGAACCTCAGGACACACCTCCACGTGGTCGGAGGAGTTAAGGCCTCGGGGCTGATGGGATCGCAGCGACGGCAGATGGAGGGTGGAGTTTGGTCCAGACTGTCACTGTTAAAAGTTGGACTCGTTGCCATGACGTTTGGCGGGAGCATAGAGGGTTTTAGGAGGATGAGTGGCAGCAGTGATGAAGAGCGCCTGGGTTTGTTCTGATGTCAGAACCTGATCCAACCTTCGTCTTCATGCTGCGTCCTGCTGGACTGAGCCGGGTCAGAGTGGTGTACACCTAAAGGACAACAACAACAACCTGTCCAGGTGTAGACAAGAAATCACCCTGTAGGAAGGCTTTTATTTTGAAGGTTCAAATAACAAACGATCTCTGATGAATTCTCAATAAAATCATTGAGTCGAAACCATTAAACAGAAACATGAACGGACTTCATGTTTTACAAAAACAACGATCTGTGTTTAAAACACGTCACTGATAATCATTAATAAAAATAATAAATCATTATGACCTTTAATATTTAGAGCTGAGAACAGAAACAGAAACAGATTTATCATCATTATTCTTCATTTCCTTATTGATTTAAGTCTGTTTACTCAGGATCAGTTCTCCCCCCGAGCCTTTAGTGTTACTGCCTCCTCATCCCCTCACCTCCTCACCCTCATCCCCTCCCCTTCTCATCTCCCCCCGCTCATCTCCTCATCTCCCCCCCCTCATCTCCTCACCTCCTCATCTCCTCCCCCTCATCTCCTCATCTCCCCCCCCTCATCTCCTCACCTCCTCATCTCCTCCCCTTCTCATCTCCTCCCCCTCATCTCCTCACCTCCTTGTCTCCTCCCCTTCTCATCTCCTCCCCCTCATCTCCTCACCTCCTCATCTCCTCAACTCCTCATCTCCTCACCCCTCATCTCCTCCCCTCCTCACCTCCTCCCCCCTCATCTCCTCCCCCTCATCCTCACCTCCTCATCTCCCCCTCCTCATCTCCTCCCCCTCATCTCCTCATCTCCTCACCTCCTCACCCCCTCATCTCCTCACCTCCTTGTCTCCTCCCCTCCTCCCCCCTCATCTCCTCACCTCCTTGTCTCCTCCTCCTCCTCCTCCCCTCCTCCTCTCCTCCTGACCTTCTTCCTGGTTAATCCATCCTCCTCTCCTCCTCCTCCCCTCCTCCTCCTCTCCTCCTCCCCCCCTCATCTCCTCCCCCTCATCCTCACCTCCTCATCTCCCCCTCCTCATCTCCTCCCCCTCATCTCCTCACCTCCTCATCTCCTCCCCCTCATCTCCTCATCTCCTCACCTCCTCATCTCCTCACCTCCTCATCTCCTCATCTCCTCACCTCCTCACCCCTCATCTCCTCACCTCCTCATCTCCTCACCCTCATCCCCTCATCTCCTCACCTCCTCATCCCCTACCCTTCATCTCCTCCCCTCCTCATCCCCTCACCTCCTCCCCTCACCTCCTTGTTTCCTCACCTCCTTGCCTCATTGCCTCCTCGTTTTCTCACCTCATCAGCTCCTTGCCTCCTCACTTCCTCATCTCTTTACCTCCTCTCCTCCTCCTCCTCCTCCCCTCCTGACCTCCTCATCTCCTCCTCCCTCATCTCCTCACCTCCTCATCCCCTCCCCCTCTCTCCTCATCTCCTCACCTCCTCATCTCCTCAACTCCTCATCTCCTCACCTCCTTGTCTCCTCCCCTTCTCATCTCCTCCCCCTCATCTCCTCACCTCCTTGTCTCCTCCCCTTCTCATCTCCTCCCCCCTTATCTCCTCACCTCCTCATCTCCTCATCTCCTCACCTCCTTGTCTCCTCCCCTCCTCCCCCCTCATCTCCTCACCTCCTCATCTCCTCATCTCCTCCCCCTCATCTCCTCATCTTCTCACCTCCTCATCTCCTCACCTCCTCATCTCCTCATCTCCTCACCTCCTCACCCCTCATCTCCTCACCTCCTCATCTCCTCACCCTCCTGACCTCCTCATCTCCTCCTCCCTCATCTCCTCACCTCCTCATCTCCTCCCCCCTCATCTCCTCCCCCTCATCCTCACCTCCTTGTCTCCCCCTTCTCATCTCCTCCCCCTCATCTCCTCACCTCCTTGTCTCCTCCCCTCCTGACCTCCTCATCTCCTCCTCCCTCATCTCCTCACCTCCTCATCTCCTCCCCCTCATCTCCTCATCTCCCCCCCCTCATCTCCCCGCCCCCATCTCCTCCCCCTCATCGCCTCCCCTCCTCATCTCCTCCCCTCCTCATCTCCCCCCGCTCATCTCCTCATCTCCCCCCCATCTCCTCCCCCTCATCTCCTCACCTCCTCCCCCCCTCATCTCCTCACCTCCTTGTCTCCTCCCCTCCTCCCCCCTCATCTCCTCACCTCCTTGTCTCCTCCCCTTCTCATCTCCTCCCCCTCATCTCCTCCCCTCCTTGTCTCCTCCCCTCCTCATCTCCCCCCGCTCATCTCCTCATCTCCCCCCCATCTCCTCCCCCTCATCTCCTCACCTCCTCATCCCCTCATCTCCTCACCTCCTTGTCTCCTCCCCTTCTCATCTCCTCCCCCTCATCTCCTCACCTCCTTGTCTCCTCCCCTCCTGACCTCCTCATCTCCTCCTCCCTCATCTCCTCCCTCCTCACCTCCTTGTCTCCTCCCCTCCTCCTCTCCTCCTGACCTTCTTCCTGGTTAATCCATCCTCCTCTCCTCCTCCTCCCCTCCTCCTCCTCTCCTCCTCTCACCCAGACCGTGACAGTGTGAGCGTCATTCTGTTAAATCTCGGTTTCTTTCCCAGTCAGGATTCCTCGTCCTCTACTGGCTGTGAAATGGAAACATTTCTCTTTTTTTTCATTTCTCTGCCTCTAATTAAAGAAACCGTTGAAGTAACAACGAGCTCCTCTAACTCTTCACACCTTAGCAGAACGTTTCCTAACCAGACCTCAGTCTCCTGGTTTGTCTGCTCCGTGTTCACAGGGTCTCATCTAGAGGGAGAAAATAGTCAAAGAAAAGATAGAAGATCAGAAAATCTAAACGTATAAAAGGAAGAGAAAGGCTAAGATGTTAAATCAGAACATTTATAACTAAATAGGGACTGGAGATGATGAGAAATGATTTGTTCTGCTGACTAAAGAGTTAGCGGTGAGCCACTGGTGACCCTCCAGACAGCAGTGAGTCTGACCTCCGTACCGTGTCAAACTGCAGCGTTCGGTTCAGGATGTGTTTGCTCTGACTGACCTTGTTTCTCAGGCTTTAAGCTGTAATGGTTTCTTCTCATTTTCATATAAATTGGACTGTTGAACAAATACGAGTGAGTTCAGGTGCTGATAGGAGCAGAGCGCCACGCTAACAGTTAGCTTTAGCTGATTCAGTCCCTGACAGCACAGAGGAGAGGAATCAAAATGACCCTTTCAAAATAAAGTTCAGGCTGCTGCCACACCTTAAACGACCCTGAAGACCTTTACAGCAGAAACGTCTCCCAGTGAGAAAGTCCTCCCAGGGCATTCTGGGAGATTCTGTTATGATGAACTGGTTTCCAGGTGAATTTAGTCCCAGTGAGTCAGAGAGCCACAAACTGACCTGCGTTTGAGGTCATTTGACTTCAGGCTGTTTTAGTGGTAGAGTCACAGCTTTCCACATGTTCTGAGTGTGAGCAGCTTGAGGTCAGAGGTCACCGTGCTGTCATGAGCAGCAGGGATGAAATGTTTTCTCATGAAACAAAAGCTCCAACCAATCAGCAGGAAACCATGTGGAACCATAACAGAACTAATGAAATTCCTCTCAGTGCTTCAAGGAAGGTCAGAGTTTCAAAATAAGACTCACTTCCTCCTGTTGCCTCCATTTATTTTACAGCTGTTGAGTCAGACTGTAACAGAATATTAACGAGGAGCAGTCTGAGACAGTAAACCATCACTCAGCTGGATCACTGGGATGTATACAGGAAGTCGTCTTTATTTTATTTTTTATGTTATAAAGTTTATTTCATTCAAATAAAACAAGTAAAAGAAAAAAAAAACAAAAAAATAAACAATAAGATATTTTTAAAAAATCATATTTGAACGAAAAGGAGCAGAATGAAGAAAAAAATCGTATAATTTCTGCCCCCTATTAACAAAGAAATGATCTCTACAGTTACAATTTGTCAAACACACAAACTCATTTTGAACTCTGTCCTGTTCTCATTTTCAGATTATCATAATGATTAGTTTAATTTACATTTTCATAATTACTTAGTACACTCAATTTGGTACCTTTCTTGAATAATAAATGACGTTGATTTTTTTATTTCCCTGTTAAGGTTATTCCATAATTTAACACCATTTACAGAAATACTCCATTCCTTCAATTTAGTTCTAAATCTAGGTTTTTTTAAACACATCAGTTTCTTTCAACATATAAACACTAATTCTCTTTACAAATGTCCTCTGAATGTTTGTTGGCAGAGTACTTAAACTAGCTTAGTACATAGTTTGTAAAATTTTCCATTCTACTAAATCATGAAATTTCAATATTTTATACTTTATGAACAGTGGATTTGATGGATCTCTGTAGCCTCTATAACTGACGATTCTTAAAGGTCTTTTCTGTAAAATGAACCCTCTGTTTCCAGAGGGATCAAAATGCTGCTGCACGTCTTTTGACTGGTACCGAGCATAGATATCATATCACTAGATATCTTACCTGTGCTGTTTGTCAATGGACCCTGACGTAGCTACGTCGGCGGCCATCTTGGGGCAGCCAGCTGCCCCCTTTCATAACACTGGTGTCAATGGAGCATGTACTAATAAATACCTCTAACTTGCTCAATTTTTAACCGATTTTCAAACGGTTTGCATTTTTATAAACGTCAGAGACGTGGCTGTGAATATATATCAAAATATAATGATAATGGTTGGGAAATTAATAAATTCTAAAAGTTTCAAATCTCAAGTCTATACATAATAAGGTTTGTAAGAAAATAACCCGTTTGTAAATCCGTTAATTTTTCATCGAGTTCTGAGTGTTTTTAGTTAAGTTGATGCTCTCCTTCCATCTGCTGCCATAGAGAGCAGAACGTCAGCTGGCTGCCCCAAGATGGCTGCCCCAAGATGGCTGCCCCAAGATGGCCGCCGTGTAGCTACGCTGTTGAACCCTGGATGATTCATCTAGCCTTTATATATATCTATGGTACAGAGAGGATGAACTCATTGGTCCAGTTTCAGCCTCACTCCACTGGTTTTCTGATCACTTTAGGATTTATTTAAAAGTTCTTTTTATTTTTAAAACCCTCCAAAGCCTCACCCCGTCTGACCTCTCTGAGCTACAGCCTTGTGTTGAACTGTATTTGTTGTCATGTTTTTTGTTTCTGTGATGTGTTTTGGTCAATGAAAGTTATTATATTGAGCTTGATGAATAAAGGAGTGGTCGTATGAGCCTTGTGTGACCTGTTACTACTCTGATAATGTGACTGACTCCTAAAATTATTGATAAATTAATTGATTTCTAACTGTTTTTGTGTTTGCTAATGGTATTAAGCTGTGGCAGCCATCTTGATTTGGGTCTTCCTGCAAACTTATCCAGTGGTTATTTCCTGAGGTTTCATCCTAATGGAGTCTGTTTTCTAGCAGACCAACACCTTTATCTCCTATAAAGATCAACCCCTCCGGTCCAAACCAGGTCTGGGTTCTTGTTGACTTTTAAGGCTCCTTGTTATGGATCCATGAATGTTTCCACTGACTGTTTTCTCAGATTGATTAGAGTTTAGAGTCTGAGCCCAGAGGTGAAGCAACCCAAACTTTATTCATGTCTGGGATTTTAACTTTCCATAGCGCTGAGGTGAAATGCATTCTGGGAAGCTCTCTAGCTGATGGCAGAGGCTTTAGCGCTGCTGTCAGATCATGTCAAACACACTCCAGCAGAGCTTTTCTCTCTGTTTGTTTCTCATTGATCCGCTGCTCGGAGAAGAAGCAGCAATTACTTTAACATTCATGGCTGTGAGAGGTCGTCTCAGTCCGCCGCCGGCTCCTCACTCCCAGAATGTGGAAATCAATTTCCTCGACATAATGGCTCGTCTCCACCAGACGCTGTTTCCTGATCATTCTTTGAATGCCTTTGTTCTGCTGTGACTTCTCCTGGTGTTGGTGGTGGAGTTAAACATCGGTTTGGATGTCAAAATAAATGAGCGCTCTGTTATCAGTCAGTCAGACGGAACGGACCTCTGAGGTCAGAGGAAACCACCCAGACACCCTAAACTATCCATTCACTGAACACAACATGCCAAACAGCAGAATTAACCTACAACAGGAGGATTAAAAGGACAGGAGTCCATCTGAATACGGGGTCAAAGATCAGCAGGAGGTGAATAAATAAAAAGATGAAAGGATGAGTAATGTGAGGTCAGACAGAGGGGAGGATTAATGGATCAGCTGATGAAGAAAGTGATGGATGGATTATTTATATGGACAAGGTGACTAATGGTTAAACGAGTGGATGAAGGAGAGTTGGTTCAACAGACTGATGGATGAAGGAGGGATAAATGAATAATAAGGTGGATAGATGAACGAATGGATAGATGAACAAATTCATATTTTAGACATGAGTGGATTTAGAGGTGGAGGCACTCGGTCAGATGAGGTGGAGGACCTGAAGTCACACGGAGGTAAGATTGAATAATGATTCACTGAATGGGTGGAGAGATCACTGTAAATATTCATATAATGTAATGTACATAAACTCAGAATTAAATGTAAACAACCATAGAATTCTATGTTAATAACTACAAAATTCCATGTAAAAAAACCATAGAATTCCATGTAAATAACCACAGAATTCCATGTAAAAAACATAGAATTCAATGTTTAAAAAACCATAGAATTCCATGTAAATTACTACAGAATTCCATGTAAAAAAATCCCATAGAATTCCATGTAAATAACTACAAAATTCCATGTAAAAACCATAGAATTCCATGTAAATAACTACAAAATTCCATGTTAAAAAACCACAGAATTCCATGTAAATAACTACAGAATTCCATATTAAAAAAACACAGAATTCCATGTAAATAACCACAGAATTCCATGTAAAAAACATAGAATTCCATGTAAAAAAAACATAGAATTCCATGTAAAAAACATAGAATTCCATGTAAATAACTACAGAATTCCATATAAAAAACCATAGAATTCCATGTAAATAACCACAGAATTCCATGTAAAAAACACAAAATTCCATGTAAATAACCACAGAATTCCATGTAAAAAACATAGAATTCCATGTAAAAAAAACATAGAATTCCATGTAAAAAAACATAGAATTCCATGTAAATAACTACAGAATTCCATATAAAAAACCATAGAATCCCATTTAAATAACCACAGAATTCCATGTAAAAAACGTAGAATTTCATGTAAAAAACCATAGAATTTCATGTAAATTACTACAGAATTCCATGTAAAAAACATAGAATTCCATGTAAAAAAACATAGAATTCCATGTAAATAACTACAGAATCCCATATGAAAAACCCCATAAAATTTGATGTAAACAACCATAGAATTCCATGTATATACCATAGAGTTCTGTGTACATAACAATGTAAAGTGGAACTGATGGTTCTGTAAAGGTTTATAAAACAACGTCCAGCTGATTTTCTGTAGGATCTGACAGACAGAAACACATGTCTAGTCCAGCTGCTCTCAGATCAGCTGTTAGCTCATCAGGCTTGAAGGACATCAGCTCTATTTCTCTGAACTGAGGCTGTTCATGAAGCTCTTCAAACTAATTGATAGAGATTTTACTCTTAGAAACCCCAAGATCTAAAGAACAGAATCAGACCAGACAATTATTTAAGTTTTTTGAGCATTGTGGATGAGAGACCACACGTCTGTTTGTTAGACGTCAGTGTGGAACTCTGAGGGATCTTTTCTCAGCCCATATTTATTCAGGACACAGGTTGCACAACATCACATGATTGTATTCATGACAAAGATAAGAATCTGCTGCTGTTGGTTTATTACTTGTTCAAAAGGTAGCTAAGTAATAACATTTTCCGTTGATGCTGCTTGGTTTAAAACAAAGTTCTGCTGATACCTCACAAGAACGGAATGTGTTTTGATTGTTCAAAACCTTTAGTCTGTGCATCGAAGGCTGATGCTGAAAATTAAAAGGTTACAAGCAGGATACATTTGTAAGCAGACATGAATCAGAATAATTAAAAACTCCTTCACTAATCATTTCAGACTAGAAGTAGCTGAGATGTGTCAGAAATATTCTGGACCAGATGGAGGATTAGAACTAAATGACTGATCTGAAGAATTTAGATAAATGAAATAATAAAGTAGAAGAACTGAACCCTGAATGAATGAATGAATGAATGAATGAATGAATGAATGAATGAATGAATGAATTGAATTATTGAAGGGATCTGGTGGTTAAAGTTAAACATAAACACGTCACACTGGTTTAAACAGAATTCCATTACTAAAGAACAGAGAGAATAACCATGAATAAAATAAAATGGAGAGAGAGAGTTTATAGAAAGAAAAGCGAGTGAACAGACGGTCATTAACAAAAAGGAGAAGAATCACCCACATCCCTTCATTTGCCCTCAGAATAACCCCAGAAACACTCGCTTCTAACATTTCCATTTTTGTCCATTTCTCTTTCCAGATCTTTGATTTTCCAATTATTCCTGGTTTTTTCCTCCCTTCAGCTGTCTGCTGCCCGTCTCTCATCTCTGTGGACCCCCCCCCCCCCCACAGCTACGAGTTGAAAAGTTCATCCGATCATCCTGAACAAACAAGAGCTCAAACAGGAAGTAAACTCAACGCCAGCAGCGTTTTCTGATCAACGCCAACAAACTGTTGAATCTTTATTTAAGATTTATTGATTCTCACAGCGTCCACTGACTCTGGACCCTTAAATATTTATCATAAACAGCAGATTTATCACAAACCGTCATGTGGAGGAAAAATACCAACGCCCTTATCTCTTTAATAATGCTTGTGCTTATAGAGGGTAAAGAAGTATTAAAACCCTGAATATGTTTAAAGTGTTTAAGGGATCCATTTCCTCCAAGTGTCCATTACATTTTACTTTTAAATAGTAAAAACTGCACCCCCCCCCAAAGAAAGATATATATTACCCCATGCCTGCAGCAGAAGCCCAGCTACACCATGTCATCACTAACTGTTAGCTTAGAGGAAATTAAATCTAGGCTAAGTTTAACTTTTTACATTTTAATGAACTAAAGTCAGAAGGAACTGTCCTTGGTGCTGAAACCAGCAGCGGCCCCTCCAGACATGGGGTTTCTGGCTGTAACAGGATAAAATCCCTACAATGTTAATATAAAATATATATTATTAGGATTATTAACAACAATAGTGATATTATTATTAATAATGCTAATAATAAACCTCGGGGCACCACCCAGGTTTAGGATAACCTGAGAAACCTTAATATCTGTTGGGTTAAATCAGTCTGACAAGTCTGAATGAGTGAATTCTTGATTTATGAAGTTTAACACCATTCAATTCAAAACATCACAACTACGTATTACTAAGAGGGTATATTTATTAACAACCAGTCAAATCAACAGTTTGCAACCTTGTCAAATAACAGAATCATGCATGAACACAGGTGATTTTAACCATCTTGATAATTATGGCAGTGAGAGTAATTAACTGGAAGTTTAAGTTAAATATTGAAT
The DNA here is from genome assembly GCA_006937965.1 of Callopanchax toddi. NCBI lineage: Eukaryota > Metazoa > Chordata > Actinopteri > Cyprinodontiformes > Nothobranchiidae > Callopanchax > Callopanchax toddi. The sequence continues at coordinate 5,235,363 of SSNR01000011.1, forward strand.
ACACAAATAGTTAAAATATTAAGATATGATAACGGAGCTTGCAGAGTGAGATATATGAGTAAAAAGGGGGTTATTTCGACTGCTGTAATTTGGAAGAGGAGAAGTGATTTAAGATTTTGGCTAAGATTTATGGAAAGGGTTTGGGTTTAAAAGAGTTCAGATATCAAATGATGCATCATTCTTAATGTCACAGCCACATGAAAGTTCACGTAAGACCAACCTTCAGTGCCGAATGGATGCGGAAGCTGTCGCCCAACGGGGAACTGAGGTTACGATGGACGAACAGGGTTCTTCCTGCGAGTCCCTCGAGTGGTCGACCCGATGGGTTCGAAGTCAGGTTGACGTCAGACTTTACGCTCCGGAGGTCACTGATGTCGTCGGGAACAAGGCTGTGGCGGCTCGGTTTGGGAGTTGGGGTTTCGGCCAGCAAAACCAGAACTCTTCAGAAAACTGAACTATTTTAACCCCAAAGGCAAATAGAGTTGGCTTTCCTAAATCGACGTCTAAACTGATTTGAACTAACGTCGCAAAAATACTGTAAAAATGAAGAAACTGAGTTTCTTTTAAAAATACTGCAAGATTAAAATAAAACGCCGCACTAAAAAAAAAGGTTTTGCTGAGGCCTTGACGCTGATCAGAGGAGGAAGAGGAGTTTTGTGCAGGTCAGCAAAGGTCCGAGCAGCTATTTCTGAAACGACCGAAAGTAAAAAGTAAAAACTGAAAACTTGAAACTAAAACCGGAACTAGGAGTGAACAGAACTAAACTCAAAATTAACTGAACTGAAATTAAAACTGGAACTCAACTCAACTCCTGGACTCCTGAAAAGGGGTTTTTATCCTAAAGGGGGGTCTTTTTAGGATGACCAATAGCATCTTCTTAACTAATTTTGGGGAGTCCTGTAGGAGTGAATAATTATCTTAAGAGGAGGTTCTAATGTCTTGAAGAGGGGACGTGAGTCGAATTACTACAGGGAAAATTAAGTTTAATTTTCTCTCACTCTGAAAGGTCCCTAAAGTCAGTTTTTATCAATATGAACTTAAAAAGGCCTTCTGAAGAGTGAGCAAATAAAGGAAAAGTGAAACTCCAGTTATTTTAGCAACACAAATTGTTATAACTTTATTATCTGTTTTACCACAAAAACAGATAATCGTCTTTAACACGTCTTCATAAAAACATCAACTAAAAATGCATAAAACTTTCCCCTAAAAACATTGATAAAAACACATTCAAGATTCACTTAAAACTTATACATAGAATTAAAACTTAAACCTACAGATGTCTAACGTTTAAACCTGAGTTGAGGGATTTACCACAGATCTGGTAGACACACTGAAATCACACGTAAATGAATTTCCAACACAGCAATAAGGACAATTACACAGACATTGGAATTTAAGAAGTTAAAGTTCTTTTGATGAGAGTAGTAAGGGGGGGGGGGTCTCTCACTTTCCTGCGAAACAAAAGGGGTGAGCATCTGTCTCTNATGTTAAACATTTGCATAGTCACAGCATAGAAGAATGACAGCCAAGCATTTCACCATGTGCAATTTGTTAAAACATCCACAAGAGTGCGCCAAAATGCTTTGCATCAGCAGGGAAAAAAGCAAGCAGGTGTGATGAGTACCAATGACCACAAGGGTGCAGCAACTCCTACTCCAACAGTAGGGAACAAAGAAGATGCAGTGCTTTACTAAGGCCACTAGTCGGCTGTTATTGACTCAGAGGGGAGGGGTGAGGGTTGGCTTCACAGGTGATGACACTTTTAGCACCTCCCTTCTAATGACCTGCCCGGGACTTTTGTTTTCTGCCTTAGTAAGAACAACACAGCCTCTCAGAAGGCATCAGCAGTCCGTTTGCAGCTAATGACTCAGCTAGCCGAACGCTAACACTCTCCAAGCAGCTCTGATGACAACACTGTAGGCTCTACCGGGCCACACCTTAACGGCACAATGATCAGCACTGCGGGAACAACACAGCTCTTTTTAGCCAACAGACAGCACCTTCCTCAGCAGCCTGACGGCTCGGTTAGCTCACGGCTAACTTTCCTGCAGCTGTGAGGGCAAACACAACACTCTGCCGGCGAACCGATGGTTATCGCCACAGGAGTTTAGCTCTCAGCCTATGGTTACAAGTCACACAATCACCACAACTTCTATTCCAAGTCGTGCAAACAGCGTGAGAGTTAACCGGTTCCTATAACACGGTTCCAAATTTATTTACTCGGGCTGGGCCTCGACGGGGATTGATCGCTTCTTAGCGATGGGACCCGACTGGCAAACTCGGCGGTTTGCAGCGGGTCGTGAATAATATTTTAATGACGCTGTACACACGTCCACATAACCCAAAAATGTTCAGTTCTTATGGTCGCGGCTAATACCGGTCCAGTCAGCTACTCCGGAGGGATATTAACTTGGGTTTGGCCAGAAAATAGCAGAAAAAGCTGGAATCTCGCAGACAATTTTCTCTATTTGCTGGAGCAGAAATTAATATCTGGAACGTCGCAGCATATTAATCTGCTTTCGGCCGTAAAACAATTTATGCATGCAAAACAA
>SSNR01000011.1:5250612-5297053 GCA_006937965.1 Callopanchax toddi
CCACCTCAGACCTGGACCTGCTGCTGGGTAGAATCCTTTAATGATTTTAAATGACATTTCTTTAACTTTGGGGAGAATAGGCCACTTTAAAAGCTTCGTATGTATTTGTTATTTGTTATCCTATTGTTATTTTTGTGTTACTGTTCAAAATGGTGCAGCCAGTCGCTGTTTCTGCTGTTTTGCTGCTCAAAATAATTTTTGAAACAGCAACAAGTAATCATTTTGAGCAAAATAAAGTGGAGGAACCGCTACCTTCTCGTGAGATTCGAATGCAGCAATAGGCTTGTTCGAGATGAACTGCGCCTCGCCTGGAGAACAGAAGAACAGAAGAGCAGGCGGACGCAGTAGGGGGCGCGACCAAAAGTCTGCTTTTAAGTCAGACAGATTTTCCTACATGTAGCTCGTGGGTGACGATATGGCTGAAGATATCGCGTTACCGTTCATAATAGCGGATGACGCTCCTTTTTTTCCCAAAATCTTTATTTGAAGTTCAAAGTATTTCAAAACAAATTCAAGAATGAAGAAATCAACAACACTAAAGGAAACAAAATAATAGACATATATCCAGAGAGATCAGATCAAAGAAAATAAACAAGATGGTGCTCTGTACTAAATGATATGATTATAAAAATTAGACAGTAGTTTTATTAGAGCTTTATAGAAAATGGAAACAGTCCCTACTGAAAACTCTTTGAAACAAATCACATTTCTCACTGTGGCCTTTATAGTTGGCATCATCAACGTGGAATGTTTTTACAATATATATATATAAGAAAAATAACATTTCGCATTCTGTCACAGGATGTTTGGATCAAAACGTGAACCAATCAGATCTGAGATCAGGTGAGAGCCAGGCGTTTCCCATCATGCCCTCGGTTTTGCAGTCGGTGAAGAGCAACTGCAGCGCCTTGCTACAAAATCTGCGGCCGCCTTGATCTCACGAGGTTATCGTTGCCTACGTAGGCATGACATCAGAGCAAGTCGGCGTCAAGTCGGACAGAAATCTAACCAGCATGCACTGGGCGCCGATCACCGGTGATCGGATCTGCGCAGAACTGGCTCATCTCGAACGCACCTAATGACTTATGGGTAATACCCTTGGCTGAAGTCCGCTCCGATGCAGACTTCGGCGAAGCGCGTAACGAGGGTGGAAAAGGGGGTGGGGATAGGGTCCGGAGTCTCCACCCAGGAGAATCGGGACACCTTGAGCACTTGCGCACCTCAGCGGGAGCGCGCAACTGAGGGGCGCGAGGGTGCAAGTGCGAGTATTGGGATTGGGCCGGTGTCCCGATTCTCCTGGGTGGAGACTCCGGACCCTATCCCCGCCCCCTTTTCTACCCTTGTTACGCGCTTTGCTCTTGCCGAAGTCTGCATCAGAGCAGACTTCAGCCAAGGGTATTACCCATAAGTCATTGCTGCATTAGAATCTCGCGAGAAGGTAGCGGTTCCTCCACTTTATTTTGCTCAAAATGATTACTTGTTGCTGTTTCAAAAATTATTTTGAGCAGCAAAACAGCAGAAACAGCGACTGGCTGCACCATTTTGAACAGTAACACAAAAATAACAATAGGATAACAAATAACAAATACATACGAAGCTTTTAAAGTGGCCTATTCTCCCCAAAGTTAAAGAAATGTCATTTAAAATCATTAAAGGATTCTACCCAGCAGCAGGTCCAGGTCTGAGGTGGAGCCTGTGGATTCTGCTGTAAAGACGATGAAAGAACTGATCATCTTTTGTTTCTCCTCAAACTCTGGCTAAATTCTGTCAGAACTTGGTGGATTGGATGAGAATAAAAATAGAAGAAATGACAGCAGTACAGATTTTATACATCAGTTTGTCAAAAGATCTTTTTATGTTATGTAATATTGTAATATGGGTAAATATCATATTCATAAATGTAAATGAAAAACAAGAAACCCTCCATAAATGATTTAAAAATTGAATTCATTCATCACATCTCTGGTGTTTATGAAAAATCTATTTAAGGATAAAGTCTAAAGAAATATTTGTCTTTTTAAGTAATGTGTGTTACATTAGATTAGTAAAGCCTTCTATATTCACATGTTGATGCTCAAACAGTTCATACCAGCTGACAGACCTTGTAATGCTTGTTTTATGTTCTATTTTGTTGTATTGAACAGTTGTTGCCTCCCATTGAGAGTTTGGACTTTTTTGGTGTAAATAAAGGTTTGGAAAAAACCTCATTTGAAGCCGCGGAGACACGTGACCTGATCGCTGTCCCAAATGCTGCAGTTAAGTGCGCACTTGTTCACTACGCACTCGAACCCTTCTGTGCACTTCTACCAAGTGCACTTCACTGAAGACCGTAGGGTGGAAGTGCGAGTATTGAGACAGGGCCATCCTCGAAATTGGGGTGGAGCGAGGACGCATTTGAGGACGCATGGATGAGTATCCTTCGAATTCGGACAGCACTCGTCGCTGCGCTGTGACGTCATCAGCCTCAAAATGCGTCCTCATAAGCATCCTACCCCTGAATTCGAACACAGCCCTCGTCTATCTCCCTTTCGTAAGCGAAGTGCTTAAGGTCCCGCCTTTCTCGCCTCTGATTGGCTGCAAGCGCTCTCCTACGATTGGCTGTGGGGATTTCTGAACAGATTAAAGTAAAATACACACTGCACAAAAAATGTGCAATAACCTACACTGAGTATCTGAAATTGTAAAGAATATTTTATTTTCCCTCTTTCTTGCATATTTTTGCACTCAGATCTGATAACTTTGCAACCCCCATCCTATTCTAGAATTCATATCTTGATTTTCTGTTTTGTTTTTTTAACAATTTCATACAATTTATGTTGCATATTTTGCACTGCAGGTGTTTCTTTCAATCTCATTGTTTGTGTAAAGTGACAAAAAGAAAATTTTCTTTACTTTGTCCTTTTCAGATGAAACAACATGCTCGACACGCCTTAAAATAAAAATGCTTTTATGTAAGACGTGACGGTTATCAATGATGTCTTTATTCTTAAGAAATTAAACTAAAGACTCATTACTGTTGAACATGAATGTGACTGTTAATAAAAAAGAAAAAGAAAAAAAGCTTGTTTGATTAGGTAAAAACCAAGTGACTGATTCAGAGGAAATTGTATTTCACTAAAATCTGTTGGTTTGTGTGTAGAAGTTGTGACTTTAGCACCATCTAGTGGACACTGAGCACAACAGCTGCTTCCTATCTGATATGTTGAAGTGGCTAAGAAATGTTTTGTTTTAATTTAGTTAAACGGAGCTTTAAAACTATTCCAATATGTCCTCCTGTGTGTATGCTGTAAGCAGCCTGTTCTAACTAAAAAGACATTGTTTTTAATGTATTTAAAGCTATTTTCAAGCCTCAAACCCTCTTTTTCATGGGAAAACATCACTTGAACATATTTCAGAACCACACAGGAAATGTGAAGCTAATTAAGTTTTCTGTACAGTTCAAAGCCACAATAAAAACAAAAGATTTTTATTGACATTTAATTGCTCTTTATTTGGCAAAATACATCATACAAGTCAAATATAGTTCTGTGAAAAAATAATAAATTTTTATAAAAAAAAAACAATCCATCCATAATGTGCTGTGTTAAAGACATACTTTGCAACTTTTTTATATTTTTAAATCTTTTCCTTAAGCCAGTATGTGCTAATATGACCCTTTATAGGGTTAATGACAAGTCACTCAGCCCCATCTGGTGCTTAGATCCAGAATACCACGATTGCAACTTCTCATTCTCCAGTACGGTGCCCTGAAGTCTCACAAAGTCGCGTATCTCGCGAGGGTTAGGCTTGTCACTTCCCGATTTGTAACGGAAACCCGATCGGTTCTGCGGATGTGCGAAATGAGTCTACATCCGCTGAAGCTTTTTACGGTAATTACGGGTCAGCGTATCTGTTAAGATGTTAACAGTAATAAGTATTTATTAAAAAGTTTACAATAATGACGTTTCATACAATGTCGAAGAAAATAAAAAATAAAAAGGGAGTTATGAATCAGGACAGCCCGATCCTTACTGCGCAAAGTCGGACGTTACAGATCAGGTCTACCCGATCGGTTCTGCGCATGTGCAGAATGCGTGTACTCGCAGTGAAGTATTTTACGGTAGTTATGGTTCAGAGTATCTTTTAAGTTGTTAACAAGTATATATAATATAGATTTAAATCTATATTCATACATAATGTATTAAAATGTTTATACATGTAGGTATCCATTGTTTAAATGGTCCGCACAGTCGGGAAAGAGGCAAAGCTGTTGGTAAAAGCTAAAGGCTAAAGGCCTATTCATACTCCACGAGAAGAAAGAAATTTGTTCTCGCTGGGGAGCGCCGAGAACAAGAAAAAAGTTTGTTTCGGCAGGGAGCATTCATACTCCCCGAGAACTCAGCTGTCGAACTGCTTCAGCGATGTGTCAAATGGGTGTGCGTATCAGGTGTGTGTAGAGGGGAGGGTGTGTGTGTGTGCAGTTTAAAACGATCCGTCCTTGCTATATGAGGAGCGGAGGCATACGGGTCTCCGGCGTAAACCCTCGCGATCCGCGCTGGTCCTCCTAGCTCGGGTCGATCCAGACCGTCACCCTTCAGGTCCTTCCGCACAAACAGCAGGCGCCGGAGAAAAATGTCAATCACTAACCGCACTAACCACGCTCATCCTCCCTTTCTGACCAATCACAGCAGTTGTTCTCGGACATCCTGCCGAAAAAAGTTCGGCCTGGCTGATGTGCACAAGGACAAGCTGTTAGCGCTGCCGAACTGGGGCTGCGAGAACAAAATGATGTCATTTTGTTCTTGCAGACCCCCAGCGAGAAGAAAGTTCTTTCTTCTCGTGGAGTATGAATTGGCCTTAACTGAGAGCTAACCATCTCATTCAAAAGACTTGAATGTCACTAAGTTGTGCAGAACTGATCGTGCTTCCGGTTACAGATCGGGCAGTGACAAGGCTAACCCAAAGCGGCTAGTTGTTATGCTAGCACCGGAGTGTTTTAAGCTCATGATTCCTGCTTTTTTAAATCTCTCCCTGCTTGAACACAGCTGATTTCTTTGAAGGAGTAAATAACCGCTGCAGTAGAAAGCAGTGAAGGCTGAGGAGACATTTTAACAGTTAGATTTAGGGGTTTCTGAGCAGAAATAATGGTGCTACGTTTTTATGGCAGTGATTTAAAACGGACACCAGGGGGAGCCAAAACAAGCAAAATTGCATAGTATCCCTTTAAGCTGAAGCTAGCAGAGAATTAGCTTAGCCTAGCTAACAAGAAAAACAGCTTGAAAAGAAGAAGTGAAAATGACTTTTACACTTTTAGAAACATTAAAAAGTAGACATAGCATGATGAGAATTTCATGAATATGTTTTGGAAAAACATTTTAAATTTTGTAAATGCTTTTGTTTGTCGTCAAAGCTAAGCTAACTGCTAACAGTTACAGAGACACATTACAAAAACTGTTCCCTCAAGTTAAATCTGATGAAAAATGTTTAAAAATAAAACTGTTCCATTATAAAATCTCATAGATCAATTACATTTTTTTTGATTATGTAAGAATGCAACTTTGTGACATTAAAGCAGCGTTAACCACTCCATCTTCAAAACGATATGAAACATTTTCTAACTATCCTACAGCTGAAAGATCCTTTCACACCATTACACATTCAGATCTCAGCTGCTCAATGCAGCACCGAAGAAGCAGATGAAACATTCTTCATAAAATTTCCTGCTCTTCAAAGTACTTTATGCTACCACTGACCTTAGAGAATACTACTCATTCACAATGTTTGCTGGTAAACAAACATTTGGTGTAATATCTGCCTTTATTTTTACAAAACTGTTCCATGAACATACTCTATGGTGAATGACTTTTTATTGGCAGAGATTAACACAGACCATGAAAAATTTCACAGCATGTAAATATTTCCTAAAGTGCTATTTACTGGTATTTACAATCTGCCACGTTCAGGCTGATGAATGTGGATTTAGGAGTACAGCTCTGAGAGGAGTTGGTCTGAAAGAGGGCCGGGATGCATTTTTCTTTTAGGACATCCTTTGGTCTAAAAGCATCTCCAGAGTTCAGATACAACAGCCACAATGTTCAATTTTAGATAAAAAGTCATCAGGTAAAAAAGCATTGAGCCAAAAACCAATATTGTATGTGTGGTGAAAAGTCATCAAAGGCATCATGTCAGGGTTGTCTGGTGAAAAGGCATCAGGTATCAGAACAAATTCTATTAGATATAAAGGTGTCAGGATAAAGACTGAATGGTGGCAAAAAGGCATTGTGTTCCAGAAAGAAACATTTAAATGCTTTTTCGTCATGACCAAACTAGAACCAATTCAATTAAAATGCTACGATATTTAAACAGTAAAAGCTGGAACATTTTTTACAATAAAAAGACTTTAATTCACAGTTTATAAAACTTTCATTATATTTGTGAAAGTTTAAGAATGGGACATTTAGTTTCTTTTTAAAATCAGGACCACATTAAAACCAGTCCAGTTGAAATAATACAATACTTCATACAAAAATGACATGTCCTTTTATTGAAATTCTACAAAAATAATAAAGATTTCACAAATCACAAAGTCTGTTTTTATGACGTTTGAATGGTCTAAATATAGTTTTCAAAAATGATGGGAAAATTTGAGTGAAATCAGAAGCTTACTTCAGTGACGATACCTGGTCACCTGGTGACGTTTTCCTGATACCTGATGTTTTCATCCAAGATCTGAGGCCGTTTGGTCTGAGACCTGAGGACGTCCTGAGATGGACACTTTACTGTGAACTTATGAAGCATGTTGGACCATCTGTCCTTCTCCTGCTTGCTTACTGAAGCCTTTGGGGCAGAACATGAATAATATTCATCAAACATGGTCAAACAGCATCACAGACCTGTTTGAACCTCTCAAGAGTTTCGTTAAACTGTTTAATAATATGCAGTATTATTATATGTATGTATGCAATATTATAATATGCAGTTGGGGCGGCATTAGCTCAGTTGGTGGTCGAGTGGCCGGTCTGGTAACCGGAGGGTCACCGGTTCGATCCCCAGCTCTGGCTGGGTTAGATTGTCATTGTGTCCTTGGGCAAGACACTTCACCCAACTTGCCTGTGTGAATGTGAGTGTGACTGTGTGTGAATGTTGGTGGTGGTCAGGAGGGCCGATGGCGCAGAATGGCAGCCTCGCCTCTGTCAGACTGCCCCAGGGCAGCTGTGACTACAGACGTCTGTCGTAGTTTACCACCACCGGTGAGAATGACTGTGTGAATGAATAATGCAACTCTGTAAAGCGTCTTTGAGTGACCTGAAAAGCGCTACATAAAACTGATGCATTTATTATTATTATTAGTATTCAAAAACTCATCGTGAGAACAAACAAATCTGAATCTGAATTTCTGAAGTCCTCTAGGGAGAGAAATGTGATGATGTATAAAGGTTTGTCATTACACTATGAGTGTGTCTGGATCCGTCATGGAACAAGCTTCCCTGGCTCAGACTTCTTGTTTCCCTCAGAACCAGGTGGTTTCCTGACCCGACTGCAGCTCAGACAGGTGTGTTTTCAGATCCACCTTTGTAAACATAAGCTGTGGCTTTAATAATGAGCTCAGCTCACACTCTGGCATTTAAAAACAGCCCCGTGATAACACGAACAGTAAAACACCTCAACGACGCAGACTGAATGTATGCAGTTTACTGATAATATGTTGGGACCGTTGAGCTGTTATAAAACGAGGAATTTTACTAGAATCTGCATTAAGTAATAAAAATATTCTAATAGTAAACATTAGAAGACGGTCCCAGATGTTTAGTTGATGCAGTTCTGCTTCTCGTGGCTGAATGAGGTGGTTGGTGACCAGTAGCAGCAATAAAAGTAGTTCCTGATGGAGAGTAAGTAGACTCTGCTATGCAAAGGTTGTTAAATGCAAATAAAAAGGTGAGAATTTAATCTGATCAGTTCAGGGAGGATTGTTTGTTTTTGCTCTTTAAGTTAAACAGCCTCAAAGCCCAGATGTCAGCCTGTGAGGCTCATGAACTCTGACCTTTAAGCTGCCTTCTGTAGTTTGTTACTACAGTATCAACCCTTTAAAGCCTAAAATATCAAAAGGTCTAATTCATCAAGACTCAACTATTTATTGGTTAATATTAATTACAGCTACATTATTATCTACTTTATTTCATTATGTAACACAAGAATATAAAAAATAAAAAAGCAGATCCATTTCCATCAGTAGATCCGCCACCAGGGGGCAGTAGGCACGTATAGTACTGGATATGTCAGGTTTACGATGAAGTACTAATACTAATACTCAATCTGGTCACTTTAAAGGCACCCTATGTAACTTTTTCATATTTTAAAATCTTCTCCTTGAGCCAGTCTGTGCTAATATGACCTTTACAGGGTTAATAAAAAGTCACTCAGCCCCATCTGCTGCTTGGATCCAGAATACCATGTTTGCAACTTCCAGTGTCCTGAAGTCTCACAAAGTCACGTATCTCAGGAGGGTTAGGCTAACCCAGTGTGGCTAGCTGTTATGCTAGCTCCGGAGTGTTTTCAGCTCATGATTCCTGCTTTTTTCCATCTCTCCCTGCTTGAACACAGCTGATTTCTTCGAATGAGTGATGAACCGCTCCAGTAGAAAGCAATGAAGGCTTTCTACTGTAACGTTTTTAACGTTAAAACGGACACTAGGGGGTGTCAAAACAAGCAAAACTGCATAGTGGTGCCTTTAAGGCCAAAAGTGATGTGTGTAAACAGTCTTTCCGCCATCCATCATGGCTAAGGCGGCAGTCCCATGAGCGGTGTGACGTCACATGTAAAGGGTCAATAATGTGACAATAGTCTAGAAGGGAAATGATTTAAGGGTATTTATTTACTTTAGGCTGACCTGAGTAACACTTTTCTTTAAGAAGCTGCTGAGCGATAAATAAATTAATCTGAATTAACAGGCTGGAAAAATAAACAGGTCAAACCTGGATTAGAGGACTGATGTAGAATGTGTGCGGTTTCCCTCTGCGCTGACAAATGACAGTAAGCCTAATAGTTTACCGTGTACAGCGTGAGAATGCAGAAGATGGTTCTCGATGAATGGAAGTGTGAGTCAACACTGGAGATGTGTCAATGTTCTGGTTTGTTGGTCTGGGTGTCTACAATCAGGGTTATGGTGCAGTTCTCATCTTTCTCTCTTGGTTTGTACAGCTTATAAAGAGAGCTCTGTGGGAAGGAGGAGGAAACAGAAAACAGGGCTAATCTGTAAGATAATCAAAAACAAACCATTCTGGTAGCTGTGATTAAAATCTGCAATGGCTTCACAAATGAAACCACACAGCAAAGAAAGCATTAAAGATATAAAGAAACTGAAGAAAAAAATGCTACCTCATTGTTGTTGTTTGCAATATCACTGAGGAGATCCCGAGGCCCTGGTACTTTGGGGAAAATGTTGTCCTTATTCCTGTACAGAGAGTTTGGTACCAGAGGTAAACCAGTAAACTACTAGAATAAATGTGAAGAAACTTTAAAGGATGCCAGTGCAGCTACTGTCTAATATTCTAACGTCAACTTTATAATTTAATAATATATTCTTTCTGTCTTTATTTTGGTTTGTAACATTAACATAAAATTAGTTTTCTTTCAAACAAACAACAAGATTAACAACTTGAATTTACAATCAAAAAAGGAATAGCAATGCTTATTTTAGCCTACCCTATTTTCCACCTAAAATAAATAACCAATATACATTTCTTTTGTTTTCCCCAACAAAAATAACCACAATGAAAAAATCATTAATGTCTACACAGACTTTTCATACTCAGTAAATATTTGACACCTTACACATCCTTTAAACTTTGGTAAAGAAGTTCATTTCTTGAAGTCATAATCTAACTCTTTCACCAACAACAGAAACACATCTTAATTTCACAATCTGAACTGAGAATAAAAGTTTCAATGCATTAATTATTTAATAAACAACCAAGGTCAAAAGAAAAGTTACAGCTGCTGTCAGAGGCTCATTAGGGTCACCATGGTAACAACCAGTGGCTCATTTGAGGCTACCATGGTAACCACCATTAGCTCATTGTTTGTTATTTTGGGGATAAAATCTTTCAGCCAACTTCAGTCGTGATCAAAACAATTCTTATCTGGATTTGAACTCTTTAAATGCCACCTTGATCACATGAGGCTACTATTTATTATGAAAAAAATTAAAATATTAGATGCTTTTATTTAAATGACGTATATTTAATTAATTAATATTAATCTGTACTGTTTTTTAGCTGTTTTTGGAAAGGGACATTTTGTGCCTAACAATTTGAGGGTAATACAGTTTAAACTGATGATGTTTATTCATTTTGCAGACGCTTTTACCCAAAGTGACTTACATTTAGTGACCTATAGGGCATGCATGTGGCATATGTGGGGGAAACTGGAGTACTCAGAGAAAACCCTTGCATGCATGGGGAGAACATGCAACTCCACGCAGAGAGGTCACAGGCAGGATTCAAACCTGCATAACAACTGTGCCACCATGCAGCCCAATGATGCATTGGGTATTTCTTGGCAAACACTGTCCAAAAACACAAGAAGGCACACGTTTTAATCAGAGCCTGGTATCAGGTCTGGGATGTTGAGCTGGTCAGTTCAGTATCAGAGGAGGTTTGACTCAGCTGGAGCTCAGTGAGGTCCTGGTCAGGACCTGAGAGGAGATACTCCACAAGACCATCCATCATGTCATCAGGAGCCTTGATGTTGTCAGGACACAACCAGCAGGTGGAGCCACACAAACTAGTGAGAACCATTTAGAGTTGCTGCTGTAACATTTCAGCTACCTGGACCAGATGACTGCATCAGATTTTCAGTCTTGGTGACGTCAGATTCACCCTTTAGGTCCAAACACATTACCCATTCATCAGGATGGAGATCCAGCAGGATTCATTTTACAGTGGAGATCTGATGTGTTTCAATGTGTTCCTTTAAATTTTTGAGCAGTGTAGATAGGATGGATTTATTTAAAAATCCCTCAGTCACCCAAAATTAGTTTTAATAAAAATAAGTTTAAAAAAAAAATGCCAAGGAAACCAAGTAATCAAACTGGCATTTAAAAGGTTAAAATCTTTAAAAAGCTGGAAAGTTTTGTGGTTTTGAGCAGGGCTGAGGTAGTTTAACAGATCTATGCAGAAAAAATATGCTGTATTTTGGGCATTTTTGTCCTAAATGATTGAAGGGGTTTGAATTAAACTGACACAGGAAGGTTAATAAAGACAGAAGACATGACTTACTTCCAGCAACAAACAAAAGCCACAGCCGTGAGGACAGCAAACACCAGAGGGATGATAACTGCTGCGTACACCAACAGATTATCAGCCTCTGAAACAGCAGAGTCACAACATGATGGGTCATTTAACGCAAAACGTTACAACTCAACTCTATGAGGTCAGATTATAACAAAAACATGATAATCTAATGAGTTCACAATGCAGGACTGTAGGCTCTTTACAACTAGAAAACAGGTCATACCAAAACACTTGTGGTCACTTGGTGGTGTTCTGCCAGATTCACTCTCAGCTTCGATCGATATGCAGCATCGACAGTGAGAGACCCGACTCAGCTCGTATGACGTTACATCTTTCACTTTAATGCTCTGTGAAAATAAACAAAAAAAGATTTATTCTGAGCCAACAGCAGCAGCATCACAGGAACATCTGAGCGTTAGGGCTGCATGATTCTGGATAAAATGAGAATCACAATATTCTTGCTTAGAATTGAGATCACAATTCTCTCACAATTTGTTTCCAATATAAATATTTATTGCACTTATTCCCTGCACATCAACTTGGTAACAGTTGACACTGACATCTTCTCTTACGTACACAACCTTTGAATAATTTTAACAATAATAACAATGTTGAACTTTGTCATTTGAGGGAGAAAGAGGAGCGCTTGTTTTCATGCAGATTATGTCCCGGATCAAATGTGGTACAATCGTCATCTTTTTTAAGAATTTTTGTCATTTGGGAATGAGATTGCATACAAGTCTGAATTGAGAACAGGGAACAGCCCTACTGAGCATCAAAAGGTCATTCAATTAAATTCTCAGTTCTGTTTATTTGTCATTGTCAAAAAACACAACAACATTAAAAGTGCCCTACAGTCGGTGCATCATCCATATAAAAAAAAAGAGTACGGTAAAATACGTACAATAAAAAATAATAATAATAAAAACAGTAATACCTAAAAACAGTGGCCAAAGTCCAGACAGCCACAGACATCCCACATGCCACAAAACAAACAACAAATTGCACAGTGTCCATTAATTTCTAGCAGCATTTAGGCAGAATATTGCAGCTGAATAAAAGCTGTGTTTGAGTCTGTTTGTCCATGCCCTGATTGCTCTGTACCTTCTGCCTGAGGGCGACAGTTCAAACAGAGAGTGACCAGGATGTGATGTGTCCTTTTTAAGGTTGTGGGCTTTTATGAGACATTGGGAGCTGTGTAGGTCTTCCAGTGAGAGAAGGGGGCAGCCAACGATCCTCTGGGCAGTGTTAATGACACTCTGGAGCAGTTTCCTCTGAGCGGCCGTGTAGATGGTGTACCAGAGGCAGTATGTTACTATGCTTTCAATGGAAGCTCTGTAGAAGGACACCAGCAGTCTCTGTGTGATGTTATTCCTCCTGAGTAGTCTGAGGAAATACAGTCTCTGTTGGGCCTTTTTCAGCAGCTCAGAGGTGTCTACGCTCCAGGAGAGGTTCTTCTCTATGTTGACTCAGAGAAAGCAAAAGTCTGCCACTCTCTCCACACAGTCCCCCCTGATGATGAGAGGTGGGACCTCTGTCTTCTTCCTCCTGTAATCTATTATGAGTTCTTTGGTCTTTGAAATGTTGAGGAGGAGGTTGATTGCAGTGCAATATGATGACAGCTGCTCCACTTCATCTCTACAAGCAGACTCATCACCCATCACCCACCCAGATGAGGCCCACCACAGTAGTGTCATCTGCAAACTTCACAATGTTATTTTTCTGATGGACAGAGATGCAGTCGTGTCTGTAGAGAAAGTAGAGCAGTGGACTAAGCCCTGCGGAGCCTGTGCTGAGACTAAAGCCTGAACTACACCGGAGACGCATGCGCTGCACTGCGGATGCAACCGCGGTGTTGGCGCCTACAGGACCCGTTTCTGAAGCAGCGTGCCATAGAATGCTGCTTGCAATATTATAGTAAAATCCTGTGTTTTTCATGTCTATGTGACTATTTTTGATAGTCACAACATCATGCTGGAATTGAGAACAGGAAGCTGGAAGTGGATCTTTTGTTTGTATGTGATCAGAGCTGAGTCGTGTGTTGTGAGACTCTTTAATTCCTTCAAAATGGGTAAGTAGCTATTTATTATAATAGTTAAAAGCTATCAATACTGTAAACAAGTGACAACAGATTTGATGTGTGCCAGGAGCCATTCTGCGTAGTAATGTCCGTGTCATAAAGTACTTCACAATGTTGTGACACACCCATCTCAGCTGCACCACACGCAAAATTAAAACTGTTGCGTATCTTTAGCGCCGTGGCGTGGACTTGCGTTACTGGGATGCACTGTGGCGATTCTCGTGTGAGTGATCTGATGGACTATAATTTAAGTTTTTAATAAAAATAATGGTGCGGGCACGATGTGGCGCAGCGTTGATGTCTCCGGTGTATTTCAGCCTTTAGGGCTGAGGAGATGTGGTGTCCAACTCTCACTCTCTGTCTGCGGTCTGTGAGAAAGCTGAGGAAGCCCAAGATATATGGCGTTTATTCGGTTCCAAAAGTCGGGCACGCGCATTTTGAGCGCGCGCACAGCACACCGAGCGCGCACACTAAACACCGCGCGCGCAAACGGGAGACGCGAGAGGAAAGTTGGAACTCGTGAGTGAAAAATTACATCGTGAGAGGATGTTTGTGCACTGAGAGCGAGCACACAGTATCTGTGAGCACTGACAATCAAACACAGCGCGCACGTAAAAATCACTTCCTGTATTTGCCGTGATCACCGTCTGTCTCAGTTTACTCACTTTTTAATATACTGTATACTGATCATCATAACAGGGAACAAAATAAAAGCTTTCCCACCACTGGGAAAAACATCTGAATTATTGTTAATCATCATAAAAGAATAGATCACTTTGCAACCAGTTTCTGGGATTTTAATAAAAAATAAGGCTTAGGTTTTATCTGTTATTTAACAACAAAATTACTCTAAAATCCTACAGCATGTTGTTGGATTAACTAGTCTTTTCTTCCTAAATCACAGTAAAGCAGCTGTTAGCTGCTACTAACTGCATAGATGTGTTGCATTCAGTGCTCATATTAATAACAGGCTTCACACCAGCTGAGTTTTTTCAGTTGTCAGTGACTGATCACACTAGCCTGGTAAACCAGACAATATATGTGAATATATGAAAGTCTGCAGAGCAGAACTGACGGTCTAGTTCACTAGGCTATGATCACACAGCAGGGTTAGCAGTTAGCTATGCAGCTATCTGCAGTCAGAAGCTCAGCAACACAACGTGCACACCAAGCTGTTTTTAAATAAACCCAGCATAGAATCATCAAATCCCCTTAACATGAACATGATAGAGACGTGGAGTCTTTAAAAATAATCACTGAATCATTTCGAAAATGATTATAAAGTTTTAAAAATGGCTAGGAATGCTAGCAATTCTGCTAGCTAGCTAATACCTAAGGACATTGTTTACCTACCTCGTTGTCGATGTAAATTGATACAACTTGGATCATCTCTCCTTCTGCTCCTCGGGGAAGGACTTTCCAGTTGTACAACGTGATTAATGTCGCTAGTGGTAACTTGAGTCATATTTTGAAGCTACTTTTCTCTTATAAAATCCACAGTAAGACCGGAGTACTGACCAGGAAGGGAGGGGGTGTAGAGTTCATAAACTGACCAATCAGAGGACACAGCTCAGCAGCCTCAGGTCCCGCCTCCAGAGTCTCAAAAGTCTTCTACAGACATCGAGCAGAAAAATGAACTGAGCGCGCAGTGAGAGAGACGAGCGCAGGCTCGTCGCTGCCGTGTGCTCGATGGCTTTACGTGCACGCTGTGTTTGATTGTCAGTGCTCACAGATACTGTGTGCTCGCTCTCAGTGCACAAATGCACTCACGATGTAATTTTTCACTCGCAAGTCCCAACTTTCCTCTCGCGTCTTCCGTTTGCACGCGCGGTGTTTAGTGTGCGCGCTCGGTGTGCTGTGCGCGCGCTCAAAATGCGCGTGCCCGATTTTTGGAACCGAATAAACGCCATACAGATCTCTTAGCTTAACCACCAGTTTGTGTCGGGAGGATGGTATTGAATGCAGAGCTATAATCCACAAAAGCATCCACACATAGCTTCCCTGCGCCTCCTGGTAGTACAACCAGTAGGGTTGTCACATTTAGCGGTGTAGCGGTAAACCCCGGTCATGTTTTTTTTAAATTATCTTGGTGGATAAGGACTTTGGGTTGAAGGAGAATGCAACGAGTCGCCCTGTAGTGCAGCCGCAGCGCCACTGCCAGCATATAAACCGTGTCGCAGACACCCCCATATTGAAATGACGCTACGGGGCTCACAGCAGGCAGATAATAACTGGTCACTGTTGATGCTGCTTAATGAAGCATGTCAGAATAAGTACACCAAAACTCCAGCTCAGCAGAAAATAACTGGTTGTTTATTAACCATGCTGCGGGGAGCAGTACATAGAGAATACCACTTAGGCGACAGGTAACCATAGCAACAAGGTTGTTTTTGTCAAATACGGTGGCCCATGCAGTACAATAGGGTGCTGTTCAACCAAGGCCGCCTTAATGCACGGGCAAACCGGGGCAGTGGCCAGGGGCCTACGATATCTAGGGGCCTATCATTTCAGGTGAAACAAAAAGAAAAAACCCATTGTTTTACAATTTGTCAGGTTTTCTGTCAGTCAGCTCATTTAAGGCTGCTGATTGGTCCGAATTACAAGTGACCTACGTCCCCCACGTGATCCGTAAATGCCCATTGGACCATGAGCTCACTAGTCAAACGATTCAGATGATTTTGGGGCGTGTTCCTAAAGACGTAAAGAAACTTGAAAAAATGTCGGGAAAGAAATTTTAGAGCGATTCTCAGAAATGATATTTGCTCCATTTGATCCATTACAGAACATACCTAAGCCTCGCCTCGCCTCGCCTCGCCTTCCTCCGCTTATCCGGGTCCGGGTCGCGGGGGCAGCATTCTAAGTCGGGCAGCCCAGGCCACCTTCTCCCCGGCCAAGTCCACCAGCTCCTCAGCTGGGACGCCCAGGCGTTCCCAGGCCAAACTGAAGATGTATTTCCTCCAGCTTGTCCTGGGTCGACCTGGGGGCCTCCTGCCGGCAGGACATGCCCAGAACACCTCCCGAGGGAGGCGTCCAGGAGGCATCCTTACCAGATGCCCGAACCACCTCAACTGGCTCCTTTCGATATGGAGGAGCAGCGACTCTACTCCGAGTCTCTCCCGGATGTCCGAGCTTCTTACCCTATCCCTAAGGCTGAGCCCGGCCACCCTGCGGAGGAAACTCATTTCAGCCGCTTGTATCCGCGATCTCGTTCTTTCGGTCACTACCCAAAGCTCATGACCATAGGTGAGGACATACCTAAGCTTACAGAATTGTTTAATCAGCCAATAAAAAGTTGGACAGAGTTCGTTCACGCACGCACCAGGCGGAGCCGCAGAGATGAAGCAGCGCCTGTCGGCCGCTCAGCAGGGAACCGCTGCCGGGGAGGAGGAGGAGAGGACAGGTGCTCTGAGTACTTGGAGCAGCAGAGAAGGTAGAAGATATTTATAATAATGATTCCTTCTGCTGGGGTGGAGGCATCGTCACTGTAACAATACGATCTTTCTGGGCAAAAGTTGGACCAGAACCGTGTCAAAACGAGAGAGAGAGAGAGAGGTTCTGGAGTCTGGTTCTGGGGTCTGGTTCTGGGGTCTGGTTCTGGGGTCTGGTTCTGGAGTCTGGTTCTGGGGTCTGGTTTCGGAGAGTCGACCAGTACCAGGCTCTCATTTTGTTTTTGTACTCGGGGAAAATCCTGCCGTGTTCAGACACCAAATAAAGTTCAGCACATCATGAATCAGTGGTGACTTTATAGAGTTTTACCTCAGTTTAAAATGATGACGTCATAAAGGGACATCAGTTTTTTCAGAAACTACATCAGGTCCAAAGATAATTCTTTGTTTTTACGTCCATCAGGTCCCAATCAGCCCAAATAGCAAAGAGAAATTAAAATGCAGTTATGAGAAGGTTCTAGCACTGACCTGCTGCTTATTGTTTCTGCTGTTATCACAGGTTGATGCTTGTGCAGAGGTTATGGTATATGGTGTTATTTTCACATCATTTTGTTATATTTTTTATAATGTTTAAATTTAAAATAGATCTGTTTGCTTTAATAATATATTTTCAGTTTTGAGCAGATTATTTATATCCATCTAGATATAGAACACACACGCACACACACACACACACACACACACACACACACACACACACACACACACACATATATGTATGTATGTATGTGTGTATATATATATATACACATATATATATATATATATACATATATTAGTTTTTAAGCATGTGTAGTATATGTATTGACATTGTTTATAAGGCAGAGTGCAGTAAGAGGAAGTTTTCGGGCCGTGGGGGGCCTACTGAGCCTCTCAGCCCCTGGGCCTATCGGCTAGTTAAGGTGGCCCTGTGTTCAACTGATCTACAGTCACTAATTCTGATTATGAATTATTATAAATTTAACAGTGATTACTGCCTGATAACATTTCCCCACATCTGAAAAGATCACTGGAAGGACACAAGCTGAGGACAATATTTTCCTGATATAGAGTTTATTTAGTTGTCTAGTTGAACATATTCAATACCCTTTAAAAAAAATACAGCGATAATACCGAAAACCATAATCATTTTGGTCACAATAACCGTGAAGGTAAATTTTCACACCGTGACAACCCTATAAGGCAGCATGGAGAGCTGTGGCCACACCGTCTTCTGTAGATCGGTTCGCTCTGTAAGCAAACTGGTAAGGGTCAAGACTGGCAGGCAGGGATGCTGTGATGTGACTGGCATCCTAATGATAACATTTACTCCATCAAGTTGATAGGAATTAGAAACATCCTGACCCAAAATAATGAAAGAAACTAATCATGACTTCCTGACCTGATCGCTGTAATTCTGTTCTAAATGTTTCAAACGTTCTAGAGCCTCCAGCTGATCCAGATGCTGCTGCCATGGTTCTGATGAGTTAGGAGGAGATATCAGATTACTACAGTTTTAGCATCACTTCATTTGCTCCCTGCTAGATCTAGAACTGAATTTAAAGTTTGGCTTCTAACTTCTAAAGCTCTCAGAGATCAGGCTCCATGTACTAGAGTTGTTCCAGAGTTGCACTACGAACCGAGTTCTCCTGCTTAGTTGACTATATTGAGGTGAAAGTTGGAGTTAGTGGTCACTGGTGGACAGGGGCGGATCTAGAAAAATATTTATGGGGTGGCAAAGGGGGGGCAAGAATTTTTCAGGGGTGGCACCATATGCGGTAATTTATATATGCACACACACACACACACACGTGCTCAAGTACTTGCATAGTATATCAGGCAGATAGCTTCCTTCTTCCGCATGTTGCACGCTCAGACAGAGTTAGGTGTGTAAAAAAATCATTGTTTGCTGTAAGCAAACAATGATTTGACTTGATTTGATTTGACTTCAAAATGTTGAAGAAAGAACATGGGGATGCTGCCCCCGCAACTTAGACCTTAGAGCATCCCAAGTAGGAAATCCCAGACCATCCTCTCCCCGACCACTTCCACCAGCTCTCCCGGCAGGACCCCAACGCGTTCACGGGCTAGATTGGAGATGTACTTTCTCCAATATGTCCTGCTACAGTGTTTGTGTTTTTTACACCCAACTCTGCCTGATCCAGCAACATGTGGAAAAAGGAGGAGCCAGCTCCAGGAGCTGTGGAGAAATTTCAAAGCGATAGAATGTGACTTGTTTATATTGATTTAATGTGCTGTTAAAATGATACTAAGGTGACATAGGATTGTTCATTTCTCCTCTGCAGTGGCTGCACTTCCTGTTTGTCTTGCTGTCAGAGCACAAAGACACAGAGGGAGAAGCTGATGACGAGTTTGTTAAGAATTTTTTTTATTTTTAGACCTGGTTCTGATTGACAGTTTAAGATGAGCAGCAGACTAAAGTCTAGTCAGAAATGTCAGTAAAATGACTGAGCTGGTCTGATAACTCACTAAGCCACCTGTTAAAATGTTCATAAATCATGAGGAGGTATTGAAGAGAGTTTGAGACTTTCTTATGAGCTGATTGGCTGTCACTGACTCTGTAGCTGACCAGCCAATGTGTTTAGGCCAGTGGTAGAAACACCAGCCTCATTACCAAACACACGGAGAAGGAACAATGCTGTAAATGTGCACATAAATAAATAAATGTGGCAATAAATAAATAAATGTGGAAAAAATGTGCCTGTGGAAATAAATATGGAAATATTCAATTTTAATTTATTTCCTCTTTTATTTATTTATTTATTGTCCGTTAAGACAGGATCCGTCCTCCATACCCAGAGGTGACATTATAGAAAAGTTCATCAAAATGTCCAGTTGGATGTAACTTAGTATGCAGTAATATCTCCATTCCATGTGGACCAACTCTACTGGATGTGCTTGTTGATGACTCTTCTTTCACTGGCTGAGCCCTGCTGCATTTCTTTTTCTCCTCCTCATCACTGTGCAGTTCTCCTTCACTCCCTGATCATCTCGTCTTTGCCCTCCATCACTTTTCTGTTGCTCTTTTCTCTCATCTTTCACCTCAGCTCCTCCCTTCATCTTACTCATTTGGTAACTCTTTCTTTCACCTTAGTCTTTATTGAGAAAAACCAGCTACGTTTCCTCATCACTTCTGTAAAATTTAGAGTAATTTTACAATGTTTCCTGGAAAAAACTTAAGGATTTCCGCTTCTCTGCATGGCTTGCTTTACATGTTGCAAAATATAGTTTTTCTTTGTGTTATTGTTTCAATTAGCTTCACAACTAGCACCAAGTTTGAAATAATAATAAATTTTGTGGCAAAGTGGAATAGTTATTCAGTTTTCCCCTCTTTCCTGGCGTACCGCTGCCTTCTCTGTCCCTCTCGCTTCCCACCACTCAGGAGCGTCTGGAGTCAGTGTCGGGTTACGTTGTGCTGCATTCAGTGGTGTCGGCAATAGGAGCTTCATGTCCAATTTTACGTAACTACTTCTTGAATTCGTAGCTGCCAGCTGGGGTGGCAGCTGGGGTGGCAAGGCTCTCTTTTAGGGTGGCAACTGCCACCCTATGCCACCCCAGTAGATCCGCCCATGCTGGTGGATCTACACAGTTTTTCTAAGGGTGGCAAAGCTGTAGCATGAGAGTCCCCCAGTAGGATGATGTTTAATATACACATTAAACAACATTTAATTAACAGCTCTTTGCCACGTTTTATTTTTCTTCCACAGAGTCATTAAAAACTCTCAATCAGTTGTTTGTGTCAAACATTTTCAATGACACACTCACAGTGGATTGCATTTTTTTCTAACAATTCTCAACTCATGTTAAAACTTGATCTCTAAATTAGGGGTGAAGCTCAGCTTCTCTTACAGGAACAAGTCATGATTGTCCCTCAGAGCATGGAAGCTTCTGACATCAGCTACATTCCTGCCTGTACTAGACTATAGTGATGTGTTCATGTGTGCTCCAGCCTACAGTCCATGACTCCTGTGTACCACTGAGCTCTGAGGGTGAGCTCTGGTTGTGGCCCTTCACCCAACATGCTAAAGCTAGCATGTCATCTTTAAATGTAAACTTACTGGATGACTTTGGTTCATAAGGCTCTAATCTATATAAGGCTTGGTTCCTACATATTTACGTACTTTTCATCAAAAAACTGAAAGCCATAATACCCTATGATCAAATGACTTTTTGCTAGGAGTGCACCGATCGATCGGCCTCGATCACGTTAATTTGAGGGGATCGTAAATCGACCATATTCCCATGCGATCGTCGATCTTGGTTATAGGCTTTTAAATCAGCTTTTTTCTCCTGTTCCCGGGAGGTGCAGACTGCCTCCCTCCCTTCTGCGCGCTACATCACGTCCGTGCTACACTCAGGGTTTCCCCCAGCGCTTTATAAGCCTGGCGGCCCGCCAGACTTTCATCGGACCCCCGCCAGGCTATAAACCTCTGAGAAGTTGTACCCGAGACGAAAGCTAACAGCTGCTAGCGCGGCTGCTAACGCTTCAAACTACAACAAAGTGAGCTGGTTCAGCTCTCCACTCGTCTCTTCCTCTATAGTTGCAGTCCGTATGACAGAAAAAGCAAAAACGGAGTTCACTGATGTGACAGCGGACAGCGTCGCCGGTGGCGGTAGCTTCAGCGTGCATCGGACACAACTTGAGGCTAAATGCAGAACGTATCTTTCCAGCGTGTCTCTCATTAGAGGGGCGCGGGGGAGAACTGTCCCATGGCCGTGATCTAACAGCAATGACTCCGCGTTTAATCGGTAGATTATCCCATAGTTTATCTGCTATGTCCTCGTTTTTACGAGGCGCATTAAATGCACCATAAGTAAAATCTACGGGAGCCGAGTAGTCAGGTGGCACGCAGCCGCAGTTAGAAAACCTATAAGGTGAAGAGATGAGCAGCATTAAGTGAATCTGGATGATTTCTGCTCTGTTAGTCAGTATAGAGACACTATGTTGAAGTTATTTACACAATGCACAGAGTTAATGCTGGAAATGTTTATTAGAGCAGATTTAACAAGTGTTTTAGTAAAATTACAGGCAGAAAGTACTATTAATTAAAGGAGGACCTGAGAAAAGGGCTTTGTTAATGGTTCACATCTCTTGTTTTATTTTTAAGAGGCACCTTTTTTATTGGCTTTATTAATTAATTGCTTATATTTTATATTTATATACAGTGTATATAATTTTTTATATGAGAGGACACTACCTCATGTTTTGTGAGTATTCATTCAATTTACTCAATAAAAATGGAAACATTAAAGTAATTGGCTTCTAGTTATGAAAAATACAAGATCGGCAAAAAAAATCGAGATCGGCAGGAAAGGTTGTCTAAAGATCGGCCAGAAAACTGCAATCGGTGCACCCCTACTTGAAATGGTTGCAAATTCATAAAAAAATAAAAACAGATAAATCTCATGCCCATCAGAATTCACATCCTTTACCACGAAGCTCAAACTGAGCTCAGGTTCATCCTGTTTCCACTGATCATCTTCAGATGTTTCTTCAGCTTCATTGGATCCACCTGTGGTCAATAGACCCTGTGCACGTTAGCAAATGCTACTTCCGGTGGGAAGACTCCTATACAGTGTATTATTTCCGGTTTGAAATTCTCGCCTGGTCGCACCCTATTTACAGTCTTGTATTCCCGAAGAAGTCGACAAAATGAGTGGACTAAGCGGCGATTTAAATTCTTCTAGATGTCTGGGGCATTTGCCTAATATTTCTGTTGATGATGTTCACCGACTTGTTGATAGTTTTCCCTGCGCCAAAGAGCAAACGAGAGAAAGGCTTCACATTTTATATTTCGCAGTATTTATATAATTTTGAAGGTAAGTCACAACCCTCCCCATCGTCAATACTTATAGTTTGAGACCCTTACCAACGTAAATTATTTGTGTATATGCTGTGGCTTTTTTACGGTTTGTTTACATGCTGTGTAATCCTCCGCTGACGGTCGCGGTTTGGAGAACCTGTTTAGAAGCTGCAGATCGTTCGGTTCCTATTCGATTGATCTAACACCGGGCCCATTTAGCACACAAATTCATAGGATTAGACACTAAATGAGTCCATCAGCCAGTCATCATATAGAAATAAAAACTCTCCGGAGTGGAGCGCAGTGCAGCAGCAGCTAAGGCACAGCTCTGTGCGCTTTGCGGGACTCTGTATAATATTAACGTTCATTATGATTTCATGAGAGAGAGATGAGGTGTTCACAACCTTCCCCATCGTAAATCCTAATATATAGCAGGGGTCCCGTTAACCGGAAATTTCCCGTATTTAACCATTTTTTTTTACTTTGACGGAAAGATCTGAAGGGCGCCGGTCATTCTGACAGGTTTGCGCACGAGCCTGCCCGTCCATACCGTCATAGGAAATCACTGAATTGTCCCCTCTAATAATTCGAACCAAGGATGCAGAAATAGCGCAGCATCTCCACCAATACCTGCAGCCCAGACTGAGGTTCTGTGCTGCTGTGTGCAGACCTGTGATNTATATATATATATATATATATATATATATATATATATATAATATATAATTTTTATATGAGAGGACACTACCTCAGCCCTGTGATGGACTGGCGACCCGTCCAGGGTGTCCCCCGCCTCTCGCCCCTTGACCGCTGGAGATAGGCACCAGCTCCCCCGCGACCCTCTGTGGAGGACTAAGCGGCTACAGATGATGGATGGATGGATGGACACTACCTCATGTTTTGTGAATATTCATTCAATTTACTCAATAAAAATGGAAACATTAAAGTAATTGGCTTCTAGTTATGACAAATACAAAATCGGCAAAAAAAATCGAGATCGGCAGGAAAGGTTGTCTAAAGATCGGTGATCGGCCAGAAAACTGCAAACGGTGCACCCCTACTTTTTGCGTTTCTTTGTTCCTCGTATTTGAACTGAAACAGGAAAGAAAGCCTTCAGTTTCTCAGCCCTCTCTGCTTGGAATGCTCTCCAATCTGAACTCAAACAGTCAGAAGTCGTAGTGCAGGAGGCCTTCTGCTCTATCGAGACCAACAACAGAAGTCACTAGAACAGTGCCTGTGTTTTTAAATCGTTAATCGTTGCAGTTTTAAATTCTTAAATTATTATAGTTATATAAACTCCTGAAACTGTCTGTCATACAGCTTACATTTTATATAATTTAAGGTTTGTTATATAATTGCTGCTTCTATGGCTCCTCCTCAGGGGAGGATTAAGGTGCATTGGGGCCCCTAGGCTACACTTGTTCAGGGGCCCCCTAGTCTGTGACCCGAAACTTTGACCGCTACTATATATATATATATATATATGATATATATATGATATATATAGGATTATTATTTATTTGTTTACCCAATCAGCGTTGCTTATGATTTTGTGGACCAATACAGTTTAAGAATATTCTTGCATGTAAATTTAAATAAAAACATATATTTCAGGGTGTTTCCTGCTCAAATAGAGGCAGAGGTGGTACCATCCTGACCATTTTGACTGACGGTAGAAAAAAAAATCTGGTCATAATCTATTTTTACCTGTCACTTATTAATTTAGAAATTATAAGGATGACAATTTCGGCAGCATTATTTCATGCCTTGTAAAAAAAATATTGTAATCGTTCCTTGACCTTTCCTCCTCCACAGCAGTTTGGAGAACCTGATGTTTAATGAAGCTGCAGAACAGAAGATCGTGGTTCTGATGGTTCAGCTCAGTTGATCTGCACACCAGGTCCAGTTCAGTTCATAAATCCAGACTGATCTAGAGAATAAACCAGCTGATCACAAAGTCTTCATCTGGAGAACTCTAGTAACTCTCCCCGTCTGAGGAGCGCAGCGCAATGAGCGCATCCTCTGACTGCAGCATTTATATGTCTGTTCAGTTCATAAATCCAGACTGATCTAGAAAATAAACCAACTTTGTTGAACGCTCTGGGAGTTCTTGTTCTCTGAACAGCTGAGCTCCCGGATTCTGGACGTGGCGCTCCACGTCCAGAATCCGGAGCGCTGCGCATTTACGCAGGAGGAGTCCCTCTGACAGGCTGCTGCAGCCTCTCGCCAATACAGCGCGGTCTGATGGCGCTGTATTGGCTCGCGCACGCACGCACGCACACACACACACACACACACACACACAGGTGTGTGATTTTGATCCGTCAAATGATCGAAAATGACGAAAAACGACCAGCTAGCGTCGCAAAAACCAGGTGGACCCGCTACGTCGGTACCACCGGTTCTTTATAAATCCTAGAACCGTAACATTTGTTTTAGTTCCGACTTGGTACAGAAGAACTGGGTTTTTTGACAACACTACTGGATACAAAACCCCCCAAAACAATATTTACCTGTTCGCTGCAACTGCATAACATCCACACAGCTGCGGGCAGAGTGAAATCAGCTGGAGGTGGCCGCTATGCAAATTTGAAAAAACCTGCTGACCAATGGGGGCCCCCAGACACACGGGGCCCCTAGGCTTCAGCCATACCTAGCCTGTGCATTAATCTGGGCCTGCTCCTCCTGCTACAGAGAGAAAGAGCTGAGACAGCAGGGCAAACATGGCCTAGGGCAGTGGTCCCCAAACTGGGGAGTGCACTGGGTGTGGACAGGTCTTTATAGGACTGAGTGGACAGGTCTCTATCAGTCTGTGTGGACAGGTCTCTATCAGTCTGTGGACAGGTCTCTATCAGTCTGAGTGGACAGGTCTCTATCAGTCTGAGTGGACAGGTCTCTATCAGTCTGTGTGGACAGGTCTCTATCAGTCTGTGTGGACAGGTCTCTATCAGTCTGAGTGGACTGGTCTCTATCAGTCTGAGTGGACTGGTCTCTATCAGTCTATGTGGACAGGTCTCTATCAGTCTGAGTGGACAGGTCTCTATCAGTCTGTGTGGACAGGTCTCTATCAGTCTGTGGACAGGTCTCTATCAGTCTGAGTGGACAGGTCTCTATCAGTCTGAGTGGACAGGTCTCTATCAGTCTGTGGACAGGTCTCTATCAGTCTGTGGACAGGTCTCTATCAGTCTGTGGACAGGTCTCTATCAGAACATTATTTTCTACAATATTTCACAACGTGGTTGATAATCCGACTGGTTAAACCGTGAAACCTCGCTGAAACCATCCCTCCTCCCCCTAGCGTCACTAGACCTGGTTACTAAAGGCCTATTCATACTCCACGAGAAGAAAGAAATTTGTTCTCACTGGGGAGCGCCGAGAACAAGAAAAAAGTTTGTTTCGGCAGGGAGCATTCATACTCCACGAGAACTCAGCTGTCGAACTGCTTCAGCGAAGTGTCAAATGGGTGTGTGTATCAGGTGTGTGTGTGTGGAGGGGAGGGTGTGTGTGTGCAGTTTAAAACTATCCGTCCTTGCTACTTGAGGAGCGGAGGTATACGGGTCTCAGGCGCAAACCCTCGCGGTCCGCGCTGGTCCTCCTAGCTCGGGTCGATCCAGACCGTCACCCTGGTTCGTCCACACAAAGCAGCAGGCGCCGGAGAAAAACGTCAACCGCTACCCGCAAAACCACACTCATCCTCCCTTTCTGACCAATCACAGCAGTTGTTCTCGGATGTCCTGCCGAACAAAGTTCGGCCTGGCTGATGTGCACAAGAATAAGCCGTTAGCGCTGCCGAACTGGGTCTGCCCTCCAGCAAGAATAAAGTTCTTTCTTCTCGTGGAGTATGAATTGGCCTTTAGGCCCTAAAGCAGAAAGTGACATCATCTTTGCGACCGGCCCGTTCCTCAAAACTGTTTAGTGCAGTATCTGGCCAGTAGAGGGGTGCAGAGTGCTGTCAAACATGAAACTGGTCAAGTTTCTTACTCAACAACCAATGAGATCAATTTTAATGCTCTAACTTAAAAAGTAAAATAACACTTAGTATTGCTTTAACTAACAATACAGCTGGTTATTTTAGACAGAGAGGATCATCTTCATGTTTCTGTTTGAGCAAAAAATGAAAGTGTTGCATTTTAGAAAACTTATTTTTTCTGTGTTCCCGTGTCTCTTACCTTGTTCTTATCACAGTTACTGTAGTTTATTACGAAGGTCCAAGCAAACAAGTTCAGCATGTCTGGAGGAATCCAGCTGATGTTGAAACTGGTCTTAGTTTCTGTGACGGTCCATGTGACGGGAGGTGGTCTCACTGCACAGAGGACACCAGAAACACAGACACAGTTACAAAGACCAAGTTCAACAGGGTTCCCCTCAGGGCTTTAAGTCCAAAGTGGGTCCAATACGTACCGTGTTTCATGGTCCAGTTACTGAAGGTGTTCTTAACCAGTGTGTTATTGAGTGTTGCGTGAAACACGATGTGAATGAACTGGGAGGTGGTTGCCTGGAGGTTACAACCAGTCCTCACACCACCAGAGGAAATGTACCAAGAACATTCCTGTAATTCTACTGAAGACTTGTTGCTGCCTTCGTTCACTAATCTGAGAAACATAAAAAGACATGTTGAGTACCATCAGGAATGTTTGAAATCCTGAGATTCACTTCAAATAAAAAAATCTGTGCTAAAGCAGATTGGAAGAGTTCTCTCTAACACTCAGATATTTAGATTTAAATTTTGACTTTGGTTATTAAATTTGTCAGATGAACAAATCAGACTTGGGTTGTTCTGTAGTAGCAGCACTCAATCTGTTATTTATCTACAGAAAGGACCACACCCAGTGATGACATCATTCTGTGATGTCAGAATGATGATCAGTTCATCAATAATCTGATCAGCAGCTTCATTTGGTTAAAAATAATAGGTTGTTTTTTAATCTGTCATGTGTTTTGGTTCATTTGAGGTTGAATCACTTCAGAACCTGGTACTAAAACCTCTTTCACGCCTTCCACAGCAGCTAAAAGCCAAAGGGACATTTCAGTGAGCGATAAACACTGAAACATTTAAAATAAATTCCACCTCAACAGACCTTCATTTCATTACTTCCACTTTAGCCCGGCTGTGATGCAACCAGAGTCAGTGAGCATCAGGAAGTGTTACAAAACAGCTGACACTGCGAAATACTGGTAATAATCTACACCCTTTCTTCATTATTAGATTTATATAAAACCAAACATACTGTATGAATGAAGTCAGATGATTAACCATCAGGCACCACTTTAACTCACTACCCCCCTTGAGTCATAAATGTACACTTTCATAAAAAAAATACAGCTATAAAACTCCACAAATTAATATATGTAGCCTTTATCTGCATATATCTGTTAAACAACTTCAGTCCTGCTCAAATCTAACCAACGTTTTGATGATTTGAACTATTTAAAAGCCAGTTCATGACTTTATATCCTCATTATTTATTAAAAATACATCAAATGAAGTTATCTTTAATAAAACAAATTTTGTGTTGGGAACTTGATACAAATCAGCTGAAATGAAAAGAAATACCCAGGATATTAAGTTTGATGCATTATTTGTTTTTTACACAGCTTCAGTTTTATTAAATCCTTGACATCTCCAAGACTGATATAAATAATCCTACCCCAGTCAGACGTTGGGGTTTTTGCATGTTATCATAAAAAATATTTTTATCAAACTGGTATTTAAAGGGCTCTAATTCTAATAATAATTTATTAGTTTGTTTTCATCTGGGCTGATGTTGATGTGAAGTTTCAAGCAAAACAAAAAACACAAAAATATTTTAAACTGAACTCTTTTTATGGTTTTGGAACTTAATTTTTGTTCCTAATGACTTAAAAGGGTAGTAAATGTTATAGACCCCTTGCGTGTTATTGTTTTCATCCGGGTACTTGCACACAAGCACAGTCGCTGGAGGGCAAAAAGACCAACTCCAGCAGTTATTCAGAGCTGTATCTCTGTGATTTAAGCTAACAAAATAAAACCTATGGATTAGATATTACTACTTTAGATCAGTGGTTCCCGAACTTTTTTAGCCGCGCACCCCCTGCTAGGTCCCAACTGTGTTGACGCACCCCCAATTACAAGTTCCCAATGGGCCCAAAAATTTAATCCAAACTCGAAATGACATGAACCCCGAACTGGCCCGACCCGACCGACCCGAGTGTTGCTTTTTAATAGAGGGTAATAATGTTCTAATAAATAATAACAATATTGATGATGTCACAATTTAAAGTCCGCGTTCGGATGACCAAATCCTGGAACAGTAACATTTAAATTTTTTTGGTACCGACTTGGTACCGAAGAACCGGGTCTTTTGACAACACTAGTTACATCAGTCCGAAAGACGGTGTATGAGACCTAAAAGTGTTCAAATATAGATTTTTAGAAAAGGTTAGATTTTTTTTAGGAATTTTAGATTTTTTTGAAAAGTTAACTGATTTTTCTGAGTAGTCCCCTCCACCTGTTAGTATATAAATATGGGGTTTGTAATTTAATTAATTACTTTTTTTCTCTCTTTTTCTTTTGTTTGGAACTTATTTATTTCATTTATTTATTCTTTTTTTTATGTATTTATTTCGGACTCGTAATCACTATTTTAATTAACTTTGTTATTATCGATTTGGTTTATATTACAGGAAATTGTTTATTCATTTTTTTATTTTTTTTATTATTTATGTTGCTGTTATATGTGGTTTTGGGAGAAAATATGTTGAAACTGACTTTAATTTGCATTGTACAAAAGACTGAATTTTCTTTTTTGTTAAGTGAAATAAAAATAAATAAATAAAACGGGTGGTTTCTAAATATTTCCCCTACTGACGTCAAGAAGGGAAAAAACCACTAGCACGAGCCCCTTTGTCTACCTGAGCCCACCCCAACTCTTTAAAAACCACGAGAGCGCTCATCCTCATAAACGTTAGCAAACAGTCATGGTGAAGCTACAAGCAAAGCACGGCAGTTGCTTCATAGATGGTTGATCAACGAGCACAAAAGTCTTTTTTTAATCCCTTCATCTGAGACCCTGAAGACCCACCAACGTCTCACGAACGCGTGGAGAAGAAAGATGGGCGGGGCTTAGGGAAGCTCAGCTCCCCAACTGCCCCGCCCATTTGAAAAGAAAATTTAGCTTCAGGAGGTTGGATGAGGGGGTGGCAGAACAACAGTTGACCTTAAAGTAAGGGTCAGTTTGACCAATGCAGAGCTTTGACATGTTATTGAGATGTAAAAGAAATAATTCAGAGTGGATAGAAAGTGATGAATACGGGACCTTTAAAACTGATTAAAACTAATAAGGCATCAAAGGTAACATTTGGGATTTTGTGGACATATATGGGGATGATTTGTAAAAAAAAATTAATTAAAATCCCCCAACCACCTTTTTTCAAAAACAAATGATTTTGTGTTGCTTTCATAAATGAAAACAATATTAAGTGATCAAACTGTCATTTAAAGAGTTAAAATCCTTTGAGCAGGACTGAAGATGTTTAACAAATCTATGCAAAAATATATTAAATTGTAAATTGAAGCAGTTTTTGGAAGTGGACATTTTTGTCCATAATGACACTACAGGGCAGTTATTCTTTTCACTGTCTTCTGATTGACGACCAGCTGACCTTTAAAGATCAGGTTACTTCTGTCGCCCATTCATGCCGCTTCGCTTTGTTCAACATACAAAAGATACCTGACCTGACCCAATACACCACCCAGCTCCTGGTTCAGTCTATGGTCCTCTCCCTCCTTGACCACTGCAATGTTCTTCTAACTGGTCTTCCAGCCTGGACTGTGAAACCTCTACAAATGTTTCAGAATGCAGCAGCACGTTTGGTCTTCAATCAGCCTAAAAGAGCACATGTCACCCCTCTGTTCATTGAGCTCTACTGGCTACCTTTAGCTGCTGCAAATCCAAGTCTCTAACACTAGCATACAGGGTCCTGAAAGGAACGGCTCCATCTACTTGAATCCTCTTGCTAAGGCTTACGTCACGGCTCGATCACTCCGGTCATCTAAGGATCATCAGCTAGCAGAGCTACACCACGCTGGGAGAGTCCAGACTCTTCTGGAATGACCTACCAAGCTACCAGAGCAGAGCTCATCTGTACTCTCTTATTTCATATCATTTGTAAGTCGCTTTGGATAAAAGTGTCTGCTAAATGCATAAATATAATGGATTTATGGACGTACCTGTAGGAAAACCTAAGATCTGACGTGTGTCCTGCCGGAGACCAGGAGCAGTTAACTAGTGTGGCTGTGTAGCTGTAGCAGTCCAAAGCCCTCACTAGATCTAGAAGGAACAGAAACACACATAGTGTGTGTACAGATTTGATTTTAAAGTAAAAAAAACTTCTTTTTTTCAGCAGTAAAGAAAGTGAGAAAGTACCTGGGTACGTGACTTGTAAGATGGCCCACACACTGTAAGTGTTATCACAAACAGTTTGAACAGAGAAAAGCAGAGATCCTCCCTCCATCGTCAAGTAGCTGCTAAATGTCTCATTCTTAACTTCCTACCATCGACAGTGAAACAGAAAACAGGGAAAAACATTCAAACTTTAAAAATATACATTTAACTAGTAATAAAATACGTGTATCAGACCTCTATTAAGTATTTTACATTCAACGCTGAAGATCTTTATTGTCAAAGAAACTAGATCCTGTGATTAGGTTCACTGATCTGCAGCAGTGTCTCTCCTGGTGTGACTAGCCATCGGTATTACTCCAGTCAGAGGACTACTTCCTGCTTCCAGAGCGACACCACCTACTCTGAGTGATGTCATGCAGATCTTCTGTGTGGACGTTTTTACTCCCAGAAATATTTAAGTCAATTTTGTTAATAATGCTTTTTGTTATTGAATCTGCCTAAATCAGCAGGTCAGAGCAGTAGAAGAATCAGAAATCAGCATCGGCCCTCAAAACCAGAATCGCTGCTTTGGATTATCAGAAAACCAGGACATGCTAGCCTAGTATACTAGACCGTCACATAATGTATAATCTGGTTTACCAGGCTACATTTCTGCTGCTGTGGACATCTGAGACCTAAACGAACGTTTCGGTCATTCTGAAGTGGAGTTCTATCAGATATAAATCTACAGTTAAAACCACACCTACTGGTGACATCACTCAATGTGGGTGGAGTCTCTAGAAACAGGAAGTAGTCCTCTGACTGAGATATAATAATGGCTATTCAGATCAAGATCACTGATGCACATTTGTGCAAATAAGTGACTAATTTTCAGGTGTTAAAACAACTCCTAGCTTGTTTCAACAGGATAACGTCTGAATCACTATGCTACTGTACACCCTGCTGCTGCAGCATGAACACCGTGTTAAATCATAGAGGTTCACAAACAGGTAATACAGCGTTCTAACACGTCATCACAATTTACTGGCTATTTAGGGTTGGGCGATATGTACAGTGGAGGAAATAATGATTTGACCCCTTGCTGATTTTGTAAGTTTGTCCAATGACAAAGAAATGAAAAGTCTCAGAACAGTATCATTTTAATGGTAGGTTTATTTTAACAGTGGCAGATAGCACATCAAAAGGAAAATCGAAAAAATAACTTTAAATAAAAGATAGAAACTCATTTGCATTTCATTGAGTGAAATAAGTATTTGAACCCCTACCAACCATGAACAGTTCTGGCTCCCACAGAGTGGTTAGACACTTCTACTCAATTAGTCACCCTCATTAAAGACACCTGTCTTAACTAGTCACCTGTATAAAGGACACCTGTCCACAGAATCAATCAATCAAGCAGACTCCAAACTCTCCAACATGGAAAAGACCAAAGAGCTGTCCAAGGATGTCAGAGACAAAATTGTAGACCTTCACAAGGCTGGAATGGGCTACAAAACCATTAGCAAGAAGCTGGGAGAGAAGGTGACAACTGTTGCTGCAATTGTTCGAAAATGGAAGGAGCACAAAATGACCATCAATCGACCTCGGTCTGGGGCTCCACGCAAGATCTCACCTCGTGGGGTGTCAATGATTCTGAGAAAGGTGAGAAATCATCCTAGAACTACACGGGAGGAGTTAGTTAATGACCTCAAATTAGCTGGGACCACAGTCACCAAGAAAACCATTGGAAACACATTACACCGCAATGGATTAAAATCCTGCAGAGCTCCAAGGTCCCCCTGCTTAAGAAGGCACATGTGCAGGTCCGTCTGAAGTTTGCCACTGAACACCTGAATGATTCAGAGAGTGACTGGGAGAAGGTGCTGTGGTCTGATCAGACCAAAATTGAGCTCTTTGGCATTAACTCAACTCGCTGTGTTTGGAGGAAGAAAAATGCTGCCTATGACCCCCAAAACACCGTCCCCACCGTCAAGCATGGAGGTGGAAACATTTTGCTTTGGGGGTGTTTTTCTGCTAAGGGCACAGGACAACTTCACCGCATTAACGGGAAAATGGACGGAGCCATGTATCGTCAAATCCTGAGCGACAACCTCCTTCCCTCTGCCAGGAAACTGAAAATGGGTCGTGGATGGGTGTTCCAGCACGACAATGACCCAAAACATACAGCAAAGGCAACAAAGGCGTGGCTCAAGAAGAAGCACATTAAGGTCATGGAGTGGCCTAGTCAGTCTCCGGACCTTCATCCTATAGAAAACCTATGGAGGGAGCTGAAGGTCAGAGTTGCACAGAGACAGCCTCGAAACCTTAAAGCGGCTCTCTGGAGCATTTTTCTCTGTATCAAAGTTTTCTAAATGTTTTAAATGATATTTCAGGTCTAAACTATGATCTATGGGTTGAGTTCCACAACATCTGTCATTCTGATGAAGACCCTCCTTCCTCCTAGAGACCCCTTTCCATTATTTCTTGCCGCCGACATTTTTCAGCCAATGAAATTCAAATTTCTGCATTCTCTCAACATGCACGCGCATCGACCAAACCTGTACCAGTAGGGGGCGCTGTCGTACAGGACGCTCCGTGTGTTTCTCTGTTTACCGTCTCGTTCACGGAGGACTTACAGCTCATTTCTACTAAAAGCCTACCCATTCCCCAGCTAAAAATTGATTTATTTTAATTTTTAAACCTTTCACCTCACAGAATGGCAAGGTTTGACAGGATTACGCGCTTATTTTGGTCAGAAAGTTCATCCAGTGCCGAGTCAAGTTCAGCTTCAGAGTCCAGCAGCAGCTCTCTGCTAACAGAGCTAATATCAGAGGAAGCAGGGACAGAGAGGGCTCATCAGACCCTCGTAGTGTTGGAATAAGATTGTGAACTGTGAGTGATTAAACCCTACACATTGAGCTGTACAGTTCATGTCCGAAGTATATGTGCCACGTGCACGCGCGCACACGCGACTGGACGCGCGTGTCGAGATGTTTTGAGGAGGAGCCTTTGGACGCTAGATTCAAAAACTGCTCTCCTGATGAAATCCTCCAGAGTGCTGCTTTAAGGATTTGGAGATGATCTGCAAAGAGGAGTGGACCAAAATTCCTCCTAACATGTGCGCAAACTTGGTCATCAATTACAAGAAACGTTTAACCTCTGTGCTTGCAAACAAGGGTTTTTCCACTAAGTATTAAGTATTTTTGTTAGATGGTTCAAATACTTATTTCACTCAATGAAAGGCAAATGAGTTTCTATCTTTTATTTAAAGTTATTTTTTCGATGTTCCTTTTGATGTGCTATCTGCCACTGTTAAAATAAACCTACCATTAAAATGATACTGTTCTGAGACTTTTCATTTCTTTGTCATTGGACAAACTTACAAAATCAGCAAGGGGTCAAATAATTATTTCCTCCACTGTAACTTTTCCCCAGTCGCCCATTGTCAGTCCTAAAATCAATGATAGGTGATTTATTCACACAAGTGACATTTTGACATGTTTGTGGGTGAAGCAATGTAAACACATGTGGTCTGATTAGAACTCAAAAGTCCAAAAATTGAGAAAATAGTTGCAAAAAACACAAACTCTCCTATTTGAGAACACTTTACACTTTCGTTGTATCAGGACGCTGATGCAATGACAATAAAGTCATCTTGTATCTTTAGCTTTAAACTGGCTGCTTGTTCAGACGTACAGGTGGCTGCAAAGGACTCAAACAGGGTTCACTCTCCTGCTGAGGATGCTAAGCTAACACAGAGCTATCAGCTGCTGCTGCTCCATCACCAAATCACTCAAAACGACTTCAAACTGCAGCAAAGCTTTATTTAATGGCAGTGACATGTTCACTGAAGGAGGTATTTTTATTTTTATTCTTATTTTAGTTTAACTTTGTTTTAGTAGTTTCAGACTGAGCTGAATCTGTCAGACAGATAAACACTGGACTGGTGTTCTGACTCGCTGAATATTCCTAGATCCAGATGGTTGCTACGTTCTTCTGATCACCCAGTCCTAGTGGATACATGTATTTTTATGACAACAGACATGCTGACTTACATCTAGAGACTCGGTCTTTGCTTTTGTCATCACCCTGTACTGGCATGTTGTTGATGGAAGCTGAGGTGGATCCCAGGAGACCTGTGGCATGAAGTCACTTTTCCAAACCAAGGACAGATTTTGTGGTGGTAAGACTTTGCCTTAAATGGAAGGCAGATTAATTTAATTACAATTTAATTAGGTTGAAGTGTGTTTTATTGCTTTCCTTTATCTCTTTGAAACAACTGTGAAATACCAGCATCAAAGTCCCTCCAAACATTTATGGGCTCATAAACAAAAACAAGCTTTGACAATTTTATAAATTATTTTTTAACTTTATTTTTCATCCTTTAAACGAGCACCAGTCCTAATCATGCATATCAAATAATAATGAATTTTATTTTACATTTTTAACCAGTAAATTGCCAAGTTACTGTCCTGATGCAGCTCTATTTCGTGGTCTAAAACCTTCTTTTTCCTAATACAGTATACATCAT
Organism: Callopanchax toddi; assembly: GCA_006937965.1. NCBI lineage: Eukaryota > Metazoa > Chordata > Actinopteri > Cyprinodontiformes > Nothobranchiidae > Callopanchax > Callopanchax toddi. The sequence goes on from SSNR01000011.1 coordinate 5,286,107, forward strand.
GAAAAATGGATAAATTCAAATTTAATTATTAGAGCCTGGATTGTGTGTAAAATTAGCAGCATATTTTATAGTGAGGGAACTAAGTACTTGATCCCCCACCAAATTGTCAAGTTTTCACACTTACAAACAGTGGAGATGACTGTAACGTTCATCGTCAAGTCATTAGACTCAGAAAGGGTCTCAGACTGTAGTGATTTATGGGGTTGCCCCATTTTTACGGTGTGTTCTGGGTCTAACGGTGGTGTTCTGGGTCTAACGGTGGTGTTCTGGGTCTAACGGTGGTGTTCTGGGATTAACGGTGGTGTTCTGGGTCTAACGGTGGTGTTCTGAGTCTAACGGTGGTGTTCTGGGTTTAACGGTGGTGTTCTGAGTCTTACTTGTTCTGGGTCTAACGGTGGTGTTCTGGGATTAACGGTGGTGTCCTGGGTCTAACGGTGTTGTTCTGGGATTAATGGTGGTGTTCTGGGTCTAACGTGTTCTGAGTCTAACGGTGTTGTTCTGGGATTAACGGTGGTGTTCTGGGTCTAACGTGTTCTGAGTCTAACGGTGGTGTTCTGGGATTAATGGTGGTGTTCTGGGATTAACGGTGGTGTCCTGGGTCTAACGGTGTTGTTCTGGGATTAATGGTGGTGTTCTGGGTCTAACGTGTTCTGAGTCTAACGGTGGTGTTCTGGGTTTAACGGTGGTGTTCTGGGTCTAACGGTGGTGTTCTGGGTCTAACGGTGGTGTTCTGGGTCTAACTTGTTCTGAGTCTAACGGTGGTGTTCTGGGTTTAACGGTGGTGTTCTGAGTCTTACTTGTTCTGGGTCTAACGGTGGTGTTCTGGGTCTAACGTGTTCTGAGGCTAACGGTGGTGTTCTGGGTCTAACGGTGGTGTTCTGGGTCTAACGTGTTCTGGGTCTAACGGTGGTGTTCTAGGTCTAACGTGTTCTGGGTCTAACGGTGGTGTTCTGGGTCTAACGTGTTCTGGGTCTAACGGTGGTGTTCTAGGTCTAACGTGTTCTGAGTCTAACGGTGGTGTTCTGGGTTTAACGGTGGTGTTCTGGGTCTTACTTGTTCTGGGTCTAAAGGTGGTGTTCTGGGTCTAAAGGTGGTGTTCTGGGTCTAACGTGTTCTGAGTCTAACGGTGGTGTTCTGGGTCTAACGTGTTCTGAGTCTAACGGTGGTGTTCTGGGTCTAAAGGTGGTGTTCTGGGTCTAACGTGTTCTGAGTCTAACGGTGGTGTTCTGGGTCTAACGTGTTCTGGGTCTAACGGTGGTGTTCTGGGTCTAACGTGTTCTGAGTCTAACGGTGGTGTTCTGGGTCTAACGTGTTCTGGGTTTAATGGTGGTGTTCTGGGTCTAACGGTGGTGTTCTGGGTTTAACGGTGGTGTCCTGGGTCTAACGTGTTCTGGGTCTAACGGTGGTGTTCTAGGATTAACGGTGGTGTTCTGGGTCTAACGGTGTTGTTCTGGGATTAACGGTGGTGTTCTGGGTCTAACGTGTTCTGGGTCTAACGTGTTCTGGGTCTAACGGTGGTGTTCTGGGTCTAACGTGTTCTGGGTCTAACGGTGGTGTTCTGGGTCTAACGTGTTCTGGGTCTAACGTGTTCTGAGTCTAACGGTGGTGTTCTGGGTCTAACGGTGGTGTTCTGGGTCTAACGGTGGTGTTCTGGGTCTAACGTGTTCTGAGTCTAACGGTGGTGTTCTGGGTCTAACGGTGGTGTTCTGGGTCTAACGTGTTCTGGGTCTAACGGTGGTGGTCTGGGTCTAACGGTGGTGTTCTGGGTTTAACGGTGGTGTTCTGGGTCTAATGGTGGTGTTCTGGGTCTAACGGTGGTGTTCTGGGTCTAACGGTGGTGTTCTGGGTCTAACGTGTTCTGGGTCTAACGGTGGTGTTCTGGGTCTAACGTGTTCTGAGTCTAACGGTGGTGTTCTGGGTTTAACGGTGGTGTTCTGGGTCTAACGGTGGTGTTCTGGGTTTAACGGTGGTGTTCTGGGTCTAACGGTGGTGTTCTGGGTCTAACGGTGGTGTTCTGGGTCTAACGTGTTCTGAGTCTAACGGTGGTGTTCTGGGTCTAACGTGTTCTGAGTCTAACGGTGGTGTTCTGGGTCTAACGGTGGTGTTCTGGGTCTAACGTGTTCTGGGTCTAACGGTGGTGTTCTGGGTCTAACGGTGGTGTTCTGGGTCTAACGGTGGTGTTCTGGGTCTAACGTGTTCTGGGTCTAACGTGTTCTGGGTCTAACGGTGGTGTTCTGGGTCTAACGTGTTCTGGGTCTAACGGTGGTGTTCTGGGTCTAACGTGTTCTGAGTCTAACGGTGGTGTTCTGGGTCTAACGGTGGTGTTCTGGGTCTAACGGTGGTGTTCTGGGTCTAACGGTGGTGTTCTGGGTCTAACGGTGGTGTTCTGGGTCTAACGGTGGTGTTCTGGGTCTAACGTGTTCTGAGTCTAACGGTGGTGTTCTGGGTCTAACGTGTTCTGGGTCTAACGGTGGTGTTCTGGGTCTAACGGTGGTGTTCTGGGTCTAACGTTGTTCTGGGTCTAACGGTGGTGTTCTGGGTCTAACGGTGGTGTTCTGGGTCTAACGTGTTCTGGGTCTAACGGTGGTGTTCTGGGTCTAACGTGTTCTGGGTCTAACGGTGGTGTTCTGGGTTTAACGGTGGTGTTCTGGGTCTAACGGTGGTGTTCTGGGTTTAACGGTGGTGTTCTGGGTCTAACGGTTCTGGGTCTAACGGTGGTGTTCTGGGTCTAACGTGTTCTGGGTCTATCGGTTCTGAGTCTAACGGTGTGTTCTGGGTTTAACGGTAATGTGTTCTGAGTCTAACGGTGGTGTTCTGGGTCTAACGGTGGTGTTCTGGGTCTAACGGTGGTGTTCTGGGTCTAACGTGTTCTGAGTCTAACGGTGGTGTTCTGGGTCTAACGTGTTCTGAGTCTAACGGTGGTGTTCTGGGTCTAACGTGTTCTGAGTCTAACGGTGGTGTTCTGGGTCTAACGGTGGTGTTCTGGGTCTAATGTGTTCTGAGTCTAACGGTGGTGTTCTGGGCTTAACGGTGGTGTTCTGGGTCTAACGGTGGTGTTCTGGGTCTAACGGTGGTGTTCTGGGTCTAACGTGTTCTGGGTCTAACGGTGGTGTTCTCGGTCTAACGTGTTCTGGGTCTAACGTGTTCTGAGTGTAACGGTGGTGTTCTGGGTTTAACGGTGGTGTTCTGGGTCTAACGGTGGTGTCCTGGGTCTAACGGTGGTGTCCTGGGTCTAACGGTGGTGTTCTGGGTCTAACGTGTTCTGGGTCTAACGGTGGTGTTCTAGGTCTAACGTGTTCTGGGTCTAACGGTGGTGTTCTGGGTCTAACGTGTTCTGAGTCTAACGGTGGTGTTCTGGGTCTAACGTGTTCTGAGTCTAACGGTGGTGTTCTGGGTTTAACGGTGGTGTTCTGGGTCTAACGTGTTCTGGGTCTAACGGTGGTGTTCTGGGTCTAACGGTGGTGTTCTGGGTCTAACGGTGGTGTTCTGGGTCTAACGGTGTTGTTCTGGGATTAACGGTGGTGTTCTGGGTCTAACGTGTTCTGGGTCTAACGGTGGTGTTCTGGGTCTAACGGTGGTGTTCTGGGATTAACGGTGGTGTCCTGGGTCTAACGGTGTTGTTCTGGGATTAATGGTGGTGTTCTGGGTCTAACGTGTTCTGAGTCTAACGGTGGTGTTCTGGGATTAATGGTGGTGTTCTGGGTCTAACGGTGGTGTTCTGGGATTAACGGTGGTGTTCTGGGTCTAACGTGTTCTGAGTCTAACGGTGTGTTCTGGGATTAATGGTGGTGTTCTGGGTCTAACGGTGGTGTTCTGGGATTAACGGTGGTGTTCTGGGATTAACGGTGGTGTCCTGGGTCTAACGGTGTTGTTCTGGGATTAATGGTGGTGTTCTGGGTCTAACCTGTTCTGAGTCTAACGGTGGTGTTCTGGGATTAATGGTGGTGTTCTGGGTCTAACGTGTTCTGAGTCTAACGGTGGTGTTCTGGGATTAATGGTGGTGTTCTGGGTCTAACGGTGGTGTTCTGGGTCTAACGGTGGTGTTCTGGGTCTAACGTGTTCTGGGTCTAACGGTGGTGTTCTGGGTCTAACGGTGGTGTTCTGGGTCTAACGGTGGTGTTCTCGGTCTAACGGTGGTGTTCTGGGTCTAACGGTGGTGTTCTGGGTCTAATGGTGGTGTTCTGAGTCTAATGACTCAAATGCTGTTGTCTCTCATCCACTTACATTTTTGGTGTAACTGAGGTATTAGCATAATTTCCCTTTCAGCACAAGTTCGTTGACCACAACTTCCATTTTATGCTTTTTAAACATTTCCATTTTACTAATACTTCTCTTGTGGCTTTAGCCATTGTATTTTGTATTTCACTGAATCTTCTGGGCCACTGTCGAGGTGTATCTATGATGAAACTCATCTCTTCATTCTTTGTTTGTGGAAAACTTTTTAACAAATCAGTGGTGTATCAAATAATTATTTTCCTTACTTTATTAATGTCCAAAATATATTTCGGGGCAGTATCATATTTAAAAAAAATACTAATTTAAGGGCCCTTTGACATAAAAATCATGAATTGAATGGGTTTCTATGAGCACATTTATGTGCTTAGGGACGCTTAGGGACACATTCTTCTATAAATAAATAACTTGCATGAAAAATGGGTAAGCTACAACTTAAAACACTAAGATCTACTATGAGTCAAACGGTAAGGGAACTGAGAAAGTTCCTGTCAGCAGCAGAATTTACAGGATTTACCGTATTCATCCAGGAAATAACACACACGCACGCGCGCGCACACACACAAACACACACACACGCACACAAGGAAAATAAGCAGATGTTAGTTTCGGGACGGTGCCAGGAAGACTAATCAACAAAGTTTCAGGAAAAACAAACTCCTCACAGTCTAAATGTGTCGGTCTGTTACCCAAATGTTTTCTAAAAGCTAAAAAATAATTAAATAAAAAGCTAACACACAAAAGAACACCCTCAGAACTACAGGAAAACTTTGCCATGACGTCACTGATGGGAAGGAAAGTTCAGGAAAACCGGGAAAAGCCGTCAAAGAAACGGACAACTTATCCAAATAGGCTCATCTGAACGTATTAAAAAGTGTCTCACCTGTTGTGGATTCAGACAGTAGAAACAGACAGCTGAGAAGGACCAAAGCCAGACTGTGAATCATCCTGTTCGCTCCCACCAGCAGCCCGTTTTCCTCTAAAACTTCCCGGAGTAAACCAAAAGACGGCGGCGAGGCTTCCGTTTGTAAAAGAGAACAAGATAATGTCCGGAAAAAAGTTTACTTTCGCTTCCAGTGGTTCGAGGGTGGAAGACGAGGAGGAGGCGACTGGAAGTGGGCGGCCAGCTTCCCCTTTATCTCAGACACGTAGAGCTCCTGGAAGATAGCGGCCATTTTAACCAGGCAGAGTGGAGGAACTCTCCTCCATAGCACAGTCATACAGTAGTGATTAGTATATCATAATTATGAGATAGTACCTCTCATTATGACGTAGTCATAATTATGAGATAGTACCTCTCATTATGACGTAGTCATAATTATGAGATAGTACCTCTCATTATGACTTACTCATAATTATGTTATAGTACCTCTCATTATGACTTAGTCATAATTATGAGATAGTACCTCTCATTATGACTTAGTCATAATTATGAGATAGTACCTCTCATTATGACTTAGTCATAATTATGAGATAGTACCTCTCATTATGACTTAGCCATAATTATGAGATAGTACCTCTCATTGTGACGTAGTCATAATTATGAGATAGTACCTCTCATTATGACTTACTCATAATTATGAGATAGTACCTCTCATTTTGACTTAGTCATAATTATGAGATAGTACCTCTCATTATGACTTAGTCATAATTATGAGATAGTACCTCTCATTATGACTTAGTCATAATTATGAGATAGTACCTCTCATTATGACTTAGTCATAATTATGAGATAGTACCTCTCATTATGACTTAGTCATAATTATGAGATAGTACCTCTCATTATGACTTAGTCATAATTATGAGATAGTACCTCTCATTATGACGAAGTCATGCGATAGTACCTCTCATTATGACGTAGTCATAATTATGAGATAGTACCTCTCATTATGACGTAGTCATAATTATGAGATAGTACCTCTCATTATGACTTAGTCATAATTATGAGATAGTACCTCTCATTATGACTTAGCCATAATTATGAGATAGTACCTCTCATTATGACTTAGTCATAATTATGAGATAGTACCTCTCATTATGACTTAGTCATAATTATGAGATAGTACCTCTCATTATGACTTAGCCATAAATATGAGATAGTACCTCTCATTGTGACGTAGTCATAATTATGAGATTGTACCTCTCATTATGACATAGTCATAATTATGAGATAGTACCTCTCATTATGACGTAGTCATAATTATGAAATATGTCTCATCATATTAAGTTGGAGGAGAATTCTCTTCCACTCTACCTGGTGATGAGATAGACTCATTATATCTTAATACATCATTATGACTTAGTATATCATAATTATGAGATAGTATCTTATTATTATAGTACCTCATTATAACTTAGTATGTCATAATTATGAGATAGTATATCACTTAGTACCTCATTATGACTTAGTATATCATAATTATGAGATAGTATCTCATTATTATCACTTAGTACCTCATGACTTAGTATGCCATTATTATGAGATCGTACCTCATTATGACTTAGTATGTCAATATTATGAGATAGTACCTCATTATGACTTAGTAGTCATTATTATGAGATAGTATCTCATTATGACTTAGTATATCATTATTATGAGATAGTATCTTATTATTATAGTACCTCATTATAACTTAGTATGTCATAATTATCTCATTATTATAACTTAATATCTCATTATTACTTAATATATCACGGATATGAGATATTATCACAATATTATCTTTTAGTACCTCATTATGACTTAGTATATCATTATTATTAGATAGTATCTCATTAGTATAACTTAATATCTCATTATGACTTAATATATCATAATTATAATGAGAATGTCTCTGGAATGTTACCAGACTGGTAACATTCTTCTAAGAATAGGGTCTGCATACAGGCAGCTCTGCTCGCAGGCAGTTTCAGTTTCAGCTTTTAAAAGACAATGTATTCAAAAATGTAAGATTTAGTTTAAGAATGAAAGGAGGTGTTGACTCATCCCTGAAATCTTTGCAGTAGGGAGGAATGTCTGAGGTCAGAATATTCAGTTTTATTTGCTCTTGGTCAGCCAGTTTTTACATGAATAAACCTGTCCTCCTAGCAAACCAGTTAAATGATAATATATACATTTTCTAACAAAGCTGCTAACAGAAACCCCCTAATTTAACCTTCCCTCAGTAAAATGTCCATAATTTATATATGTTTGATCAGTTTAGGTTCATATTAAGAACAGATTTTGTTCTACTGTATGTTTTCTAGAGGTTTGGGTTTATTAAGGCAGAGATTTTCACTTTACAAGTTTCTTAGGTGGAAATTACATGTTTAAAGTTTATTTTCTGTGACTTATTACTTATTAGTTCATGTTTGTAAACCTTTGCCATTATAAGGTTTAAAAGGTGCTGGGAGATCTGAAAAACTCACACTGAAAGTGCTTTAAAAGTGCATTCATTTGAATTTAGTGAAGTGTAAGAACCCTGAACTTAGACATTTTATTCAAGTAGTTTTTTTATATTTTTTCTCTGAGCCTTCAGCAAAGAGTTGATTGTCAAACTAACATTTGAATGTCTACACTTTGATTTTGTGAACAAATTCTTTTTCTCCCAGTTCTGATACTACATAAATAAATTATACATCCCAATGTGTACGCTTTTGTTCTCATTATGTTCACTTAGTGTCTACCTCACTCCTCCAGGGTGACTGTAAATGAGCTGGAGTCAAAGCTCATTTTAAAAACTGGAGGTGAAGGTTTTAACCTCTCAATTCTCCTACATAAAACACTTAAGAAACTTAGGAGTGTAAATGTGTGACCAGAACCTTCTGCTACTCGCAGCTTAAGAATTTTTTCTAGGCACAACTAGCATTTTTTTTTTTTAAGAGAAACTGTTTCTTTGAAGCCTAATTTAAGGTCATGCCTCAGGTGTGTAGATTCCAAGACGATATAGCTATTAGTGGTTACCAGAGTGCCTAAACTCAGCCACTAGTGGTTACCGTGGTGCCAAAAGTAGCCAGTTGGTTACAGTGGTGCCTAAATCAGCAACTGATGTTACCATAGTGCCCAAATCAGCTTCCGATGGTTACCATGGTAACCCCAATGCGCAACATGTCAGTCCTAATGAGCATTTGCAGCAGCTTTAACATTTCTGTAGATCTTGGTTCTTATTACACCTCCTGTTCAGTTTTAACATCAAAAGACATTTTGTTTTGTCACACCAGATTATTACAGAAGTCCAACGTTAGCAGGGGAAATCTGATGTCTGTTCAAATTTCAGGTAGTAGCTGCATTGACAATCTTAAAAAATAAAACAATTTTAAAAAATTCAAAAGTAGTATTACATTTTTAAAAGGAGCTGTTAAATTGTGTAGACTATGTCTACCAACTTTCACTTTTTTGCAGCTACAGTAAAAACCATCACTTGACCAGCTCAGCTACTAAATCCCACAAAGCAGAAGGAAGGAGTCCGTCTCAATTTAAGGAACAAAAAGTGCTGGTAAGGGTGATGAGGCGTTTTGGATCTGAGTGCACTGAACGACAGAACAAGACAAAAAGTTACACAAAAACAACGTGGACATACTGTAGATACAAGTTTGTGTTTAATATATTTCCAGATATTTACAGTTTGAATCCCTGCTTTCCTTTCAAAATGTTTAGAAACTCAATATACAAAATATGAAATAACCTTAAAACACAACTTAGATTTGTTATGAACTCTTGTAATAAAACCCTCATCTCCAGCTAAAGTATGAAAGACCACCGAAGTTCATCAGAATTTACTTGCAAAGTTCTTGCATGTCAGCAACCATCCAGATGTGCACCAACAGTGTCTCAGCAGAGGAAATGAAACCTGCTTGTGAGCTTTACGTTTAGATGCTCTAATGAATATATCAGCATAGACAAGCTGTGCCAGCCTTGGTGCACCAATGCATCAGCTCTTTACAGACATCCATCATGAGTGTTCCTCATTAGGAGACAAAAACAGACTTCCTCCAAAGTGACAAAATCAACATTTCATTTCCCACCACACAGGTTATCTCTCACTGGCTAGCTTTAGCTGCCACACTGGCATCTGATGGTTCATCATGCTGTTATACTGTACAATCCTTCACTCTCCTCCTTAGTGCTCTGTTGGAGGTTGTGAGCTGAACCCATCCTCATTCTCTTCCCTGACCCATGACTGGATGGCTAGTGTCCATACCAGATGCCCTTCACCAGGCCTCTGATCTGCCATGGAAATGAACGGGACGCAGTCTGAAGGCACACATGGGTTTAACCCCTCCTCCAAAGAACTAAGTGAGTTTCTGATAAAGTTTGGGGTTTTTCCTCAGAAGCTGTTTTAGTGAGAAGAAGGCATTCTTAAGAAAAGGAAACAGAAAACACAGAAGTATGTCTAATCATACAGGAACTGAACAGAAAAATAGGTGAGGACTAAAAACTGTTGTTTTTCTTATAGAAATGCAGTTTGAAAGCTGAACTAAAGCTGAATCTGATCTGAACCAGCAGTATCATCACCAGTCACCTAAACATTTTTAAGTTTAAAGGGATTAAAGGTCATTCTGAAGTGACGTTCTATCAGTAATTAATCTAGTGATGACCACACCCACTGGTGACATCACTCAAAGCAGGGTTTCTCTAGAAACAGGAAGTAGTCCTCTGTCCAGAGCAATAGTCACATCTGGAGAGTGACTGCTGCTGAACGGTGACAAACTAGCGGCTAATTTTCCAATGTTTAGTAGCCCTTTATCTTCCACATAATAAAAACATCGGCCTAAAACCTCGTATATTCATTGTTCAACAGGTTCATGTTTTTCCATAAATCAGCTCAACTGGTCATCTTTCACACCCATCAGTGATTTGATGGATGACTTTTCAGATGTGTCAAGAATCGCTTGTGAAGTTATTACAAAATCAAGGCATTACCATCAAACACCTTTTTTTTTTTCCATTTTCTGAAATAGTTTATTTTAGGAGATTTGAGTTTTTTGTAAAACAGTGACAACAGTAAAGGTTATCACCAGGCTGCTTAAAATCTTCAAAATTATTGGAATTTGTTTCAAGTGAAAGTGCTTGAGTTTTTAAACAAGTCCTTGAAACTGTAACTAGAATCGATTTTAGCACTAAAATATTTAATTTACGACAAGGGAAACATTCATTTTAAGCATATATTTAAGGCAGCAGTAAGAGACGTTTTAATACCTGGAATTATGCTGCTATTTTGTCACCATTCAGCAGCAGCTGATCTGAGTAGCTTCTCATTTCTAGAAACTCCGCCCACTTTGAGTGATGTCACTAGCCGGTATGATCTGTACTGTAGATAAATAACACTTCAACATGACCCAAGTATCTCTTAGACCCTTAAAGTGACTGACTTGCTGTACTAGAACAGACGTATTAATCAGATAAGAAGAGTTTGTTTGCAAAATATTTGAAAAAAAAAAACAAAAAACAAAGTTAGAGTGAAGTGATTACATCATTAAAGGGGAGAAAATCTGGAATTTTCAGAAATGTTCATAAAACGGATTTACAAAAACAGGAACAGAAATCAGAAAATGGCCTCAACATGTGACAGATTTAAATTAATAACATTTGAAGAGCCCTATGTTTTTAAAGCAGCTGAAGTATAAAATATATAAATACCAGAATTCATGAATGGAATATCCTGAAGGAGCTGATAATTTTGACATATAATTTGTTAAAATAGCTGGGAAATTTGCAGAAAAAGAAAAGGACCC
>SSNR01000011.1:5317028-5341997 GCA_006937965.1 Callopanchax toddi
GAATGGGGCCATGTATCGTGAGATTTTGAGCCAAAACCTCCTTCCATCAGTGAGAGCTTTGAAGATGAAACGTGGCTGGGTCTTCCAACATGACAATGATCCCAAACACACTGCCCGGGCAACAAAGGAGTGGCTCCGTAAGAAGCATTTGAAAGTCCTGGAGTGGCCTAGCCAGTCTCCAGACCTCAACCCCATAGAAAATCTGTGGAGGGAGTTGAAAGTCCGTGTTGCTCGGCGACAGCCCCAAAACATCACTGCTCTCGAGAAGATCTGCATGGAGGAATGGGCCAAAATACCAGCTACTGTGTGCAAACCTGGTAAAGACCTATAGTCATCGTTTGACCTCTGTTATTGCCAACAAAGGTTATGTTACAAAGTATTGAGTTGAATTTTTGTTAGTGACCAAATACTTATTTTCCACCCTAATTTACAAATAAATTCTTTAAAAATCCTACCATGTGAATTCATGGATTTTTTTTTCACATTCTGTCTCTCACAGTTGAAGTGTACCTATGATGAAAATTACTGACCTCTGCCATCATTTTAAGTGGGAGAACTTGCACAATCGGTGGCTGACCAAATACTTTTTTGCCCCACTGTAGATGCCACTCAGGTTGGCAGAGCGACAGAGAGAGTGAACAGGACAGAAAAGAAAAGAAAAGGACAGACAGACAACGAAGGAAATGAAAGGTGTGCTGAAGGAAAAAAGGAGAAGCAGCAGGATGTGAGGAGGAGGCAGATCGGCTGTCCCGGTGAGCGGCGAGGAGTCGAGCGTCTGGTCCCCGCAGCTGGAGCCAGGATCCTCGCTCCAGCTGTGGGGACCAGCTGCGCGTCCCACCGATCTCATGGGACGCGCTGCGAGTGAGTGACGGCCGGCATGAAGTGGACCTCTGCCCGCACCATTCAGACCAGTGTGCTCTGCGGGGCGAAGAGATGCAAGGAGCCGCGGCTGACGTCACCGCTGGACTGCAGCACAAGGAGATGGGCGAGTGCGCGTGTCGGGGTTGTGTTTCCTGCGGCAGCCTGCTGCGTGCGTGTCACGTGACGTTTGTGTGCTACAGGCTACAGCTTATTAACGGCAAACACCAGAGGGCGTAATTAGGCGGCTATTTTTTGGGGCACCGAAATGGCGCACCGAAATTCACGTTGTATTTCGGTCCGGGTAGTACCGATGATGTAACGGTCGGGTCCATACCGGAACCGAACTTCGGTACCCAACCCTAGTCTGTACTCCATAATGAGGACAGAGAAATGAGATGATTTTTTTATCCTTATGCAGGTTTCCTCATGTTTTACCACTTATCTGTTCTACATGGAGCGCTTTGTGGTGCACCTGATTTCCTGTTTGTATTATATATGTTGTTTTTCTGATCTTGGAAACGGCTGTACTGAAACTACATTTCATTGTACCAGGAATAAAAGCATTCATTCATTCATTCATTCGACTTGTTTCAGCTCATGAGTTTTTAAAAGGCTCAGCTACCTTGGAAGGCCTTACAGTATGTCTGGTAACCACACACGCACAAGCTCCACCTGACACACCCACCTGGAGGCCTTCATCCCTGTATATTTGATCAGTTTCCTTTTAATTGTTTTGAAGGAAAAATATCACTTTCTCAATCATTCAGAATCATTATTGTGCAGCTATGAACACCTAACCTCTGGAGGCTCTCCGGGCACATCAGGAGCAGTTGGTAACTAAAGCTTTGTGGTGTTTCAGGTTTCTTGTTGCCAGCAACTCCCTGCACTGGAATGATGCGGTTGTCTAATGATCACAATTAATCTTATCACAACAATGTGCTCTATTCTGTCTGAGGAGTAGGGTTGGAGCTATTAAATGTTTCAGTCATTGAGTATTCTGTCAATTCCTCCAGTTCTCTGTTATAAATGAACAACCAGCTGTTAAAAGCTGCTCTCTCCTCTGCTGTCAGATCAGGGCTCACATGTACACTCACATGTCCAGGTGATGCTAAAGCTCAATTAAATTATCATTATTTTTATTTTAAACACTTTCCAGAAAATTTTTCTTCACATACAAGCCGTCAGTCACCAGAACCTACAGCTCTGTGCAGCAATGAGACTTCAGGCTGTGTACAGGGTAGGTACACAGAGCTGAGTGAGAATTACCTGAAAACTCATTTTGGTCAGCCTGAGTACTACAGCTTTAATAATCCTAAACTTCGTCACTCTTGTCTGAAGTAGGGCTGCATAATATATCTAAAATTCCTCGCCATCTTGGCATCAGCACATGTGATAGGCCCGTTGCAAAACGGGGCAATAAATGTTTGGCTAAAATATTTCCATACATGCTCTACATTAATTCCTTGTAAGCAGTGGCGGCTGGTGAATGTTTTTTTGGGTGGGGCGCATTTTTGCTAGTCAGTTTTCAGATGCGCAAAAAAAAAAAAAAAAAAATCACATATCACCACTAGGGCAGGGAATGATGCAAAATATTTTCATCTGACTGAATATTTTGCTGGTAAAAATCCCTAGTACCACCAGTTCTCTAGAAATGTGGTGCTGTTAGGTCTAATTCTACACATCAAACAGTAAAGAAATCATAAAGTCTTCATAAGGAGACCTTAGAATAATATCAATATAATTAGATACAAATACAAATAAAAACAACCACAATGTGGTCACAACAGAAGTTGTAAGAGTTTCAAGGAAAAAACAACCTGGCAAAGTCAAAAGCATTACTTAATATTCACAATTATCTTTCTACTGACACCACAAACAAATAAATCCATCTCTAACTAATACAGTCAGATAATTAATGTTACAATTCAGACAACAACCACTAACCAAGCAAGTCATGACAATCAGCTCAACTAATGAAGTGAATTAACAACAAAATAAAGTCAAATCCACTGATAAGTCCCATCAAACCCAGTCAGACCAAACTTCCTTAAAACGCCATAATAATTTAATGAAAAATAGAGAAAACTCATGAAAAACGGGCTAAACTACATAAACCAACGTATTCAATCAGCAGTATCTGTATTTCTCTAACATTCGGCAGACACCTCAACAAACACATGTCGCTATTTAAATTCACTCATCAGGACTTAGCACTGCTAGCCGCGGCTAGCTCCGCCTATGGGGTTTTTGAATAGTAAGTAAGTAAATTTTATTTTTAAAGCGCCTTTCGCAGAAACAGATCACAAAGCGCTGTACAATACAGATATAATCAAATATTACAAAGCACAGGTGAATAAAACATTAGCAGGCACAAAATATAATCAGGATCACAAAATATATACACAGTCAAATCTCTACATGTTCAGTTAGGGAAAGCCTGGATGAAAAGCTGAGTTTTTAGATGTTTTTTGAAAGCCTCCACAGTGTTGCAGAGACAGAGTTTCAGGGGCAGGCTGTTCCACAGTCTGGGAGCCAGAGCCTGAAAGGCCTTGACCCCTTTGGGTTTTAGTTTGGTGCGCGGAACAGCCAGCAGGTTTTGAGATGATGATCGAAGGTACCAGAATGGGAAAATCCGCGACAGACACAGTCATTAAGAAAAAAAACAAACAAACGAAGTCACTCACCATTGAATCAGGACAAATGGAATCATTCGACTTGTTTTCACAAGCGAGCAAGAAGTAAATATCCATTTTCTACCCTCCATTAAAAAGAGAGCAAGAACTTCCGGTTCCGGTCTGAGCAACACTCCGGTCTCCTGCCGTTGTGCGCATGTCAAGACCTGCGTCCCAAGCGATCTCCTATTTTTTGCACTCAGTGCGCATGCGTCAGGAAAAAATTGCCAGTGCGCATGCATCAGGAGCAGAAAACAATGCGCTATGTCGGGACGACGTCCGGTCCAGACATGCGCAGTAGAACCCAAAGAAACACGACCTATCGGTCCAGTAAAAAATAGTGAGAAAACCTTTCTAAACTACACCTAAATGCAGATTATACACAGCACTTATTGTATATATAATGTATGGATCGTTTAGTTTTATTTTCATGTTAGTTTTTTATATTTTGTGATCCTATTCTCTTCTTCTTCCTCTTGGGACTGGTGGGGCGGCGCCCGAGCGCCCCCTATGAACGGGCCGCCACTGGCTGTCCCTGTGAAACACCTGATCACTGAGCAGAGAGAGGTCATCTGGTTCAAACGATGCCTCCATTCTAGGCATTTTGCCTCCAGGATGTTTTGTATTGGAATTATTTGATTCCATGAATCATTTCAGCCCTATTAAGGAGTTTCGCTCACTCATTTTTTGCCATGAACCTCAAACGCTTTTCATTTCTCATCTGATTCAACCTCTTAAAAGACACCAGAGCCTTTAATGAGGAGTGATGAGAACAGATTTAGGAGACATACCTGTTGAAGCAGCAGAAGGACAGGATGACACAGAAACAGAGGATGATGGGGATGATGACGACCACCGTGTTGACCCTCTGGTCACATGTCTTCGTGTTATCTGTGATGAAAAAGACAGTCTCTTTAGCTTTTACAGACAACTTTAAGTTTTTTTTGTTTTTCCTGGTGGAGTTTAAAAAAACAAAACTCATCTTGCCCAGTTTGGTCACAACAAGTTATAAGTTAAAAACCAGAGACTTTAGGGCAACAAAATGGAAACCCTGTTAATAAAACCAAGGATTGAATATGTTCAGGATGATCCAGGAGCTGCTGATTAACTGATGATCATCAGCTCCTCTAGAGAAAAGAGGAGTTTAGTCAGGTCGCTGCTCCGGAGCATACAGGCGTGTGTTAACACCACGAGGAATGACCTCGGTAACAACCTTAGAGAAGGATCTGCTGCTGCCGATCACTCAGGGAAGGGTCAAAGGTCATGAGCAAGCTATTGGGAGTCCCATTCTTCTACAAAGAGAAAGATTTCTTACAAGTGGAAAACATTTCAGCTGGCTGCTAATCCTCCAGAGGTCAATGCTCAGAAAAAGAGCCCCTCTGACTCTACAAGCCTCAGTTAGCAGGTTAAAGGTTAAAGTTCACAAATAAACAGCTTGTTTGAAAGGTTGCAGGAGAAAAATTCTATCTAAATGTAACCACGGGCAAGGCTAGGGGTCCCTTAATAACGCCACAGAAACCAAGTAACCCAAGGTTGGTTTAATAACAGATGTACCTTAAAACAACAGAATGAACCACGTGACTAAAACACACCTACCGTTTGGGAGAAGGGTGTACACTTCCTCCCATCTCGTTTTAACATGTAAATGGCATCTTACTGTGATTTCTTACATTGTTCTGTTCACTGAATCGATTGTATGTTTGCTACTACAACGTTACGCAATATGTGTCTATTTATAAGAAATTTACGAATCTGAAATGTAGGGCTAGGTGATTGGACAAACATATCAACGATTGGCTGAGCCCATCGCCTGTTGTTTTTTAGAACCTATACGTCTGACCAAGCAGCCGGTTAAATCCAAAGTGATCCCAAATAGGAGACTGCGTGTTTTTTGGCAACTAGCTCCTCCATTTTGGGATTTTTGAGTTCTTAATTGACAAATCAATCCATGTGTGTTTACATTGCTCCACCTGCATAAATGTCAAAATGTCACCTGTTTTTAAAAAAAATAAAAAATTTGTTTTTGATTTCTGCCAAGTAGTGAGCTGCTAATGGTAACAGCTGAAATAAACGGGTAAGATTACTTCAGATCACAGCCCTGATTAGAAACCACCTTAGCAGCAGCAATAAGAGCTCAGGTATTCACTGTGGAAATACCAGCTAACGCACTGACAGAAGAAACAAGTCTCAGCATCTGGCAGATAAACACAGTCACGGTACAAATCTACTCAGCTTTCAAAACAAGAACCTACATGTTCCACAAGTCTTACAGGTCTTAGACTGAGCTAACCTAACATGAGACATAACACCATGTTATCATTTATTTAGTTTATTATAGGATTAGTTTCTCACACTGTGGAGGAATGTAAACATCTTCATGTTGCTGGACGGTACGGGGCGAGTTGTTTTGCTATTTAGACTGTCCCCATTGTAAAACCAGCCCATACAACCGAACTGGATTGTGCCACTCGTGAGACATTCATGGCCCTCTTCAGTTGAGGATCCATAGGAGAAAGGAGCGGTACGGGTAGGGCGGAGCTGTGGCGTCAAACAACACAGTCCACTGATTGGGGACAGAAAAAGGTCACTGCTAGCGACAAGCAAAACAAACCCCACAGTGCTGTTATTTTAAACTTCATTACTATAGAAAGAAGTTATTTTATTAGTAGTTAGTTGTACACGGATGTGATAAAATGCCAGCAAGTAGCAGCAATGTCTGGTCAGCTTCAGAGCTCCAAACTTTCAGCAATCAGCCGCATTCAGAATGAGCTGAATCAGTAAAAAATGAAAGAGTTTATAAAGAAGTTTCACAGGATGCAGCTGAAGGATTCGAACAAATGGTAGAACAGTGTCGGGCCAAGCTGGAGAAATTAAAAGCCCCATATGAAAACTTAAGTACAGCGCTGGTATGACGTGACGGCACACATTTACATTTAACCCTGCCTGCCAAGTGAGAGTCAGACTGCCGATGGAAACGCTCTCCTGAAATCGTGGACCTGTACCGATCCACACAGGCCAAAGCTGACCCACCCTAACCCACCCCAGACCCGCAATGGAAACGAGGCAGAGACTCAGATCAGAGGAGATCCTGTTTTTGCTGTAGCAGCTCCTGAAATGTGAAAGGACAGACCTCCTCTCTGCCCGACTCTAAACCACTCAGCTCTTCACCTTGGTTTTTAACACCCTGTGAGACGTTGGTTATTTTATGTTATTTTAACCTGTTTCATATGTTATAGGTTTTAGGATCTTATTTTTTTATGAATATTTGATGTTGTCTAAATCTTGCTATACCTTATTGACTGTTTAAAACGTATTTTACTGTAAAGCACTTTGGTCTTGGGCTGGTTGTTTAAAGTGCTTTTTGAATGGAGTTAGTAAGTAAGTAAGTAAATTTAATTTTTAAAGCGCCTATCTCAGATAAGGATCAGAAAGCGCAGTACAACACAGTTGGAGTGGATAATGTTAAACTC
Organism: Callopanchax toddi; assembly: GCA_006937965.1. Lineage (NCBI taxonomy): Eukaryota > Metazoa > Chordata > Actinopteri > Cyprinodontiformes > Nothobranchiidae > Callopanchax > Callopanchax toddi. The sequence continues at coordinate 5,324,032 of SSNR01000011.1, forward strand.
AGGAGAGAGAAACCTTTCCGGAGTTGATCAAACTTCCTGTTTGACACGTCGTCACCTGTAGGACTCTGTCTACAGTTTGGCGTAAAAACACAGAAAAATGTGACTTTTTGTTATAAAGTGAAAATACGAACAGATAAAACCAGCTTCATTTTACATGACCTGCTACTTTAGACCTAAGTTACTGTTTGTTTATAGGAAAAACAAGACCAAACTAGCATTTAGCTTTTTGCTCTGTTCCATCAAACCATTAGAACTCTGCACCGACGGTCATGATGAATTCCTCATTTTTGACCTCCTGATATTTATTATTTTTTGGGCAGACTTTTATTTTATAATTCTATACCCACAGAGAACTCAAACCCTTCTTCAGGTCAGCTATAAGATCATATCATGTGTATTTTATATTAAAAGCAACAAAAGCATTTTATTTCAGTTTAACTTCCGAGTCAGAACTGGAAGGACTTTAAAGTTTAGATAGCTTTAAAATCCATCTCTTACCATCCAGGAGGTGTAACAGGACAGCCGGAGGTTGAAAACAAGTCCTTATGTAATAATCTGCTCATTTTCCTTTCCACAACGGTTTCTAGTTTAATATCAGAGTCATGTAAGCTTCCAATAATCCACTATTTGCATCAGGATCTAACCTGCAAACTTGTGTATGAAAGGGACAAAATAAGAGTACTAAGGTTTAATCTCTGGTATGATAAGGCAGCAGGCTGTGAGAAATGAGAAGGTGGCAGTTTAACGTCAAACACAACCTGCAGCCCCTGTTTCTCATTTACGTTTCACTCAGAAAAGATCAACAATCATTTGGAGCCAAACAGGAGAAAATTAGGTTCCTGGGATCTGATGAGAAGCATCACAGTAAAATCAGCTCAAACATCACGAAACAGCTGATTTCTGAGTTAATACCAGTCGAGACAAATATATCTCAAATAAATTAGAAATATAAGAACACATTTTTTAAACTTTATGTTATTGCTAGTGTGAATTAGCGCTTAGTGAAGGTTCACAAACTGCAAAACAAAATCTGAATTTTCAGATTCAGATTTCCTGATCATGATGAATATTGATCAATTCTGACCAGGTGGTTTCTTTGGATCAGCTGACCTTTCAGTTCCATCTAATGAGCTGCTGTGGAGGATTGACCTCCTGCATGTTTCTCACAAGTCTAAAGTAGGAGTGGGAGGTAGAAACGATGTGAATCTGGCCTACGGTACAGATTTTCAGTCTACCGGCCTATAGCTAGCTAGCGCTCTCTCTCTCTCTCTCTCTCTCTCTCTCTCTCTCTCTCTCGCTCGCTTCCTCACCTGAGCCCCACAGACCAGGAGATCCTGAACGTAGACATAACTCTGGATGAACTGACAGCTGCTGTTGTCCAGATGGCATCAGGGAAAGCCCCGGGGATCGATGGTCTACCTGTGGACTTCTACAAACACTTCTGGAGCTGTCTGGGACAGGACCTGCTGGAGGTCTTCAAAGACTCTCTTCAGACAGCAACACTTCCTGCATCGTGTAGGCGTGGTGTCTTAGCACTGCTACCAAAAAAAGGGGACTTATCTCTTTTAAAGAACTGGAGACCAGTCTCTCTGCTGTGCACGGACTATAAGATCTTCTCCAAGCTTTTATCCAACCGACTGAAGGATTTTATTAAGGTTTTAATTCCTCTAGACCAGTCCTTTTGCATCCCAGACAAATCAATGTTGGACAATTTATTTTTAATAAGGGACGTGTTTGATGTGTGTAAATTATATCGTCTTAATGTGGGGATAATCTCCATTGACCAGGAGAAGGCCTTTGATCGTGTTGACCATGGGTTTCTGTTCTCTACACTGAGGGCCTTTGGGGTTGGGGAGGTCTTACTATCGGGGATCAAGCTGCTGTATAACCAGGTCAGCTGTTTGGTGAAGGTAGCGGGGGGGTTAAGCTGTCCCATACCAGTGCAGAGAGGAATCAGACAGGGTTGTCCCATCTCAGGACAACTGTACAGCTTGGCCATCGAGCCTCTCTTGTCCATGCTGAGGAGGAAGGTGAAAGGTCTCTCTCTGCCAACATCAGTCCCATGTCCTCCATTAGTGGTGTCAGCGTACGCTGATGATGTCAATGTTTTTATTCAGGACCAGCAGGACGCCCAGGGGCTAAGAGACAGTTTAGCTCTATATGAGAAAGCCTCCTCAGCGAGAGTGAACTGGGAGAAGAGTGAGGCCTGTCTGGTGGGGGACTGGGACTCTGGTAACATCCCTGCTCTGCCTGATGGGGTGAGGTGGGGAACCAGAGGCCTTAAAACCTTAGGACTGTATCTCGGTAGTGAATGTTTTCAGAAACAGAACTGGGAGGGAGTGCTGGAGAGGGTGGAGGCTAAGTTGTCTAAGTGGAAATGGCTGCTGCCCCAGCTGTCCTACAGGGGACGAGTCCTGATAGCAAACAACCTAGTGGCCTCATTTCTGTGGCACAGACTGATTGTACTGGTTCCACCCCCGGGTCTATTGGAGGAAGTTCAAAAGCTCCTGGTGAACTTCTTCTGGTCTGGTCATCACTGGATAAGAGCCTCAGCCTTGTGTCTTCCAGTGGCAGAGGGAGGACAGGGACTGATAGACATGATGTCCAGAACTGCAGCCTTCAGACTACAGACTGCACAGAGACTGCTCTATGGTGAAGGACACCGCTGGCTGCCTCTGGCTCACCTCCTGTTACAAAGAGCTGGTCGACTGGGTCTGAATAAACATCTGTTCCTGTTGAAACCTGCTGGACCCGACCTGACGGGACTCACTCCCTTCTACTCGTCAGTGCTGGAGGCCTTTAAAGTGCTGAAGGTCACACGAGCTCCTGACCCAGCACCAGGGAGATGGCTGCTGGAGGAACCACTCTTTGATAATGACTTTCTTCCTCATGCTGGGATCTTAACATCTGCTACATTAAAGAACAAGTTCATTGAGGCGGGGATCGTCAAACTGGGACATCTAAGGACCTTCTCCTCTGAAGCCCTGAGTGAGCTGACTGACATCAGGTCCTCTAGAGTGATGGAGAAGGTGGTGGAGGAGGTCTGGAAGTCTCTGTCTGTGCCACTGAGAGCCTTTGGAGAGAACTGGTCTCTATCTGACCACTGGGATGATGAGTGTGAGTACATGTTTCCCTCTCTGGATGTCAAACCAGCTGTTGTGGGTTGGCAGGAGGAGAGTGGTTCTCTCTTCTCACTAGATACTCCGGTGTTGGGCTCCTTTCACTCCTGTGGGAAGAAGCAGATCTATCTCACTTGTGTGAAGGTTCTGAACAGGCGCTTCTTGATGGGAGTCAAGGAGTCGAGGTGGACCCAGGTTTTTGATTCAGACTCGACCCCTAAAGGCAGGTGGAGGATCCTGTATAAGCCTCCAGTTGAAAAACGGATGGCTGACCTCCAGTGGAGGATCATACATGGAGCGCTAGCTACGAACAGACACAGAGCCCGCTTTGATCCGAGCACTGGGGAGGGATGTCCTTTCTGTGGCCAACAGGAGACCCTAGAGCACCTGGTGGTCGCGTGTTCTAGACTGGGAGGGATGTTCAAGGTATTAGACCGTTGGGTCAGTGCCTTGGGAGAAACTTTTAATGTACCCTCCTTTGTTTTTGGTCACAAATACAGCGTCAAAAAGAAACGAGTATCACTGTTAATCAATTTTCTTTTTGCTAACGCGAAACTGGCAATCTGGAAAACTAGGAAAAACCAGATGCTGGGACAGAGCTGGACTGATGTGGAGAGGAGCCTGAAGGGCCTGGTGGAGGCCCGTCTAAAAGTGGAACACGCTTTTTATAAACTCACTTCCAATCTGGAGACTTTTAAAAATCTGTGGGGGATCAGGCAGGTCCTGTGCTCAGTGGAAGAAGACGGATCCCTCAGGGTTCACTATTAAACCCTGACAAAGAACATTTTTAACATTTTAGGAGAAGACTGACGAGTGATTATTGTATATTTTCATTGAAGTGTTGTTAAAATAAATATTTTTGAAAGTCAAAGTCTCTCTCTCTCTCTCTCTCTCTCTCTCTCTCTCTCTCTCTCTCTCTCTCTCTATATATATATATATATATATATATATATATATATATATATATATATGTATGTATGTATTAGTGCTGTCATGCGATTAAAAAAATTGTGCAATTAATTATGATCTGTAATTAATTAATCTAATTAATCGCATTTAAAAAAATAGCTATAAAAAAGCCCTCATCTTGAGTTATTGTCATTTTAATTCATTAAATGATTGTGTCAGATCAATAGATTGATATAGAACAACATAACGTTTCTTTATGAAGTCATTTATTATGTTTAACAGACTTGAACAGATTCAGTCCCAGTGTAACCATTACTTTGGTCAGTGGACTCAGTTTGCAGCAGCTCTGTTAACCCCTGATCTGATTTTATGTTTTATCTGCTGTAAAGCACAAAGTGTTTCTGCAGGAAATGTGCTCTATAAATAAAGTTTGATTTGATTTTCCACCAAAAATGAAATTTAAATTTAAAAAATGGGGGGCACAACTTAGGGTGGGAGGAGGTGGAGAAGAGGGGCTGAACTGTTTAAACAGAGCCATGATATTAAACCTACACCTAAAAATAACAGCCAGTATCCATTTAATATAGTAGAACTTTGTTTTAGACAATAAAAACTACAGGGATCAAAACTTACTTTAAAAACGAGCAGAGGACACGTCCCCCCCTGCACCCCCCCAAACTACGTCCGTGTCTTCCATCAGGCACCGCTGACTGGACCGGTTCATAACACCGCCAGTCCAGTGGTGTACTACTGGTAACCAGTGGTCAGCGCTGTGCTGGACAAGCGGTGGAAGCTGTTAACTGGCCGGTCGTGCACCGGACCAGCTGATCACTATCAGCTGGCCGGCCGTGTATTTCAGCCTTTACACCGGAGACATCAGCGCTGCGCCACGTCGTGCCTGCTCTGTTATTTTGAATATAACCATTGTAGTCCGTCAGATCACTCAGTGTAGACTACTACTAGTGATCAGCGCTGTGCTCGACAAGCGGTGGAAGCTGTGAGCCGGCCGATCGCACACCGAACCAGCTGATAGTTACGTGTACTACTGTAATCAGTGATCAGCTGTGCTGGACTGCCGGTGGTTGCCGGTTCTGGTCGAGTAGCTCGTGAAATGAGCAGGTCGCTTCCTGTTGCAGCGGGTTCAGATAAATAGCGCTCTAAAAGGTGACGCCAGTGTCATAACACCGACACGGCCATCAGCTGTGTTTGTTTTGTCTCAGCGTCATGCTTAGGTCACGTGATCACTTCCTGAAAGTGAGGGGAGCTGCTCAGTGACACAAACACCGTGAGGAGACCAGCTCAGCGCACACACATCACTGTAGCGGCAGACTGCATGCAGAAACAGTCAAGCGATTAAAAATGCGATTAACGCAATAAAAAAAATAACGCGTTAATTAGGGCTGTAATTAATTAATCGTAATTAACGCGCTAATCTGACACCTCTAATATATATATATTAGTGCTGGGCATTTAATGCCGTTAACGGCTGCGTTATCGCGAGACTCTTTATTGCGCAATAAGAAAAATAACGCTGTTAATCTAAATTGGGTTTCAGAGTCCGGTCCTGATCCTGATCCGTTTTATTCCGGAGTCCGGACCCAGGTGAAGGAGGCGCGCCCTGGAGACGCAGCTACTTCACATGGGTCCTGGACCTGAACACCGGACCCTCAGGTCCGAGGGAGGGAGGGAATCCTCTACCCAGTCTCGCTCCCTGTCAGGACCCTCACCTGGACCGGGAGGCGCGCGTGAGAGCAGACTGAGCGAAACCGGTCATTCAACCTCTGCATACGCTCCCTCCTCCTGAACTGGACCGTATGAGGTTCGGAAACCGCAGCAGGCAGCTACTAGAGTTCACGCAGAACTCCGACCACACTCCTCATCAACAGGTAGGGACTGGCTGTCTGGGTTCCAGGTGTTTCCTGGTGAACCGACAGCCTTGGTGCACGCGCCTCTCGTTAATAAAGTGAATGTGGCAGCGCGCGCTGCTCAAACACGTTATTCTCAGCGTGACTGACAGCTGAACATTCAACAAATCAAACAATATCAACACTAAAACACATTGATCTGTCAATGACTTCATCAGAGGTTTGTCTTTAGTTTTCAGAGACTCATTTTAATGTTTAAATCCCCCCTGTTTTTATTTAACAAAAACATGATGAAACAGCCCTATAGGATAATGTGAAATAAACAGTAGAGAAATAAAGACATTTGAAGGCAGATTTAATCCATTACAGATAAACTGGATGCTACAATCACTTTTTGATCTATCAGAAATTTTGTTTAATATCAAATTATTCCTCTCCTTTAGTTCAACTCATCACATCACACTAGGACCTTTTCATCATCCTATTAAACTCCAAAATGTCTAAAGCTGGACTTTTTCTGACAGACTATTAGTGTCATTTGCAAAACCTAATGCTTTTCAGAATGCTCAACAAATGTTCTTAATCTCAAATAAATTGACCTGGTTAAATAAAATAATATAAAACAAGGATTTCAACATTAATATCATGCATTTTTTATGTAGTTGACCATATTCTAACATTGCAATATCCTTTGGTACAACTTTAAACTTTAGTTTTATGAAATTGGCTGTTAGTTCTTTTTATGTCTCTCCCTTTCTGCTCTCTGAAGCGCGCACTCTCGTGCGTGCGGGCCGGCAAGGGGGAAGGAGGGGGGGTCAGGTCTGCAGCGCTGACAGACTGACACACAGAGAGGAGAGGGTGCAGCTTTACTGCGTTTTTGCAGCTTTTAGGAGGACAGCTTGACGGACCGTTTATTTATTTATTAGAAACGTCCTGATCGTCGGTATGATCACGGAGCGGGTCAGGTTTAGCGGCGAGGAGACCAGGAGATCTCCCGGTTGCCAGTCCGTCACTGTCGATGCTGTTGACAGTTTACTGGATGTAGGACTGTGGCGTCTCCGCTGAAAACTTTATAGTTTCGCTGATGGAGAGGAGGGCTCTGCATCAGCTGCATGCATCGCTAGCCATGTGTGTTCATACGCCTGCAAAGCAAAACTACGGAAGCCTGCGCGTTAAAATAAATAACGCCATTAACGGGGGCTTTGCGTTAACGCGCTAATTTTGACAGCCCTAATATATATATATATATATATATATATATATATATATATATATATATATATTAGGGCCGGGAATCGATTAAAATAAATTAACTAATTAATCGCAAATCTGAACTAAATTAATCGCAGTTAATCGCATTTAAAAATTAATCGCAATTAATTGCATTAAAAATTCATCGCAATTCATCGCTGTTTTTCAGAAAAAAGAAATTACATGTAGTTTACAATGTCCAGCCATGAAATATGCCAAAATGTTTTATAAATCATTTTTAAAACTTTTATAATTGATGAAAAAGTGCATTTAAATTGCATTTCAGTTCAAAACAGTTGAAAAACAAAACTTCCTGACTAAAACTGGACAGACCCTAAATACAGTACTTTATAAATCTATGTTTATTTTATGTACAATTTCAGAAGGGTGTTGTTTTAAAATAATAATAAAAGATTTCCAACATGTGGAAACACTATGAGAGAATCATTTTTTGCAGTGTTCAAACTGACCCACGGCCTGCCTCGTTTTCAATGAGGGGTCCGGGTCACTCAGGTCTCTGTTGTTTAAAGTCTGGGAATGGGATCGCCTGGGTTCGGTACTGGTTTTACTTTTCAGATAGGGTCTGGGTTTCTCGTACCGAGTCGAACTGAAACCTCCGCTCGGACCTCGGTGTCAGACCGGGACTACTGGACCCGTAACACCTGCTCAGTGCTGAACTGAACTGAACTGAACCGTACGGCGAGAAAGGAGCAGGAATAAATCTAAAGGCTAGAGACCGTCCAGTTTCACCGCCGATTACTTTCGGTTTTCACGGTGAAAAGAGCGGAGAGTTCCGCGACCGGGTAGACCGGTGAACTGATGACATCCGAAGAAGCAGGTAAGGTGGGCTGGACCCATACGAATGATAAAGGGAGGATATTGACACGGGCTGGAAGCTGCCTGTGAGTCTGGGCAGCAGGAAATCAGGCTGACAAGCGCTCCGCCTTGCTTCAAACACAAGTTGCCTTAATTACGTTAATTTTTTTTAACGCGTTACGTCTTTCAAATTAATCAAGCGTTATTAACGCGCTAAAGTCCCGGCCCTAATATATAAATAAATATATATATATATATATATATATATATATATATATATATATATATATATATAGCAGGGAGGATGTGATGAAAACAAAAGACAGAAGTCAAACTGTGCAGAAAGACTAGCAACAAGTCAAGGTAAAACATCCTTCATCTGCAGTTCAACCACGCTTTATAGAAAATCTGATTACCTAACAACTCAAATGTGACAATATTCACATGATGCAGCTCTGTGTAATATCCATCTGTAGAATAGAACAAATTGTATCTTAAATATTTGTGTTTGCAGGAAATTTTAGTCTATGGAGCAATTATGCTGCTACAGTCCCATCTAGCGAACAACTTTTGTTTTTGTGCATATAGGTAGTTATCGTCCTCCTCAATATAGCGTGATATTGATTTGAGGCCATAGCGCCCAGCCCTATTTACAAGGAACTCTGTTGTTTTTTTAAAACATATATTTTAAGCTTCCTGCAGCTGTTCAGCAGGAATGTCTTAATATTTCTGTCAAAATAACCAAGTAATGCAAAATATAGTTTATAAAAGAGTGTTAAAACAAAAAATGTCACAAAAACTGCTTAAGACCTCTGGGATTTGAGCTGTTTAAGGACAGCAGCAGACAAGCCATTTCCTGAACATCAGAATAAACAGTTTGAGTAAAACTGGACACTGACCATAAGTTACCACGTCACTGTTGCTGCTGACGACTTTCAGGCAGTGTCTATTTGTAGTCAGGTTGTAGTGAAACTTGTAGGTGCAGCATTTCTTATAAGGAATTTCCATAATCTCGTTTACTTTGACGTCGTGGCACTGCGGAGGCTAGGAGACATTAAAGACATGAAGTCAGAGAGAGATGAATTATACCAGACAGAACAAAAATAAAATCATGTCAGCATGTCCAAACCACATCACTTAGGGTACTTACTCTGTCCTCATTGCACTCTTTGTACCAGACACAATAGACCCATGTACAGGCCTGTCCAACAGGGGGCGCTGTCCATGCTAGTGAGAGATAATCTCCATTTTCCTCAATGCTCAGTTTAGTCACAGGTGTGGCTGAAGAGATCAGAGCAAAACAAATAAATCCTACATTTTACTCAGTATCAAAACACTTAAAAAATGAGGAAAAACAAGATATAATTAATATTTCTGTAACTGACACCCTGCAGCAGCACCTACCATACTGAGCCAGGAAGGAGCTCATCCCAGTGTCAGACTGGACGAGGACCAAGACAGGTGAATTAATGTCGCCTTTCATGAAGCACCCATTCTTCTCGTTAATCCTGTAGACCTCAGAGCAGTTCTGTAAACTTTCACTGTACCTGAAACGACAAAAAAAAAGAGTTATCTTGGGTTATCCTGACTCATCTCTTTAGTTAAAGCAGGGATTCCCAAACTGTGGTACAAGCACCCCCAGGGGTGCGCTGCCACCAGGGGCTGCTCAAGATAAAAAATGCAATGGCGGAAAATTGAAATAATTACACATTTACAGTGTTTTCCCCCCACTCAGTAAAAATGTGTAAATAAACATGTATACCATTATTGTGTGGAGCTGTGGGACAATATTTGGATGAACTCTGAGTCTTTTTTTCTGTCAATCACGTGAACTCTTTAACAGACCCTTATTTTGAAGGCTTTAACTTTCACTATTAGTTCCGGGGCGATGTTGCGAGAAGCTGCTGGACTGTTTACCTCATCAAATGGATATTATTTATTCAAAGAATCCTTCTTGACAGTTTGTAACAACTCTGCTGATTGATTCCATGTGTGTCCTCATTTAATCAACTCCATGGTGAGTCGTTTTCTTTGTTTTTTTGTTTTTACTAAAGATGCAGCGCTACTTTCTGCCGCCGATGAGCTAATGGCTAACGGAGCTGGGTTTTAATTTTTGCATCATTTAAAAACACACACAGTTAGTTAAGCGAACCGTCAGTTTTATCAAGTGTAGTAACCTCCTGCTCACTTCCAAACATTTGATCAGCACTCCCCCATACACACCCACCGTCTTTACAAGATAAGGGCATCACACGGAAAAGCCAGACCAGTGCGTGGGACGTTCGATGACCGTAGGATGCGCGACTCTCACAGTAATCCCCAGGTACATACTGTATAAAAAGCGATTTATTTATTTATTAAACACTCAAAAGTATCGAAAATTGGTAGCATTAAGGATTCGTAGGTACCAGGAATTGGTTCAAGGTATCCATCTGGGGATTGGGGGTGCGCGAACACGGCTGGGACATAGAATGGGGTGCACGGCAAAAAAAAGTTTGGGAACCGCTGAGTTAGAGTGATCTTGGGTTATCCTGACTCATCTCTTTAGTTAGAGTTATCTTGGGTTATGCTGACTCATCTCTTTAGTTAGTTATCTTGGGTTATGCTGACTCATCTCTTTAGTTCTGCTGCTCTAGACTCAGACTGCTGGCAGACAAATTAATCACATCTCCTCTCTCTGATGACTGTCCTCTCACTACTGTCCATGTGTAACCCCTTCTTTCGGTTCGATCTCAGTGGACTGATGAAACACTCAACACATCTCCATCTGATCCATGGCATTTATTTTCCAGCTGTCATAAACACAAACATGTGGTTGGTGATGATATAGCTACGTAGCTCCAGCCCCTACTCTCAGGTTGCCAGGCAACTAAGGGGGAAAGCTTCCTGTTCTAATTATAAATGTGATCGTATAGTTTGAATTAATTACAATAAATAAACATTTACTTGACAGAAAATCATTGTATACATTGAAACACTGTTTTAACAAACAAACTGCCATGGAAACAGATTTAAATATGCTAACAGCATTGCAAATGTACAAAAACCTTTACAGAATTAATTAAACAATCTATATTATTTTAGAAAATGTGACCATACCTGTCATAAACACAAACATGTGGTTGGTGATGATATAGCTACATAGCTCCAGCCCCTACATGGCAAAACATGAATTAAAACACAAATAGCAGCTGACTCACATTACTAGCTTAGTTGCTAACAGCTAATAAAAGCCAACAAACTTAGAAGACATTACAATTAACAAATGCTGTGTTACAAGCTACTGATGACAACAAAGTGTTACAAAATCATTCATAACATCTAACAAACAGTTTACTTTATAAAGAATTAATTTTTCTAATCAATATTTCAAATAAATCGCGGAGCTATGTTTAACACGTACCTACTCTCAGGTTGCCAGGCAACTAAGGGGAAGAGCTGCTGGCTTCCTGTTCACATATTTACCACCACCAACCCCTAGATGGCAGCATAGTCACACAAACGGAACTAACCTTAAATACATGAAAAACGGGTTCTAAACACTTTACCCAGACAATTTAAGCACTTCTTACAAATAGCACATTAACTTTTACAAAACAAATGTTAAAATGTAAGAAAATAAAGATGAATTTTGACAGAATTCAACAAACATTAACAACCTTGTTACACATGTTTGTAGCTCCTGTTCTTGCTGCCATTTTCTTCTGAAAAAAAACGACTGGTCCAATCTTCCTGTGTTTGTCTCCTTCCTGTCCTCTCTGACCCCAGTCAGTTGAGGGAGAAAGCTCAGCCCATTTTGAGCCTGGGTCTTGTGGAGGTTTCTTTCTTGTTAAAAGGAGTTTGCAGTAACACTTAGGGATGGGACGAAATACCGTTTGGCGAAATTTCGCGATATAAAACGTGACGAAATGCATCGAGTTGAAAAAAAAAAACGGATCGTGAAATAAACACTAGATGGCGCTGCTGCATGATTTGTGTAGTATGCAGGCAATTTAGGGTTGGACATCGAGCATCAGCTGCTGAACAGAATCGGGTGATGTCCATGAAAAAATAAACATTATCTGCCAAGACTGAACAAAGTATTTCACAGCTGATCACCTGAAATGCAGCCTGCAGACCCTCTGTGCAGCGTCGCGTCTCTCCCTCCCCTCCCTGCTGGCACAGCGCCAAAAATGAAAGTGAAAGTATATCTGCCGAACTTTTACTCCATCAGAGTGATGTAAACTTTGCGTCCTGCAACAAAAACTACCGTGGAAATACCGGAGGAAGCTCGTTAAAATGCATCAACACAGTGGATTTAAAGGTGTTGGAGGAGTGAGGTGAGTTTTCATGTCTCACTGCAGAAATCAACACACACGGAGCAACAGTCAGACACATCTACACTCACTCATCTATATGAGCCTGACCGTCAGAACGCTGAACAAATAAACTGTAAAATAATTAAAGTTCTCCAGATGAGAAGCTGCTGAGTTCAGCCCTCTAGGACCCGATATGGCTGATAAATAAATGAACCTGTTATTAGTAATAATAATCTGACAACACACAAAGTTGTGAGATTAATATTATTTTGCTTTTTCTGAACTATTTAATCTGCTTAGAGTTTTAATGTTTTAAATCTGTTTTATTGTTACTGACAGCAGCTAGATTGAAGTTTCAGATTCTCTTTTGACAGAACGCTGCAGCGTGTTGGAGTAGATTCTCTGTCATCCTGGACATGATCATGTTCAGTTTGAATTAAAAACAGCTGAATTTTCCAGTTATTTTTGAAGACTCATTGTCTCCCATTAAAGAGCCTCCTTCAGTTTTAAACCTTGGGTTGAGAGTAGGAGGTTTAGAAGTTGTGGTCAGAAACAAACCTGGGATAACTTAACCTAGGGTTAGAGCAGCACTAAGGGAGTGCTCTTGTTTGTGTTTGGCCTGTTAGACCTTGTGTTTCCCTGTGTGCAACTGAAACAAAAATAAACAAGTTGTTATTATACAGTAATATTTTTCTTTTTTTCCCCTTGATATCATATCGTGAAATATTGTATCGTGACTCTGACATATCGAGGTGCATCGTATCGTGAGTTTAAGTGTATCGTCCCATCCCTAGTCCTGATTCCATTATAACAAGGCAATTTGACTAATTGCCATTTTATATAATGAATAGAATTTTATTACAATTGGATTGAACTTACTGCAAAGAACTGTCTTGAATCTGGACCTGATCTGAAGTGGACTTGTTGCTTGAGATGACTCGTTTAGTGAACTGGTTCTGTATAAATAATTTGGACAGAAAGACATGACTGGACCTTAAAGAGCATATTTTAAGTTAGACACTCCCTTAAACAGATAAATTTTAGATAAATATAATAGAAATTTTTTCTGAATAAAAATTTACACAAATTCAACTTATTTAGGCTTTTGGAGTCATTTTTGTAAAAATGTTCTATTTTTCAGCCAAAACGGACGTGACGTCAGCATAGGGAGACATTTCGTTCTCTATATATAAAAATATGGCGTTTAATACCGGCTCTAACACAGATAAACCTTTAAACAGTGGCGGCCCGTCCATAGGGGGCGCTCGGGCGCCGCCCCACCAGTCCCAAGAGGAAGAAGAAGAGAAATAGGATCACAAAATATAAAAAACTAACATAAAAAATAAAACTAAACGAGCCATCCATTATATATACAATAAGTGTTGTGTATAATCTGCATTTAGGTGTAGTTTAGAAAGGTTTTCTTACTATTTTTACTGGACCGATAGGTCGTGTTTCTTTGGGTTCTACTGCGCATGTCTGGACGGGACGCCGTCTCAACATAGCGCATTGTTTTCTACTCCTGACGCATGCGCACTGAGTGCAAAAAATAGGAGATCGCTCGGGACGCAGGTCTTCAGCGTCCCTGTGTGACATGCGCACAACGGCAGGAGACTGGAGTGTTGCTCAGACTGAAACCGGAAGTTCTTGCTCTCTTTTTAATGGAGGGTAGAAAATGGATGTTTATTCAAAGAATCCTTCTTTCCTGCTTGTGAAAACAAGCCGAATGATTCAATTTGTCCTGATTTCATCAAGTCAATGGTGAGTGACTTTGTTTGTTTGTTTCTTTTCTTAATGACTATGTGTCTGTCACGGATTTTCCCATTCAAAAACCCCATAGGCGGAGCTAGCCGTGCTAAGTCCTGATGAGTGAATTTAAATAGCGACATGTGTTTGTTGAGGTGTATGCCGAATGTTAGAGAAATACAGATACTGCTGATTGAATACGTTGGTTTATGTAGTTTAGCCTGTTTTTCATGCGTTTTCTCTACTTTTCATTAAATTATTATGGCGTTTTAAGGAAGTTTGGTCTGACTGGGTTTGATGGGACTTATCAGTGGATTTGACTTTATTTTGTTGTTAATTCACTTCAGTAGTTGAGCTGATTGTCATGACTTGCTTGGTTAGTGGTTGTTGGCTGAATTGTAACATTAATTATCTGACTGTATTAGTTAGAGGTGGATTTATTTGTTTGTGGTGTCAGTAGAAAGATAATTGTGAATATTAAGTAATGCTTTTGACTTTGCCAGGTTGTTTTTTCCTTGAAACTCTTACAACTTCTGTTGTGACCACATTGTGGTTGTTTTTATTTTTATTTGTATCTAATTATATTGATATTATTCTAAGGTCTCCTCATGAAGACTTTATGATTTCTTTACTGTTTGATGTGTAGAATTAGACCTAACAGCACCACATTGGGTTTATTTTTTATATAATTAGCAGAAATTAGACAACAAAACTTCCAATACACAGCTCTATTTGCTGAGGACCTGATGGATCCAGATCCTGGTCTCGGCTCATCCCTCCTCCTCCTCCCTGCCGGCGGCTGCATCCAGACACGTTTCAGGGTTTAGTGGGTCGGGACGGGTCGGTCGACTGGATCGCTGTCTGTTTCCATTGTAAAACCGGTCCATACAACCAAACTGGACGGCTCCATTCATGGTCTCATTTCAGGGTTTGGTACGTTCGATGCGGGTCCTCCTCGTAGTCCGGTTCGATCCGCCATTTCCTGAGAGCGTTTCCTTCAGCTGTCGGACCTTCACTTCATACCAGCGCTGTCCTTACTGGGCTTTTAATTTCTCCAGCAGCCTGGTCCGTTTCGCCGTCCGTTTGAGTCCTTTAGCTGCACAGCTGATGCTACATGCTAATGAGTGCCGACAGACGAAGAGGCACTCATTAGCTGGGTGCCTCTAATGGATCTCTAATGGGTGCGGCTGGGTCGGTGGGTCCCTCGCAGTCCGCGGGTGGATGTGAACTGGTCGGAGGGATTGTTTTTATTTTAATAAAATAACTTCTCACTATAGTTATAAAGTCATATAATAACGGCACTCCGGAGTTTGTTTTGCTTGTCACAAGCCGTACGGCTCCATTCCATTTTTAGCTTTAAAGAATCTAACACAATGATTAACACAAACATCTGTTACACAACCTCCACACAACAAAGGGCTCAAATGATCATATTTATGGGGTTATTGATTGTACCAAGTGTTAAATTATCCTACAAATACTTTATTTATCTACATCTGACAACACTGTAAGCAGCGCCACCTAGCTGGGAGCTCCCTCTGGTGACGTCACAGGTCCAAATATGAAAAAAAGGCGTTTTTAGAAGCTTTGCAAAAAGGGGCACTTTTGACTAGAAAAATGGTTTAAAAAATGTATTGTAAAACAAAATACCCTCAATAAGCATTTCAAATAGTATTTTTGGACAGAATTGTATCTGAATTTTTTAATAAAAGAACGTTCAATTTGCTCTTTAAAGGTCTGATTGAACAGCAATTATTTTCAGTCACCACTAGATGGCAGTCCACTCAATGAAAGAGGACTATTAGGGNTCAGCACCACAAAACAGTCTCATGCTACATCGTAGAGCTGGGCCGGACTGGGCATCTGTGCGATCTGGAGAATCACAGAACGGGCGGTGCTTGGGCCGGCGAGCCGGCCGACGCCCACCACTCGCCATGCACGCAGTCATCATCTGTTTTTCCGCCCACAAATCTGTTTAATACTCCAGTGCTGTAAGTGGCTGCAATGTACCCGTAATTGGATGCCAGCTACATTAGCCATGAAAGGCAGTGAAGACACGCCCCTTGTGCAGATGGTGTAATGGCTAAGACGCTCGTCAGTCAACATGAGACATGAGGAGCGTGAGTTCAAACCCCGCTCCGGGCAAGGATGATGTTACAGAGAGATTTTCAGGTTGCTACATTTTTAATGATAACTAGTTAAAACAGCTGAACTTCAACATTTTAGCTGTCAAATGCCACATGCAGTAGCTAATATTAAGAAATATGTTGTGCTTTTACTTTTTAAAATGTTGGTAACCTTACAGGTAATGCTTACAAACTTTGAAGATTTTGAATACAGAAGTTACATTTGTTATGGTGTATTTTCATTTAGAAGTGGTATTATTATTATTATTATTATTATTATTATGCAGTAAGATTAGTTATTGCATAAATTAATTAAGCTTATTAAGTAATAAATTCATGTTAAAGAGCATATCTTAAGTTAGACACTCCCTTAAACAAATGTTTAGATAAATATAATAGAAACTTGTTCTGAATAAAAATTTACACAAATTCAACTTATTTAGGCTTTTGGAGTCATTTTTGTAAAAATGTTCTATTTTTCAGCCAAAACAGACGTGACATCAGCATAGACCTTTTGTTCTCTATATATGAAAATATGGCGTTTAAAGCAGCACTCCGGAGGATTTCATCAGGAGAGCAGTTTTTGAATCTAGCGTCCAAAGGCTCCTCCTCAAAACATCTCGACACGCGCGTCCGGTCGCGCGTGCACGCGGTGCATATACTTCGGACATAAGCTGTACAGCTCAATGTGTAGGGTTTAATCACTCTCAGTTCACAATCTTATTCCAACAATACTACGAGGGTCTGATGAGCCCTCTCTGTCCCTGCTGCTTCTGATATTAGCTCTGTTAGCAGAGAGCTGCTGCTGGACTCTGAAGCTGAACTTGACTCGGCCCTGGATGAACTTTCTGACCAAAATAAACGCATAATCCTGTCAAGCCTTGCCATTCTGTGAGGTGAAAGGTTTAAAAATAAAAATAAATCCATCTTTATCTGGGAAATGGGTAGGTTTTTAGTAGAAATGAGCCGTGAGTCCTCAGTGAACGGCTGAGACGGCAGAGAAACACACAGAGCGTCCTGTACGACAGCGCCCCCTACTGGTACAGGTTTGGTTGATGCGCGTGCATGTTGAGAGAATGCAGAAATTTGAATTTCATTGGCTGAAAAATGTCGGCGGCAAGAAATAATGGAAAGGGGTCTCTAGGAGGAAGGAGGGTCTTCATCAGAATGACAGATGTTGTGGAACTCAACCCATAGATCATAGTTTAGACCTGAAATATCATTTAAAACATTTAGAAAACTTTGATACAGAGAAAAATGCTCCAGAGAGCCGCTTTAATACCGGCTCTAACACAGATAAACCTTTAAATATTTACAATTTCTTAACAAAGTTGATATACCAACTTTATTTATTATTTTTGGGTTTATTTTTTATATAATTAGCAGAAATTAGACAACAAAACTTCCAATACACAGCTCTATTTGCTGAGGACCTGATGGATCCAGATCCTGGTCTCGGCTCATCCCTCCTCCTCCTCCCTGCCGGCGGCTGCATCCAGACACGTTTCAGGGTTTAGTGGGTCGGGACGGGTCGGTCGACTGGATCGCTGTCTGTTTCCATTGTAAAACCGGTCCATACAACCAAACTGGACGGCTCCATTCATGGTCTCATTTCAGGGTTTGGTACGTTCGATGCGGGTCCTCCTCGTAGTCCGGTTCGATCCGCCATTTCCTGAGAGCGTTTCCTTCAGCTGTCGGACCTTCACTTCATACCAGCGCTGTCCTTACTGGGCTTTTAATTTCTCCAGCAGCCTGGTCCGTTTCGCCGTCCGTTTGAGTCCTTTAGCTGCACAGCTGATGCTACATGCTAATGAGTGCCGACAGACGAAGAGGCAT